>CANSZD010003455.1:0-222500 GCA_947648045.1 Beta corolliflora | reverse complement strand
GCGATCCGAACCTCACCTTATTATGCAAAGTAAATTAGGAGTATTTAAATTTTGAACAAATGAAGTAAATTTAATAAAATTACGAAAGTGTAAGGTGAAAATATAAAATGATGCTTTTAAAATTACCTTGATACGTAATACTGTTTCCTTGTTGTCCAACGACAACAATACTTTCGTCATCCTTCCTAGTCTTAAGGTATGTAGTGAATTCGTCAGCATATTTACCCCACAAAACACATGTAAGAGACTTATTCCTGTGAATATGACAGTCAAAGTAAATAATATGAAAAATTTAAAAAGATTAGTCTATTAACTTAATAACACTAGGGGAAAAAAAAGGAAGGGCTGCGCTGGAAGGGCTACGGTTTCCTTGAAAACCGCAGCCCTTTTAGTGAAGGGCTGCGTTGCAGCCCTTCAAACTGTATGAAGGGCTGCGGTTTTAAGGCTAACCGCAACCCTTTAAGTGAAGGGGCTGCGGTTAGCCTAGAAACCGCAGCCCTTCATACACGAAGGGCTGCGTTTTCTAGGCTAACCGCAGCCCTTCCAATCCCGCCCAATTCAACCTATAGTTTTGCGCGCAACACACAGTAGACACTCACTCGCAAATTTCCCTCGCACACTCACCCCTCTCCCTCACACTCACTCGCACACTCACTCCTCTCCCTCACACTCACTCGCACTGCCCTAACGGCCATCACCGGAGCACCGACACATCGCGGGAGCGCCGTCCCATCGCCGGTGCACACTCATTGACGTTGCCTATTAACGTTGCATGAGCTCCTTCTTCTTCTCTTCTCTCAGCGCACCTTGACGCCACCACCACCACCACTACTGCATTGTCGGTAATTCCCCTCTCACTCTCTCTCCTCTTTGTTTTATTTAATTTCTCTTCTATTTTGTGTTGTAAAATGTGATTGTAGGGAGTGGGGGAGGGCTTGTGGAGGGTGGGTAGGGGGTGGGGGTCTTGGAGCGAGGATGGGGGATGGTGGGGAGGTGGGCATGGGGTGGGGGAGAGGGCGAGGGATCTTGGAAAGGGGGTGGGGGATAGCCTGGGGAGGTTGGGCATGGGGTGGGGGGAGGGCGGGGGGGATGCTGGAAAGGGGGTGAAAAAGGGGTCAGGGGAGGCTAGGCATGGGGTAGGGGAGGGCGGGGGATCTTGGACGGGGGTGGGGGAGGCTGGGGGAGGGTGGATAGGGGTGGGGGAGGGGCGGGGGGGGTGGGGAGGGCTGGCGTGGGTAGGGGTGGGGCGACGGGGGTAAAATGTGATTGTACCCTGTGTTTGTTGATGCACGCACGAATTTGGAGCCACATTGTGAATGATGACTGAACAATGAATTGACATGGAGCTATGGACTAATATTCAACAATGCTTACTTCCTGCTGTTCTTTTTCTCTAATTTGAGGCATGTTGATCTTCGATGATTGTAAGCTACTAGCTAGTAGTTTAACTTTCTATAAAGATAAGCTACAGCCTCTATAATCAAATTACTATTGATAATATGTGAAGGCATTGTTGTAAGTTGTAACACATGTTTGGTATCACTACTATCTTTCATTTTCTTTTTTGTTTTATAATGTAACTATGTAGATTTTTAGGCTTCGGAAACGAAAATCAAAGGTCATTTTACGCCTACATGGCAATGAGGAAGTGCGGTGGGGGCGTAGTGGCGGTGGTGGTGGGGTTACAAATGTGGAGAGTGAGGTCAATGGCAATGGAATGCTCTCCACATTTGTAACACTTCTCACTATCTCCGCCGCTACCAGCTGATGGGCATTCCATTGCCATGTGACCTGATTCTCGGGTCATTTTAGGCCTATTTTAGCCTTTTCGCTTCCGAATCGTACTTATCGAGTCATTTAACCCCAAATTTTTTGTGAACATGATTATATGAGGTATAATGTAACTATTGTGTAGAGTTTTAGGCTTGCATTTGTTGTTGGTTGCATTTCGGGAACGAAAAGGTGATTTTAGGCCTAATTTTGCCTTTTCGCTTCCAAATCGCACTTATCGGTGGTGGGGGTGCTGGGCAGGGGATGGGGGAGGGCTTAGGTATAATGTAACTATGGAGTAGATTTTTAGGCTTCCATCTGTTCTTGGTTGAATTTCGGAAACGAAAATCAAAGGTCATTTTTCGCCTACATGGCAATGAGGGAGTGCAGTGGGGGGCAGTAGTGGCGGTGGTGGTGGGACTGTGTTACAAATGTGGAGAGTGATGTCACATGGCAATGGAATGCTCTCCACATTTGTAACACTTTTCACTATCTCCGCCGCTACCAGCTGATGAGCATTCCATTGCCATGTGACCTGATTCTCGGGTCATTTTAGGCCTATTTTAGGCTTTTCGCTTCCGAATCGTACTTATCGAGTCATTTAACCCCAAATTCTTTGTAAACATGATTATATGAGGTATAATGTAACGGTTTTTTCACCATATACCCTCGACAAATTGAAAAATTCACCATATACCCTCAATGTTTCAGATATGCACCATATACCCCTGAGTTTTCGAAAACGTTCACCATATACCCTTTTCCTAACCTAGTTAACTCACCGTTAGCCGTATTTACGATTTTGCCACCATTAACCCCTAACCCCTAATTCTAACCCTAATCCCAACCCTAATTCTAACCCTAACTCCCCTCCCTCCCCTCCACCCCACCCCAGCCCCACACCTCCCCTACCCTCCACCCCACCCCCTCCTCCACCGCCGCCCACTCCCCCTCCCTCCGCACCACCCCCCACCCCCTACTCCACCACCGCCGCCCCCCCCCCCACCCCACGTCCACTTCCCCGCAGTCGCTGCTCCCCCACCCCACCCACGTCCCCTTCCCCGTCGTTGCTCCCACCCCCACCCCCTCCCCTTCCCCCGTCACTCCTCCCCCCCCCCACCTCTTCCCCGTCGCCGCTCCCCACCCTCACCCCCTCCCCTTCCCCATCGTCGCTCCCCACCCTCACCCCCTCCCCTTCCCCGTCAGCTGCGTCCCCCCCTACCCCCTTCCCTTCCCCTATCGTGCTCCCCTTCCCCCCTCCCCTTCCCCGTCGCCGCTTCTCCAGTTGATTTTCCCACCTCCCTCCCCTTCCCGTTCTTGCTCCCAAGTTGATTTTCCCCACCCCCTCCCTCCCAGTCGAAGAAATCAAACATCTTCATCAACATTGTTCGCTATATAAAAAACCCTAAATCGAAAAATTCAATGGCGAAAAATTTGGGGACAAAATCCATGCATCTTTCTCTCTCCTCTTCCTGCAACTTGAGTGAAATTCGGCGACGGGGAAGGGGAAGGGAGGAAAGAGGCGGAAGGCGGCGAGGGGAAGGGAGGAGCAACACTGGGAAGGGGGCGAAGGGCTGAAAGGAAATGAGTGGGGTGGAACCGGCGGTGGGTAGAGGGGGAGAGGGGAGAGGGAGGCTGGGGCCGGGCTGGGTTGAGGGAGGGAGGGTTAGTGGTTAGATTAGGGTTAGATTTGGATTAAGGTTAGGGTTAGATTAGGGTTAGGGTTAGATTAGAATTAGGGTTTAGGGTTAATAATGGCAAAATAGTAAATAAAGTTAAAGGTGAGTTAACGGCAGTTACCAAAAAGGGCATTTGGTGAACAGTTTTGAAATGTCAAGGGTATATGATGAACGTTTTCGAAAACTCAGGGGTATATGGTGCATATCTGGAACATTGAGGGTATATGGTGAATTTTCCAATTTGTTAGGGGTATATGGTGAAAAAACCGTATAATGTAACTATTGTGTAGATTTTTAGGTTTGCAATTGTTGTAGGTTAAATTTTGGGAACGAAAAGGGCATTTTAGGCCTATTTTAGCCTTTTCGCTTCCAAATCGTACTTACCGAGTCATTTAACCCCAAATTCTTTTTGAACATGATTATATGAGGTATAATGTAACTATTGTGTAGAGTTTTAGGCTTGCATTTGTTGTTTGTTGCATTTCGGGAACGAAAAGGTCATTTTAGGCCTAATTTTGCCTTTTCGCCTCCAAATCGTACTTATCGAGTCATTTAACCCCAAATTCTTTTTGAACATGATTATATGAGGTATAATGTAACTATTGTGTAGATTTTTAGGTTTGCAATTGTTGTAGGTTGAATTTTGGGAACGAAAAGGGCATTTTAGGCCTATTTTAGCCTTTTCGCTTCCAAATCGTACTTACCGAGTCATTTAACCCCAAATTCTTTTTGAACATGATTATATGAGGTATAATGTAACTATTGTGTAGAGTTTTAGGCTTGCATTTGTTGTTTGTTGCATTTCAGGAACGAAAAGGTCATTTTAGGCCAAATTTTGCCTTTTCGCGTCCAATTCGTACTTATCGAGTCATTTTATTTTATTTTTGTTGATCTAACTCCGAACTTATTAGTATGTAACTATGTGCAAGGGGAGGGGTGTGCATGGGGGAGGTCCGGTGGGGGAGGGAAGGGGGAGGGGAGGGGAGGGGTGCGCAGCGGTGGGGAGGGTCTCGCGCAGTGCGGGGCGGGCGCGGCGTGGGAGGTGAGGGGAGGGAGGGGCGGCAGTGGGGGAGGGGCAACAGAGCAGTGGGGGGAGGGGAGGGGTGTGCGGGGGAGGGGGAGGGGGGGAGAGTGGTGGGGGGGGGGGGAGTGGCAAAGGGTGGGGGCATGTGCGGGGGGCTTGGGAGGGCTCCGGCACACGCACATGCCCATGCCCCCCACGCCCCTCCCCTCCCCCCACCGCCGCCCCTCCCTCCCCTCCCCGCACACCCCTCCCTCGCACATCCCTCCCTCCCCCACTGCCAGCCCCCCCCCCAGCACGCCCCTCCCTCCCTCCCGCACACCCTCCCTCCCCTCCCTACACAGCCCTCCCTCCCCCACCGCACCGGACCTCCCTCCCCTCCCCCACCTCGCCCCTCCCCTCCCCCCGCACATCCCTCCCCCCCCCTCCCCTACACTGCTGGCCCCTCCCCTCCCCCCTTCGCCCCTCCCCTCCCTGTTGCCCCTCCCTCCCACTCCCCTCCCCCTCCCCCCCTCATCCGCACACCCCCTCCCCTTGCACACGAAACCCCCCTCCCTGCTGCCCTCCCCTCCCCACCGCTGGGCCCTTGCACACGAGAACCTTCTCCCCACACCCCACCCCCTTAGTGGCAATGTTAATTTTAATTTTTTGTTATATTAATGCATATATTTGTACAATTTCAGGGAGATGGCGGATGTGCATACGGATAATAGCACAAGTGGTGCTGAACACACTACCGAGGATGAGTCTTTCGATGCGAGAAAGGAACGGGGTAAATTGTCTCGATTTCGCCGTGAAGAGATAAATGCACAAATGCCTAAGAAGTCATTGGCGACGAAAAAGAGAAAAGGAAGGGGACCTACAAAGTCACTAGGGAAACACACAAATATGACTTTGGAGTACGATAACATGGGTCAACCTTGTGGAAAGTGGCGTCAAAAGTATGGCATGCAAGTTGGCATTTGCATGCATAAACTCTCCATTTTGCACTCATGGAAAGAGGTGCCCGAGGGATTGAAGCGGTGTCTATGGGAAGACACCATGGTAAGCTTCAAGTACAATAACGTTTAGTTTCTTAATTATTTAGTTAAATATATGTGTACTATTACTTGTAGCATGTAAATTACAACATTTGCGAAAACTAATTTGTGAACTGCGTTTTTTGAAGAATCAATTCAATATCGAAGATGATGAAGCCAAGAAGAATGTATTTCTATCCGCGGTTGCCCGGAGATTCGAGAGATTTCAAGGCTAAGTTAGTGTACGGGTGGATCACTAAGCGGAGGAAAGTAGTAGGTACAAAGAAGAAGAACATCTACGGCGGAGAAACACAAGTCGATCCCGAGGCTTGGCCGAAACATCATCTCGCACCATCCAAATTACCATTTCAAATATGGAAAACTATCAAACCTGAAGAGTGGGAAGCATTTAAAACAACCCCACAAGCTATTGTAAGAATATTTTATTAAGATTTAATACACTTAGATCCAGTATTATTGTATAGCACCGTAGCTAACCTTTGTTTATAATTGTGTGTTTTAGGCAAGTCGTGAGAAAAGTAGCGCGAGTGCAAAATCTAGGAAGTATTATCATCATTTGGGTGCTCATTCGTACAATGAGGCGAGAGAGAAGTGGATGTTCGGCCATTACCCCACAATAGGGTCGACAACGGCAACGGGGACGGCTCAACGACGACGGTTGCACAGCCTCGGCAACCGAGATAGAGTCCTCGATTGGTGGTGTTCGATGCATAGGGGTTGATGCATGGGGAAAAAGAGTCTTGCACGATCCGGAACACAACGAGATAGCCAACGCCATTGTAAGTACGATTATATGGTTATGTAAGGTATATATAATATAACTTTTGCGGTCACGAGCATTTCTCTCTTATACTTATGTAGATTGGCTTGAAGGAAAAAGAGGCAACCGGTGAGTTCACTCCTAAAGGACACATTGATGCATTGCACGAAACTTTAGGACCGGACCACAAGTGGACGCGTGAGGGCGTAGGAGGTGTCCGCCTCGGTTTGAGAAAGGTATATGGTGATTAATACACTACAAGGACAAAATCAAGTGTAAGTAGTGTGAATTCGGCGACTCGGTAGATGTGGAGGCTATGAAAGCCGCACGGTCGGGAGGAACTAAGGGAGGAGATGACCCATAACTTCAACGCCATTTTGGAGCAAATGAGTTTACCGACTTTTTGCTGCATTCAAGAAGGGTAGTGATACTACACCTAGCCGCCCGATCCACCAGTAGGACCCGAGTTGAAGGTAATCACTTAATCCCTTTGCTTTGTTAAACAACTATTGTTCTTAAATGCATGAAATTCTTACTATATATATGTTGTTTCATAGACTAACTATAAATAGAGTTTTTTTACAGGAAGAGACGCCATGTGAACTATTAGCTGGAGGAGATGGTTATGATAGTTTCATCCTCGTAGCTCATGGCCATGCACAACCCCCTAGTGACCGAGTACGATTGCATAACCGGTTAGTGGATCATAATCACTATGTGGTCACCCTCAATGAAATTGTGTCGGAGTTTCGAAGAATTACCTCTTCCGCCGCCAGGCCGGAAGTTGGTCTACAATTACTAAATGATGCCCTTAGCGATTATGTTCTCGTGGCCGCGTGCATTGGTGCGGTTTTCGGATGAGGTACAATGATTAACATTCATATATATATATATATATATATATATATATATATATATATATATATATATATATATATATATATATATATGCGTGTTTTCTTTTATAGTTCCTATATATGATAGTCAATAATATCTTTACTTTTAACTAAATACTAGGTTTGGGGGAAGGCCGACTCACATGCCAGGAAGGGAAAGAAGGCATGTTCACCTTATAAGAAAGCAAGTTTACGTGATGAAGGTGAACGAAATGTGGTGAAGGGAAATGTTTCTAAGACAAAAAATTCACTTATTATCGATCCAGAGGTGGTGCGGAGCCTTACTATTCCATGCTTTTGATTACATGAGTGCGCTAGCGATTTACCCGATGAAAGTGCAATTGAGGTTGCTTTGGGGGAGCAACAATTCCACTACCTTGAGGACTCATCGACATTCATTTCTAAGGTTGATATTAAAGAATTCTTATGTGGGGTAGAGTTGAATGTTTCCATGATACAAACATTCATGAGGTAATACATAAGTATATAAATTAAATATACATACACATATGCCTTAAGTAGTTTTCAATTCCATAATAAGTAATTGTTGGTTTACTTTTAATAAATATAATTTCTCAGGTTATTATACAATGAATTGCTTGCAACATCTAGTGCAATGTTTGGTTGGTTATGTCCAAACATAATACGAGATGACAATTGCTTACAAAACAAAGCCGAAGTGAAAGAGTATCTCGACATGAGTTTCAAAGCATCATCTCGTTTTGGATATCATCAGATCATTCTTGTTCCTTATATTGAAAAGTATGCTTGTTAAACTCGCTTTACTTTTATTATTCGATACTTAAATTGACCTATTAATTGTTCTACGATTAATAATAACTGTATTTTCTTGTTGTAGGGCTCATTGGACACTGCTTGCAATATGTTTGTCACGTAACGAAGTCTACCACTTTGATTCTTTGCGTCGACAACCACCACAGACCTAATCAAATCATTGTTAAATAGGTAGCCTAATCGAAACTCAATATATGCGCACTTATTAATATTACACATTATTCATCATCTTTAAATATATAAACAGTTAGTACATCTAATCTTATAATAATGTTGTTGATGTAGTGTGATGAAGCATATTAGTGCAACAGGACTTCGAGCACCAAAAGCTCCTGTTTGGATATCAGTCGAGGTAACATGACTAATTTATTTGTCCTTATATAGAAACACTTTTAGCCACATACTACACATCTAATTAACATGAATGTCATTGGATGCATCCTTTGGTGAACATTTAGTGTCCGCAACAAGAAGATGGACTTGCATGTGGCTATTACGTGCTGAGGTACATGTTCGATATCGTCAACCAGTGCACTAACGCCGATGATCTTTAAAAGGTATGTAACTTATTAGTATATGTTAGTTTAGATTAGATCGATTGGTAATAGGTATTAATTGGTTTAGAAACCAAAGTAGCACATGCATATATTTGGGAACGAAAATGTCATTTTTAGGCCTATTTTTGCCTTTTACGCTTCCAAATCGTATTTATCGAGTCATTTAACCCCAAATTCATTTTGAAAATGATAATATGAGGCATAATGTAACTATTGTGTAGATTTTTAGGTTTGCAATTGTTGTAGGTTGAATTTTGGGAACGAAAAGGGCATTTTAGGCCTATTTTTGCCTTTTCGCGTCCAATTCGTACTTATCGCTTCATTTAACTCCATTTTCTTTTTCAATATGATAATATAAGATATAATATAACTAGTGTGTAGAGTTTTAGGCTTGCATTTGTTTTTGATTGAATTTCGGGAAGGTATATGTCATTTTTAAAACTACTAACTACGGTAAATGATTGAATTCTTATATTATGTGTTTATTCCTTGGTTGTTTTGCAAGGTTTATATGAATAACACACCACGTTTGAGGGCCTTCACCACAGACGAATTACATGAAGTTCGGGATAAGTTGGCGTCCCACATTTGCGATGATTGCTTATGATACATCTACTAGTTTGTATCAATTCTATATATGTACACTTTTTACATTATTAAATATATACATATTTAAAGTTAATTATTATATTACGTTCAAAAACTTGTCATATATTATTATTGCAATTTGATCGGTTTTTTTTTTTTGTGTCGAAGGGAGGTTTTGGGTGGGGGTGGGGTGGGGGGCGCCATGGTGGGCCGCTGGGGTGGCTGGCAACAATGGGTGGAGGAGGTGGCGAAGGTGGGGGGGGTGGGGGTGCGGGGGAGTGAAGGGGGGGGGTCAAGGGGGCGGGGCGGGGGGAGTGCGAGAGGGTGGGCGGTGTGGGGGCAAAGGTGGGGGTGGGGTGGGAGTGCGGGGGTGGGGGGTGGGGGTGGGGGTAGGGGGTGGGGCGGCGGGGGTGGGCGGGGGGTGGGGGGCTTGGGGTGGGCGGGGGTGGGGTGTCTTTGGGGCGGCAGGGGTGGGCGGGGGTGGGGGTGGGCGGGGGTGGGGTGTCTTGGGGCGGGGGGTGGGCAGGGGGTGGGGGGCTTGGGGTAGGCGGGGGTGGGGTGTGCTGGGGCTGGCGGGGGTGGGCGGGGGGGTGGGGGTGGTTGGGGTGGGCGGGGGTGGGGTGTCTTTGGGTGGCCGGGCGGGGGTGGGCAGGGGTGGGGGTGCTGGGCGGGGGGTGGGGTGTGTTGGGGCTAGCAGGGGGTGAGCAGGGGTGGGGGGTGTTGGGGTGGGCAGGGGGTGGGGTGTGTTGGGGCTAGCAGGGGTGAGCAGGGGGTGGGGGGTGCAATTTATTTTTTTAAAAAAAAATTTGAACGTGAAGGGTCAAGGTTTTAAGCCTAAACCGCGGCCCTTCACTTAAATAGGGTCATGGTTTAGGCTTAAAACCGCACCCTTCATTTGAGAAGGGTCACGGTTTAAGCGAAAACGCAGCCCCCTTCCAAACTTAGAAGGGCTGCGTTTTTGGCACCGAACCGCAACCCTTTGTTGTGAAGGGTCATGGTTAAAAAACCGCAGCCCCTTCTTATTTATTGAAGGGCTGCTATGGAAAGGGCTGCTGGCCAAAAACGCAGCCCTTAGGGCTGTTTTGACCGCATCCCTTCCTTATTTTGAAGAATGTTTCTCTTGGATAGAACTATAGCCACTAACTTCTCCAATAAAATCTAAATAGAAGAACAATAGTAAGTGAGTACATAATCTGTAAAAAGTAAATAACACAATAACATATTCATTACAAAATATAATTCATGTAGATTTAAAATACCTATTAAAAAAACATTGGAATCTTTCTCTGATAGTGTGTCATCAAATGTGACAAACTCTAGTCTATATGAAACAATTTGTAAATCCTCACACTCAGCAATATGGGACGAATAATTTAGATCAATTCTATAAGAATGTCTAGTTCCTCGATCTACATCATCATTGTCTCTAACAGAAAAATTAGAGACCTCCAAGTATTTTCCTTCCTTCAGCCTCGATGAAAAGGTAGACAAAAGCGATTTCTTACATGTAAGTTGAATTTTGTGTCCCTACACATTTGAGAAGCACATATTAGTGCGTTTAAATTATGAAATTCACACATTGATAAATATAAAAATAATTTTATGCGATTCATGATTACCTCCTTATCCATCAAAATAGCATCTATCTTTTCAACGACATCATTTTTTTTTGAATGCGGGCTTCTCCCAAACACGAATCGCCCTTACTTTTATTGAACACCGCTTTGATGCCTTTGAAAGGTCACAAATTTTCACAATTTCTGAACCCATTGTACTACAATGAATATTGTTTGTATTTGTTAGTAGAAATAAAAAGTATAATATCAATGCACACTTCTTGTTTAAGCTAAGATAGAAAATATATATATGTGAATAACTTAATGTTCAAACACTATGGCTAGTCATAGTTTGGTAGAAAATTGTAATTATATTTGATTGATAGTGTTTTATAAACCTTCTTGATTTACGTGATTGAACATAGGCATGATTTTTTCAAGTTGTTAAGGATTTATATAAAAAGTAAGATTTAACACGTTTAGTTAGCATATTAATAAAATTAGATCCCTGAAATCAAGGGAATATTGTCGCTTAGGATCTTACGTTGGTCTTCCTATTAAGTAGGGGCATTTTTTCATTTTTTTTAAATGCAATCACAAAAAAGATTCATCCACTTTTGTACCTAAATATAGGTTAGGGTCTAGGGATAACTATAGATTTTGACCCCTTACCAAGAACTTAATGGAAGGAATCACTGAGTATCTTGACTAATGAGTTTTATAGTGATGCATTTGTGGTAACGCACTAATTATAAGGAGTATTTATGTTTTAAGTTACCTATTTACATTTAAATATTTTAGATAAGAATATTCATTACCGAAAACTATCCCTAGATTATATCCTTAATTGTAGTAATCTTGGTTATACTCACTATGATTATTATTAAAAGATACTATTATGATTGAAATAGTATACTCATATCATATTAGATATCTTTACATTAATTAAATTTAAACATTTTCGCGGCAAGTATTGTACAACATATATGGCAAAATTAATTGTTTATATAGCTTTGCTTTAAATACCAATTAATTTGTAAGACCTACCAATCAATTTGTGAAAATAAGCGACCTTAGTATTGACTTGTGATAGTCTTATGTTACATTGGAAAAATAAAAGAATATAACTATTATAATATGACTTACACAGTTACACTTTGTTAATTAATTTGACCTTAATGTGTTCACCATTTGATGGACTAAAAAACTTGCTTCTAGTTATATTAATTAGTAACATACTTGTGAGATACGCCTTAGCTTCCACATCTGTTTAAAGCTGATCATGAGTACCAAACTTATAAACGTTTTTTTAAAGGCCTATCGTAAGATAATTATTCATTGCCATATATGAAAGCTTAGTTAAAAAAAAAGGTCAATAATATGTTCCAATAACAACTTTATTTTCTGGTAAAAAAAACTTTATTTTGTATTCAATATTATTTTGTACTTTATTTAAAACATACATATAGATGTACTTTATTTTGTATTTTATTGAAAACATACATAAAGATGATAACATAACAATCTGAAATAACGCCACGAATGATAAGCAACCAAAATTTTGGCATTAATAAACTTTGTTTATTCCTTATTACAATTTAACTGGTCCTTTCTCTTCAAGCAATCCCTGTGAAAAAAACAACAAAAAACACTCTTTAATGACAAAAAAAAATTATATAATGAAATATGTTAAAATAGTTAAATACGCATCAATCCGTTTGATATTATCGATGTTTACATGGACTAATTGGCCAATGATTCGACAACTTATTTCCTGCATTAATAGTATAAATATTGCTATACATATAAAAATATCATAAACATAAACAAAATAAAAAAGATATTATATTGGAATTGCTTTAAATTAAAGTTGACATACATGGTTCATGTTAATAAATTTATTAATTGTTGTTCTCCTTGCATTAGATATCTTCAGTGTCATATTTACTGGGAAGGTGCTTCTTTTTATCCAATTGACTTTGTGTCGGACAAAACATTCAGTAAGAAACCTGTTTACAACTTAATTTAAAAGATAAGTAAATGTAAACATTTAAAAGAACTTAGATACATATTGTAAGTTCCTTACCAACGCATCATTCTCGTTGCTTTTTTACACCTAGGATTGCATGTTATAGTTGTAGCACTTCCACAATGTAATGAAGATGTACCTAATGTTATAAAAATGGAGGGACATATAAAATAATCGGATCTTTAAAAATTATTTTCAACCAATTGACAAAAAAATTTACAGATTTTTTGAATAGTGATATACAATTACCATAATTCCTTTGGATGTATGGAGTTTTTGATTGTTTGCTTTCATTTTTGAACTATAAATAATTAGGATATTATGTTTGACACCCTCCTTAAAAATAAGGTAATAGAATATGGACTATGTAGTGGTGATTACATTTGCATAGATTAAGTAGATTGATAGGAAATGTCGTTGTTTCATACCCCTCAAAGATTTGAAGAACAATCATTTTGAAGAATAATCATTTGAAAACTTACCACAATTTGACTATGTGGCATGTACATGTGTAGTTCACGCATAACAGCATAAGGACAAATCTTTACTTATATGAGTAGATTAAATTAAAAATTAAAAATTTACCACGGCAAGTATTCTACAGCCATATAGCTTACGTTCACAATTTGAATATTTTCTTTGTTTGATATGGGTAGATTTTCCTTAAGCTTATACCAATTTGAAGTACTGACGTATGGATTGTCAACTGTTGCCAAAAATAAACCAATCAGGAACAGTAAACTCGGCGTATGTGAAGGCAATTATCGGTTGGAGATCACACCCAATCTCTTCGCAGAAGCTGCCACATGTCAAAAGGAGTGGGGATGTACACGTGGCTGATCTTGAGTTTTTGGATGATACATAGCCAAGCCTTCTTGAGTAGATGACATGTGTGCAAAATTTTCTAGGTTTATATATATTTGTGTATATATATACAATGTTATCAGGATCGGGATCCTACTTTGGATCGTAGGGGTTGGTAGGATCGAATCGGCGGGATCGAATCGTAGGATCATAAGATCCTATAATTCCGTAAAATAGAGATAATTATGCTAGAATATGGTGAGAAACTCATGATAAAAATTTACACAAATTAATAATGACTTATTTTATTAACAAATGGTGATAGTTTTTCAATACTATAAGATTGAAGTAACATGCAACCAAAATCTAATAGGAGAAATATAATATGTGAAATTACTTTATGATTTTCTTACGATAGGATCGGATCGTAGAGTCGTAGGATCGTAGAATCGTATTAAGATCCTACCATGTGATTTTTTATGGTTGGGTAGGATCGAAAGATCCTACAAAATTAAGATCCTACGTAGGATCGGGATCGGTGAGGTCCTTTCGGATCGTAGAATCATAGGATCATAAGATCCGGATCGGGATTTTAACAACAATGTATATATATATTACATATAAGTAAAAATTATTAAAATTACAGTTTACGAAAGTACGTCACGAGACGAATACTAACAATATCCCACTTGACTATGTTTTTCATTATGTATAAATCACAAATCTTAGTCAAAGTGAAAAGTGTGAATAGTGAAAAAGTGGATTTGTTGCATTTAATTCGGAACGGATGAAGTATTTACAATGATGGAATTCAAAACTGGATGATTACAATCATTTATATATTAAAAAAAGGTAGAATATATTAAATGACTGACAATAGCAATGTTATCCAATTTGCTGCTTTGTTTGCTTCTCGGTAGATGTGTTTGATGCTCCATTGGTGGAAGGAGGAGACCTTGTACCTAATGAGCCTCAATTGACAATAGGACATGCATAGTTTTTTTTTGGTGTTTAGAGAGCCACAAGGGCAAGTGATGAGAATCGATCCCACAATCTCCTGGAACCGGGAGGGAAGCTCTAACCAACTGAGCTATCCCTAACTCTCAATCTCTCGTAGCACATGCATAATGCATACTTCCTCTATTTTTTTAGTTGAAACAATTCCTATTTTTAAGTGCTTTTTATGCAACATTTCCTGTTTTAGTAAAGGTTTTGGGCACTTTAACCATTTGATCCTCACTTCATCTTAGGGGTGTCAAAAACAGACCCGACTCACGGGTCCGCATGCATCCGATCCGCATCCGATCTGTTCCGATCCGACATAATAAGGTTTCCCAACCGATCCATTCTGATTCGAAATCAACCCAACGAATTATACCCGAGCATATCAGAACCCAGCCCAATTTGTCACCGACCTAAACTTAATTTGAACCCAGTTAGATCCGAATACCAAAATCCGAACCCAATCTGCATCCGACCTAAAGTCAACCCGAACCCAAGTAGACCCAAGAAAACCCATTTAGTCCCAACCCATTGTAACCTGACCCATGTCAACCCATCCCATTATCGACCCGGCATTATCAGTCAAATATGTTATTGATAAAATCTCTGGAGTCTGGACATATTTGATGATATGACTATAGTTAACATTGGTCAAGTTTATTAACATGTTCATATATGTATTTCTCGCATTGTCGCGCACACAGATATGCGTGTGTCGACCCAAACTTCAATCGATATCGATAATGACTAGAAACGAACGTACTCAAACATACAATGGACCATTCCAACTCCACCCAAATCCGACTTGAGCTGACCCAAGTCCATCCGAACAAGACTGGAGCCGAACCAAGTCCATTCAAATCCAACTTGATCCGCACAAACCCATTTAAAGCCCGACTTATGTCTACCCAAAACCGATTTGAGCCGAGCCGAAATGGTCCGACCCATACCCAACCCACACTCGATTATACGTTGGTCGTGCTTGATCCGACCTAAGTGGCTCCAACCCAATCCACACTCGATCCTAGAAAAGGTTTCATCCGGTACGATCTGACCCAAACACATCCGTCCCAGCTCGGGCTAACCCAGACCCACCCGATAACCCATATTGAACCCCTACTTCATCTATCCTCACATGCAAAAGGCATGGACAATTAGGCCCAATTTTCTCTCTCTCTTCTCTTTCCTTAATAATTGTGCAAAAAGACATTAGTTGCAACTAAAGAAAACAGAGGTGGTATATTATCAACTTGTAAGTTTCAACTTTGTTGAAATTAAAAATTTGGTAGACATAAAGGAGTGGAAGGGGAAGACTTTCCATTTGATCTAGACAATAATCAGCTTGCATCATTGGAAAATTTCCAAGTCCGAAGATCATCAACCACCAATAACCAACATATCATATAAGATCTCGAATTCTCGATTATAAATTTTGCTTATCAAATTTGAGGTACATAAAAAAAATCTAGATACAGAATAAGCGCATTTTTCTTTTGTGGTGAGCAACTTCTCAACGAAATGATCAATTTATACTTGTACGCATTGAAAAGCATATTCGATATTTTAACAAGACAATAATATGTAGCCAAATTAAAGCTTCATATTTTTTTTTATAAACAAAGACCATCATTCATTCATTACTAATAGTGTTAAAACTATTACAATCCATCGATAAGAGTTCAATACAATAACTAGGGGGGTGCGGAAAATCCTAGTTACAACACTAGCCGCATCCATGCTCCTACAAGCCTTGGCCATACTATCCGCAACTAAACTGACGGTTGCAATGCTAAATCAGAGTCCTCGGGTTCGCCTTGAGCCATTGCCTGCAATGGTTCAATATATTTATATAAATGTCAGCTCTTTTCCCTAGAATAAGATCCACCGCGTTCTTACAATCGGAATATATGATAACCCTGTGATACCCTTGCCTATACACACAATGCATAGCTTCTAAGATGGCTAGTAGTTCAGCTGCAAGAGGAGAGTTAGTATAGATACATTTCCCAAACCCCAATAACCATTTCCCATAGGCATCCCTTTTATCACACCCCCAATCCCGACTAAATCATTAGGTCCAACAAAGGAAGCATCAACATGGATCATAAGGCAACTTGAAGGATGATCAAGCTGAGGATTCACAATGATATCTGTTCCCTTTTTGAGGAACGCGTTCATGAAATATCTGGCACCTCCCGAGGCACGATAGCTAATCACTTTGATAGGGGAAGGGTCTTTGTTCTTAAACACGCAATTATTTCTATCCTTTCAAATTTCGTGACATAGATAGGGGAAAATAGTACTCCAAGGCAAACCTCGGACCTCACACTGAGACATCATATTTGTCTTAAGCCAAACACGGAGATCCCGAAAAGGGATGGAGGGGCCCCTTCAAGGGTCCAAATCTCACGGCTTTTAGGGCATAGCGCAAGGATATGTGCACTATCCTCTGCAGACTCATGACACCTAGGGCAAGACATATCTGATACAATACCTCAAACACCAAGGAGTCTTATATGAGGAAGGCGGTCGTGCCACACCAACCACATAAAAAACTTGATTTTGGGCTCCATGTGGCCCTTCCAAATCCATAAGATGTCCTCCTCCTTAGGGAGATGAGGGAGAAGAGCAGAATAAGCTAACTTGAGGGAGAACCCCATGGCCCCAACAAAACTAGGAATAAGGAGATCCTCATGGGACCCTTCCAAAGGAGGGGGACAACTGAGAATACGATACACAATGAATTCCGGGAGGTCAATAGGGAGGTCGGAGAGGTCCCAGTTTCCTAAAGCTATAAGACTCTTGACTTTCCTACAGTCCTTCGATTGGGGGAGGGCCCCTGAACCCAACTTCGAATAGTCCCCACAGACAGCCATTCATCCTGCCAGAAGTTAATACTATTCCCATCTCCCAGACTCCATGCACTATGCTGGCTTAGAAGCCCCCAACCTATGCCTATGTTGCGCTAGAGCTGATCAACTCCAGCCCGGCCCATGATCACCTCTATGTTGCGCCAAATGACCGAGCCATTTTCAAACTTTGTGACCTGATTTTTGTGTAAGTACTTGGATCTAATACAATCCTGTGCAAGATTGTGAGGACCCTGGGCAATCTTCCACCCAAGTTTGGCCATGAAGGCCTGATTCATGAGTATTTGGCTTCGAATGCCAAGACCCCCATTGCCTTTAGGTAAGAAGGTTGTTTGTCTATTAATCAAATGTAGCTTTCTCCTACCCTCCTCCTCTCCCCACAAAAAATTATCACAAATACTATCTAAATCCTTTAGCGTGCTTTTGGGGAGCATGGTCGCTTGCATGTAATAAGACGGAATAGCAAACAGAGTGGAAGAAACTAGGCATAATCTACCCGCTTTAGAGAGGAACTTAGTCTTCCAATTGGCCAACCTAGATCTAACCTTATCAACCACAAACTGGACTTTGGCTCTCGAAGGTCTTTTGTGAGAAATAGGTAAGCCTAGATATATACCAAGATCTGGGTTTTCCTCATCATTTATGGTACTCATAAAAAGATCTTTGTGCTCCTCAGGGGTGTTGGGTGAGAAAATGAGCTTACTCTTAGCTTCGTTGATTTTTTCGCCAGAAACCTCACAAAACTTTTCAAGCACATGACGCACCGAGAAAACCGTAGACTCATCCACCCGACCAAACAACAGAAGGTCATCCGCGAAAAGTAAATGCGAGATTGGAACTCAGCCTCTCCCAACCCAAAAGGGAGTCCAATTTCTAAGATGACACTGCTCGTTAATCCTACTTGTCAGAGCCTCAAGACACACATTAAACAAATACGGAGACATAGGATCCCCCTGCCTCAAACCTCTAGTATGCTGGGATTCCTCCGTTTTCCTACCATTAATAAGGATAGCTGAAGAGGCCTTGGATACACAATCCATGATCAAATCTACGGACACAGAGTCAAGGTGGTGGGTTCGAAGGCATTCTCTAACAAATGAGCATTCAATTCTATCATAGGCTTTCTCTAGGTCAATCTTAAGAGCAAACCAGCCTGACCTCCCCTTTTTCTTATTCATAGAATGAAGGATCTCCGAAACAACCACTAAATTGATGTCAGGACCCCGCCCCTTAAGAAAGTTGTTCTAGTTATTCGAGATCCAAGTCGGGATAATGGGCTTGAGCCTAGTCACAATAATTTTGGTGACAAGCTTATACAGGGTATTGCACAGACTAATGGGCCGGAACTGCTTTACAGTTTCCGGAGAGGGTTGTTTGGGAATGAGACATATTAACGCTTGACATAACTCACTAGGAACCCTACCCTGACGGAACCATTTCTGTACATCTAAGCAGACATCTGGTCCCACAATATCCCAAGTTTTTTTGGAAGAAAATAGGGTGGAACCCATCCGGGCCGGGGGCCTTGAGAGGTTTCATACTGAAAATGGCCCGCCGAATCTCATCGGAAGATGGGACATGACCAACACTAACCTCACCCAAACCAGTCTCCAACCTATTAGGACAAACTATATGGTCAGATGTGTAAAGATCGCTATAGAAAGTAAGAATGAGATTTTGAATCTCTTTCTGGTCATGAACAACATTTCCTACATTATCTCTAAGGCTGTTGATACGGGAGGCATTTTGCTTAATGATGAAACTTCTATGAAAGAAGCTCATATTTCTCTCCCCTTCCTCTATTCTATCCATCCTACTCTTAGTTCTCCAAAGCATCTCTTCCTGGTCAAGGGTATTACTCAGCTCAGCTTGGAGGTCCGTCTCAAGGTTTTGATGGAATCTCGACATCGGGTTAGATTAAGGTAATTCTGAACTCCAATCAATCTCGCTACACATTGTCTCTTCTTACGATACACATTCCCAAAGGTAGACTGATTCCACTCAACCAAACTCTCTTGAAATAAATGGAGGCTATTCTGGACGGACGGACTATCTTTCGGCCACAAGTCAAGGACTACCCCTCAAAATCTGTCATCTAGGAGCCACATAGGTTCAAATCAAAAAGGTTTGTCGCCTTGGGTGAACGGGACGTGATCGAACCTAAGAAGAATGGGACAATGGTCAGAGGTGACCCTTGGAAGGTGCCAGAGATTTGCATTAGGATACATTTGAAGCCACTCAGGATTAGCCCACCCCCTATCAAGTCGTTCAAAGATTGGGTGACGCTTCCTTTTATTGGTCCAAGTAAATTTCGGTCCATTATACCCTAAGTCAATTAAATTACAATTATTCATAGTAGTAGAAAAAAGATCAGTTCTACTTCTAGATACAGGCCTCCCCCCCCCCCATCTTCTCACTCTGACTCGTAACCTCATTAAAGTCTCCCACAACAAGCCAAGGTTTATTAAGGTTTTGTGCAAAGCGTTCAAGATCATTCCATAATAATTTCCTACTCACAAGCTTAGTACTAGCATATATAGCAGTGAATAAAAAAAGGAAGTTTTAGTAGATATTACCTCGACCAAGCCGTAGACTCCCTAAGCACCTTCTCCTATGACCTGAAAATCGAGAATGTGTGATTTCCTGAGAAGATGAATGCATTCGACAAACCCCAGAAATTCAAGCAAATGCCAAGAATCGTAGCCCAGGTCGCCCACAATACTAGCCGTTTTCTCACGGCTCACCTAAGTTTCCGCTAGGACCACCAAAGAAGGGTGATGGTGCTGTTGCATGAGAAGTCGAAAATTCGGCTTAAAGGAGTGCCTACCAAGGCCCCAAACATTCCAAAACAACACATTCATTCCTCGGTGTAATGATGTTTTTTCTAGGAGCATCTTAAGGATTCCCTCGTTACCGACTACCCACGGGTCTACTTCTACTCCGGTTTGGGGGCACGTCCACGTCTTCATGTGAGGCCATAGAACCACCTCGGCCACGTGTGGGCTTTCTTTGCCGTTTACCTCTCCCCAAGTCAATGAGAGGCCCATTTCTTTCAGCGGGATGTGAAGGCGTGCTAGGAGAAGTGCATTCGTATTGTTTAGCGCTATCATTTGCACATCCTTCTGTTGTACCACTATTACAGACCGGACCAGGGGTAGTATCGGATGTGGGTCCACCCACGGCCCCAATCTTGCCAACAACTTTCTCTTTCTCTTTTCATTCTCTGCTCCTCCCTCTTTCTTTAGGAACCATTTCAGAAAAAATTTCATTACAGGTGGAAGGTGAGCGGCATCTCTCACTTGCGGTACATGGGCCGGGAGAAACTGGGAGTTGGAATACATCATCAACTGTGCTGAGTTTTCCGGGTGGAGGCACGGATTGGCTATGAGAGCTTTCACTTCTTGCCATACAAGTTCCGTGTGGTACTCTCCGGGATCCTCGAGGCAATCCGGAAGATAAAATTCCACCGCTTCCATATTCAGATCGGGTTTGAGGGGTCTTACCGGGAGATTGAACACAACCGGACCGAAAGTCTTCATCAGGACAGCCCTCGGCTCCGACGGCGAGTTAGGCGGGGAGAGGGGAGGAGGAGGGGAGAAAGATCCTGACAGATTGAGGGATCAGGGTCGCACGGTAGGGGTGTAAGTTCGGTTTTTGGGGCAAAACCAAACCAAAATAAATTCGGTTTTCATATTTCAAGTCCAAATCCAAACCAAAATTGGTCCCAAACCAAACCAAACCAAACTGAAATTACAAAACCAAAACCAAACCAAACCAAAAACCGAAATTCTTTTATGATGCAAGTTTTTTTTTTCCAAATCTTACAAATAATACGAAAATTATCAAGTTTCAAATCATCAAACATAGAAGAATTACTTCAAATTTCAACTAAAGCTTAAAATTGAAGTACTAGAGCTAAAGATAATTGATAAAAACATCAAAACCCATATAAGCTAGGCAAACTTCGGTTTGGATTGGTTTTTTTCGGTTTTTTAAAATAAAAACCGAACCAAATCGAAAACCGAAAAAATAAAAATTTTCCAATCCAAATCGAATTTTAAAAAAAACCAAACCAAATTATTAATTCGGTTTGGTTTGGTTTGATTTTCGGTTTTTAACCAAATAACTTACACCCCTATCGCACGGGATGAACATGTTTCAGTTGGGATTTTTCTGGTGATTTTTCTGATGAGAGGGGGGGAGCAGTGGGGTTTTGATTTTTGTTTGAGAGCTTCGTGGGTTGGGAAATAACAGGCGGAAAGGGGGTTTAAATACTGGGGTGGAATGGGATAACATGATGGCCAAGCATGTTTTTTGGTTGGGTTTCGATTTTCTCGGGGTAGGGTGACTAGTCTGTGGAAAGAGGGGGTAGAGAGATGGGGTGGACGAAGGGGAGCAGGGGTTGAACAAAGGATTGATGGATTTGACAAGGGCTCTACATGTCAATTCAATAGAGGGGAGGGAAGGATTATCCCCAGACTCCAAATCTTCGGCAAGTACTTCGAATTCGTTGTTCTGTTGAACAGCTGAACTTACCTTAAAATCTGGCACTACTGCATTACACAGCACGCTGACCAATGCCTGAAAATCCTTGCTTTGGATTTCCTTAGCAGAGCTCTGCACTGCCGTCATTTGAAAGCTTGTGCCAGCTTTCTCGGTCTCCGCGTTTCCTTTTCCACTTTCTTTTCCTTGATCTTTTTCTTTCCCTTTTTCTTTTCCTTTTTCTCCTTTTTCTTTTTCTTTCCCAACGTCTCCTTTCCGTCTTTTTTCTTTTCTGTGGCTGCAGATTTTTTGGGAGTCCACCTGGCATGGGCCCCCCTTGACTTTTCTCTCCCAGAATTCAAATCAGCCCTAAATACTTTCCTTCCTCTAATGTGAGTCCATCCTTGATTACCCCCCCTTTTACCTCCTGGGTATGATCCCCATTGACACCTCCGTTAGTCACCACCATTGCATCAGAATTTTTCGAGCAACTCCGACCATTGTGACCCACGCGTCGGCAACCATGGCAGATCCAAGGATTTTCAGAGAAACTAAGCTCTTGACCTATGCGACCTAACCACACCTTCCCCGGAAGAGGTTTGTTTACTTCCATGAGCACACAAATGGCGGCATACCGGCGTTTCTCCCCCTCATGGGAGTGTGCATCAATCTTAATGGTGCTTCCCATGGAATTACCAATTGATTCCAACATTGCCTTCGTGAAAAACTCAAGGGGTAGCTCCGGAAGGGTAACCCACACCGGGTAACGGGAAATGCACGCATTGGAGGGTTTAAATCCCGGTTGACAAGCCTGAGTCCATACTAGCGAACCCATAACAAACCAAGGCCCGTCCGCCAAAATCGTTGACCTTTCCTCCGCTGACGAACACTTAACACTGTAAATACCTCTTCCAAGGGAGACAAGATCCAAAACTCCATTCCAAGCGCACACTCATTGGAGCTCCTTCTTCAAGAACTCTTGGGAGAAAGACCTACCTATTACCTTAAATATGATGGCCTCCAGCCATGGCTTGGCCAGTTCAATATATTTACTCTCCGATATAGGGATGAACAAGTCCTCCTTACCACATGCCTCCGGCTGGGATGTTGCGAAGGGGAGAATGGGCGACACCAGGGGAATAGCTTCCACAATCTGGCCCGAAACTGGCTGATGGGCCCTAAGAGCATCCTTGAAGGAACTAGTTGCAGGAACAGGGATAGGGGGGAGGGGGGAGGGGGATCCTGGGGAATGCTAACCTGGGTATTTGCTTGAACCTCCTTGAGTTTCGGCGAGAGTCTACTGCTCCTCTCCTCACTATCTGCCCTGGGGGCGGTTGGATGGGTTGGTGAATGGGGATTTTTGTTGAGAGAAAAAACTTTCTCTCCTTCTCTCTCTAGCATCACTAAGCAAATCGCAATGGTTGTAAAGCTACATATTGAGTTGCAAGGTTTTGAAGCGATGACAAACCGTTGAATTGGTTGTTGTGATATACTTTTATGTTCTTTGTAATAGTTTCTCTGTACAGCAACTGGCCATTCCGAAATTTGAAGTTTATAAGACTTCTTAACAATGATCAAGAAAACAATGAAGGGAAACAATAATATATAATACAAAGGACACTTCAAGACTCGAAGTACATGAAGATAGTTAACGAACATTACAGTCCTCTCTAAGAGTAGTTTTTATGTATTTTTGTTGTACATAACTTATTTTTGCTAGATATATCTTTTAGTAAATTTATTTTTGCTAAACTAAACTTATTTTTCCTGAAACTTAGAGTAGAGTTTTGTTGAAATTTACTTATTTTTGTTTAACTTAACTTACTTTTGCTGAACTTAACTTATTTTTGCTGAACTAAACTTTATTTTGCTGTTACTTATTTTATTAAGTTGAAAAGAACAAATAAGAGTAATAAGTAAGGAGGACGTAGACTCATAGTTGAGTTGAACCTCGATAAATTTGTGGGTGCTCATTATTTTTAAGTTGTGTTAAATATTCAGCTCTGTAGAACTAGAATCTTCTAGTTCCCGTAAATCGAAAATTTATTCAATACATAGTAGTGTTATAATTACAGGTGCAAATGAGTCGTTCGGGTCGGGTATGGTCAGGTCTTCTTATTTTTTGGATCAAATCAAATTCGTTTCGGGTTAGGTGAACTCAGGTTAATACTTATAAATAATAGAGATAGAAGGTAATATTTGAATTAAATACATAGATAAAAAATAGAATAATACTCCATCTATCCCAAAATAGTATGAACACTTTCCTTTTATGTTTGTTTCCAAATTTAAATTAAACACTTTTGTTTTGGCAGGTCCCACTATTACTTATATTATTTCTTTTACACTCCTTTGGCCCACTAACTCTTGTCACATCTACTTTTTTATAAAATAACATTTGACTACCACAATACAACTTGTCACCTTAGACTATGTGTCCCGACAAGCTAAGTGTTCAAATCTTTGTGGGACGGAGGGAGTCAACAAATGGGAAAATTTGGTGGTAGCCATGAGGTTTGACATAATTCTCATATTACCCCTCTCATTTGGGGAATTCCTCAAATACCCTTGAGTTTTGAGTTTATACCTTTACTATTGACCGAACCTTAACATCATTAGGTTTTTCTCTCCTCCTACCCTCCTCCATTGATGACATTTTAAATCTCCAAACATTCTTCTCCTTCCACCTCCATGCCTTTCTCTCTCCTCCTAATCTTCATCTTCTACCGCCGCCATTTCCGACCACCTCCAAGGTCTGCACCTTGACATCCTCACCAATCTCTCTCCTATGACTTACGACTACATCCGACAATACGAATCATTTCCCCCCCCTCTCTCTCTCTCTCTCCCTCCTTCCCAAACGACAACCCTCACCTCCACGACAAGGTTCGATACGACGACAACCTCGCCGACGAGTGGTTCTTTGTCTTCCTCCTTTTTCGCCTCTCTCTCCGTTCCTTTTCTATCCATTCGTGTTTGGGACTCTTACAATGAATTCCTTCTCATTGAAGTCGCCTTCTCAATCAAAGCCAGATTTGGTGAGAGAAGAAAGAGATGGTGGGAGAATGATGGATTTAGGTGGAGGAAGATAAAGATGAAGATTGGGAAAAGAGAGAAACGCATGGAGGTGGGAGGAGAGAGAAAGTTTGGAGGTTTAGAATGTCATCAATGGAAGAAGATGGAGGACTGAGGAGAGAGAGACAAAAATCTAATGGTGTTAGGATTCCGTCAATAGTAAGGGTATTTTGAGAGAGAAAAAAAATCAAACCTCATGGCATCTGAGGAATTTCCCAAACGAGATGGGTAATTTGTGTAGGGCCCACGACTTCACCTACAACTCTACCATTAATATGATATTGTCCGCTTTGGGCCAAACCTGCACGAATTTGTTTTTGGGCTCCTTTCCAAAAAAGCCTCATACTAATGTAGTTGGTTAACTGTTATAAACTAGCTAGGTAACTCCATCTTATCTTTTCGATGTGGGACTTGGGATGTATACCCAACAATTTGATAATTATGTTAAACCTCAGAGGTACCTCATAAATTTTCCTTGAAATTATTTAAGTGAATCCTTACAAATAACAGATTGGAGATAATATTAAAGTAAGTAAAAAAGTATAAAAAAACAAAAAATTAAAATTTAGTTCAATTTTTATTGGAATCATATATAGTTGATGGTATAGTTCGAGTTGATTTAGGTCGATTGCTCTCGGTCAGGTCAAGCTCGGGTCTATCTGATTCAGGTCGAGTCTGGGTCGGTTTAGGTTATTTTGGATCTCGAGTCAACTTTGGTTCGCTATTTTCTGGTCTGATTCATATCTCGAGTCGGCTCAGTTTTGCTGGGTCTAATTACAGTTGTCACTTCAAACCCCCCTTCTTGAGTATCAGTTGGACTTTCGCTCCAGTTTTTTGTGAAGTAATCAGATTGTGATGAATTTAACAAAATATCACTTGACTATCTTTTTATATAATGATGAGACAATATAACCAAAGGCTTACAGTTGGTTAATAAATAGTACCCAAAAAGCAAATGATATATCAAAACAAAAACAGAGGTGGTATAACAAACTTATCACGTGCTCAGGGCACATATTAGAACAAACAGGTGTATAAAATGGTGTTTACTAGTTCTCAATGGATAATTGTGCTTTGACAATAGCATCACTCATTCCCTTAGCATAAGGGAACAAGTGTCCAGCCCCTGGCAGCTCATGGTATCGAATCCAAGGCAATTTTTGAGCTATGTAACGTTGCAGCGTCACGGGCACAAGCATATCTTCATCGCCTTGCCAAAGGTGAACTGTTCCTTCATTATTTGGAAATGGATTTTCCAATTGAATTGGATCAAATTCCCATTTTCCAAATCCAACAATCATATCTCGATGGATGCATTCATGTACACCTTGCTGCCTCACAGGATTCTGATACCCCGAAGTAAGAAAGACAAAATAACAGTTGATTAATGATATATCATCATTCTAGCCGGCTGATATGTAAATAAGTTAATCGCGCATCAGACTATTTTTGCTTGTAAAAAAAATGTACAATAATATTATGGAGACAAACATGTAAAGGAAGATAAGAACAAGACTTGGTACGAGGGTCGTCTAAATAATGTTTGTTCATCACAAGAAACGAAATCATTTGCCTCCATAAGAAAGTGGGAGAGAAAATATACCTCCTTAGTCCTTACAACTTAATAAAAACTAAATCACCTTATAATATAAATACACCCTAGTACCCCACTTCTCCAATTCATATCTCATACCTAATTTCACCAGCGGTTTCTCTCCTTCTTAACAACCGTCTCTCTCTCACCTACCTTCATCTCCCTCATCTCATCTCTCTCACCTACCTTCATCTCCCTCATCTTTCGCATCCTCTCACCTTCCTTCATCTCTCTCGTCTCTCCTTTGCATCTCATCTCTCACCTACCTTCCACATGCATATCTTTAACGATCGAGTCCGCAAATCTACGAAGGAATGCCAAAAGCGAAGGCATCTCTCTCATCTCTCCTTCGCATCTCATCTCATCAAGCAGCGAGCAACAATCCGACGGAGTGTTAGGACTTGCACGCAGCAGCTTTAGTTTCCGGTGAGACACGAGTGCAACGAAATTGAGTAGAAAGTTAGAATCTCGCCGGCGAGTGCAACTGGTTGAAGCAGCGAGCAGTTATCAGAAGTTTCATGATACATTTTCTCTTTTTGAAGCAACGAAAGGACAATTCATTCCTCAGATCTAAAGGTTGCACCGTGGATGCCTTCTTACATTAGTTGAATTTTGTTTTAGTTTATATTAGTTAAATTTTGTTTTAACTGTTTCTCCTAATGTATCAAAAAAAATCCTGTAAAATTCGTTCTTCTATTTTAGTTATATTTTTCATTTTTTAGGTTTGGGTACTCATTTATATTTTTTGTATACACAAATTCCAGTGAACGTTAATGGATCCTTGTTTTAGTTTGGGTACTGATTTATATTTTGGGTACTGATTTCAAATCCTTGTTTTAGTTTTCATTTTTGTATACATTAATTCCAGTGCATTTTAATTCAACTCGCTTAGTTTTCATTTTTTAGGTTTGGATACTGATCTCAAATAGTTTTTTTAGTTTGGGATATGTTATGTTGCTCAAGGACGGAAAAGCATGGGGCTTTAGAGAGCATTTGCGTCTCATGCTGAGCTATATGTGGCGCAAATGGTTAAACATCTGCGTCGCATGTAGCTCAGAATGCGATGCAAATGATAGATGCATTGGTGCTGGGTAGGCGTCTTGTGCGTCGGACTTTAATTTGCATTGCGTTCGACGCAAATAGCTCAAATCTGCGTCGTATCCTTGTCCGACGTAGATCATGTCTCCCAAATTTGCGTAGGTCCGACGCAAATGGTGGTCCCAGGTCCGACGCAAATCGTTGATTCTCTACTAGTGTCACATAAATCCTATTTTAATTGGTCCTTCCCCACAAAAAACCCTATTTATAGAGTCACATTAAGTTAATAGTTAGTACTGTTTTTATTTTGTTTTTTTAGTGGTAGTACTGTTCTTATTTTTGGACGGGTCGTTATTCCACCTTTTCAATATGCTATTGATTGCTACAGGCTTTAGAAGTATGACTGTATCAGTCATGTGATTTGAGCACTTTTCTTTCTTGTTTTGGTTTGTTTGTTTGTTTAGAGGTGATCTGATCATCTGATTACTTAACAATAAAACATAAAAGCATCTTGCGTCTTTTTAACCGAAACAACACGAGCTATGTTTGTGCATGGGACACCATCAATTGATCACTTCCTTAGATGTGGTAAAGTTGATCCAAACCTGATGACTTGAACCAAATGTCTCGAATTGAGACTCGATTCAGGCCTGAAATAATGACCAGAAACTCATCCCCGAATGAATCGAACCGAAATTGACCGGAACTTAACTTGGCTTGATATATAAGTGGTCCAAACCAATTTGACCCAATCCGAATCAACCCGAGCTTAATTGGACGGAAATTTACCCTATCTGAGCCGAAAGACCCAACATGAGTATTGTACAAAATTTAATTATATTGATATAAGACCAATGAAAAATTGCTTAGGATTTAATTAATAACTGCTATGAAATTTTTTTCTAAAGAAAACTACTATAACTGTTAAGATATGTTTTAGATATATAATAAATGTAGTTTTTTATATTAACATAATTGTTTTTGAAAACAACATCGTGCATTAGACCAATAAAGAACTAAACCAAAAACCAAACTCGATTGGACCTGAATTGATTAGACCCAACTGGATTTTCACCCGACCCGAAATGACCCCAAACCCTACCCTCGATACTCGAACTGACCCGAACCATAAAAAACTTAATCACAACTGAAACCCTAAATGGACCCAAATGGCTGAAACCAAAATGACAGGAACAAAACCCGATCTAGACGATCCAATTGCTAGATCTACTTCCTTTTGCTTTTCTTTAATCTCAATATTACTATACAAAATTTGCAAAAGTGGCAGCATTTTAAAAAGACCTTCTGTTTCTTTTTAGGGAAATTTCCTCAGGTACCCCTGAGGTTTGGCGTAATTCCCAAGATACCCCCCACATTTGGGGAATTCCTCAGATACCCCTGAGGTTTGTGTTTGGGCTCAAGATACCCTTACTATGGATGGAAACCTAACGCCGTTAGGTTTTCCTCTCCTTCTCCCCAATTTTCTTTCTCTCTCTCCACCCATCATCCTCCATTGATGAACATGTAAGCTTTCTCTCTCCTCCCACTTCCCTAAAGCCCTAACCACCCAACCCCCACCACCTCCCCTTCCCCCACCCCCTTCCCCCACCTCCGCAGCCCCCATTTTCGCAATCTCTCTCCTCTATTTTACCATGAGCAAGAACAAATGATGATGGACCAATTTCATAGGAACCTTCATGAGATTTTCAGTCTATAGTTTTTTCTATGAGATGCTGGTAAATAAGAATGTTAAAAGTTAAAAACTCATTTGAAAACAAAGGAAGAAGTGAACTAGTAAAGTGTTCAAGTTATTGACAAACAGTGGGAGTACATATTTTGAGAATTTCGTTGATTCCGTTCCAACCATAAGAAACTCACCATTTGTTTACTATTTTACATAAACTGCTAAAACCCTCTGTGTACTGAAATCCGATAGCCATACATTAATTGGTATACTTCTTATTTAAATTAGCAAAACGAGGTAGTGAATTGCATGACTCTTGTTTGTTCTTTCCAGCCTGATTTCAAGGCAATTAAGAAGAGGATCGAGGACTTAATAACCCGAGATTATATTGAAAGAGACAAGGAGAACCCGCAGCTGTTCCGATACTTGGATTGATCATATGCTCGTGTCCATTTGAGCTTACCCTCCAAGGTTTTATATGTACCAAATCCAAAGATTATAACAAGAGTAGGTTCTATAACAAGAGAGAGATTGCGAAAATGGGGGTTGCAGGGGTGGGGAAGGGGTGGGGGGGAAGGGAGGTGGTGGGGTTGGGTGGTTAGGGCTTTAGAGTGGGGTGGGAGGAGAGAGAAAACTTACATGTTCATCAATGGAGGATGATGGGTGGAGAGAGAGAAAGAAAATTGGGGAGAAGGAGAGGAAAAACCTAACGTGTTAGGGTTTCCATCCATAAGTAGCGTATCTGAGCCCAAACACAAACCTCAGGGGTATCTGAGGAATTCCCCAAATGTGGGGGGTATCTTGGGAATTACGCCAAACCTCAGGGGTACCTGACAAAATTTCCCTTCTTTTTAATCTACACACTTTTCTTTTTTGTCCCTTTCTTTTTAACCTACACATTGTTGTTTTTTCTATTCTTGGTAATATGTCTCATCTACTTCTCTTCTTTTTCCAACTATGTCATCCCCTTTTTAATATTTTAATTACCCATTTTTTAGTTTCTCTCTGTCATTTCACATTTACTCTCTCCACCTTTTCAGTTTCTCTCTCATATTTTTGGACTTTTTCCTTTGTTCTTCCCAAAGTGAAGTGAGTACAATAAAAAGAAACAGAGGAAGTACAATTTAGTCATCTTAATTGGAAAGCGACTAGAAAAGGCAAGGAAAATGAATTACTTAATGCAAGTTTATGATATTTGCTAGATGTAGTAAAACTGGCAAAACTGACCCGTATATGATTATTGTTACTTGATTTAATTAAATCGAGACTTTACCTAAAAAGAAAAAAGCATTGTTTTGAATTTTACTAAACTTTATTCTACCAAAACTTACTGATCCAAATATTAAAATAAATAATAATATTATTAGTTATTATAATTATGAAAATAAAAATCCAAATATCACATCAACTGAATTGCCCCACCGAAATTGAAGCAAAACAATGTCTTAAAATAAAATAATTGAAGCCAAACAAAACCAATTAAGCAAAATGTGACTAAAACCAAATAAATCCAATTCGAATAACCTGTTTACTACCTCATGAAATAGACATTCTCGTGTGGTTGAGTACATAATGAACATTATTTTATTATATCGCCTCTTGATAAGTTTTATTATTTGCCTACATAAGGAAGTGACATTTACGAATTGTTAACATTTGTGTTCTATTCACCTTAAAAAATAGGTTTTATGCCAGATCCAATCAAGGCTCATCAGCTCTAATTAGGGGTAAACAAAAGGAAAAATCTGGGTTAATTAGGCTCAATCAGGGTTAATAAATTCAGTTTAGATAAATTTAAGTGAATAGAACGCAACAAAGCTGACAAAACATTTTTAAGCAGTAACTTGTCTATTCAGCACCTTGACTGTGAGATAGATGGAGTATGAACTTTGATCACTTAAAATAAGCTTTAATTAAAGCATTTGTGTAAGCCTTTTTTATGCTTTTTTTTATGGGAGCCTTGTGTTGTTTTTAACCATACAACATGGACTTATGTCCCTACGTGACGGCCAATCAGTTGATTACGTTGTCTAAAATCAAATTATGGCAACAAAATTGATGGAAAAACTTGACAGCATGTCTTTAGTTAAATTTTTTTTGGGCCCCCTTTCGAAAACCCGTGGTAAGATGAATTTCCTCTGGGCTGCCCTCGCACAGGGCCACTCACCCAGAGGCCCAACAAGCCCTAAACTTCCACCAAAATTTGAACCTTGGTCTCCCATGTGGGAGATAGGAAGTCATACTATTAAACCCAATGGTCTTTGGTATGTCTTTAGTTGATTAAATCCTTCTCAAATAATGTCCAAAAAAATCCTTCTCAAGTAATTCAATGATGTCGATTGTATATAATAAAATCAAGTTGAATATATATTTTCCTAAAGTCTTTGTATGATCAAATTTATTAATTAATGAGACTTTGATTTCAGTATACGGTCAATAATATAATATAAAAAATCCAATCATATACCCTCTCAAAGATGAACTCAGCTGCCATAAGAAAAAAAAGGTGAACTCAGATTAAGTGGCACTTATATAACCAAAAGATGACATACATCTCATAGGTTCGGTTATTAGCCATTTCAAAGTAAATTATACCTTAAAATAAATTATCAAATAGAGCCTAGCTCCATTTTTGGAGGGTTCCAACTTCCAAATGTGTTTCCCTTCCAAGCAATTATTAGCTTTCTATAGTTGTAGTCCCTCCATCTAATATTCCCATCATGGTACTCCATTATGATAAGACATTATCAACCTTCCTCATTAATATCCCTTAAGGCCTCAGCCATCTATTGTCAATTTATTTTTTAGGTAAATAAGATGAAAGACCTTACCGGGTCAAAATCTCTTGCACATCACCCGATTCGAATCAGTAAACTAGACACTTTGGGAGTGGGGTGGCAATCGAGACAATAATATGTACATTTATACATATACTTGTACATTTTATGCTTAAAACTTGTATATGAATTGTCCCACCTCAAAAAAAGAAGAGGAGAAGAAATGACGAACACATAAGCTAGTGGGTTAGTCACCTATTTACAAATAATTGTTGGATGAAACCTCACTCAGTTTCTTTATAGCTAGAGCTTAAAGTCTTCTTCCAAGACACATATGTAGGTCTATTAAAGAGTTTCTTTTGTTTTTTAATTTCTTTTTATCCAATACACATCAATGTAAGTAGTTGTTAAATCTATAATGTGTGTTCCATGTATATGAATTAATGGATTAGTTTGCTAATTGATAGAAATTAGTTAGATATCTACATTAAGTGAAAAAAAATTGGTTTAAGATATATCGGGAATATATTAATTAACCATATAAACTTTAGTAGCTTGAAGAAATTTTAGGTTTTTAAGTTCCAAAAAACCATTATTATATTATGATTATATTATGAAATGCTATTTTTTTTTTGTATTTCAATATTTCCTCCGTCTATTTTTTTTAAGGGACTAGTCTTTACGGCTAGCACACGACCCTCAACTCTCAACATGTTTGAGATGGCCCTAAATTTTAAACACTACCATTTGTTTGCAAGATATAATAAAGATATAAAATGGAAGCAAAGCTAACTTCAAGATATTTAAAAAATCTAGCTAATTACCGCATTTGCAGGGTTCTCAAATCTGGGCACCAGTTCTTTATCTTGACGAGACAAAATCTCACGACTATGCTCAATAACACTTGAAGGAGGGAACAACTTTTGAGTCTGCCACCAGTAAGTTAGCCAAGGTGCATAGTGTGCCACTCGCAATGACCATTTATCCCGTGGAAGTTGCTTGTAGTGGTATGCCTCATTCGACAATTGCGTTGGTAAATTGGACCACCAATAGTTGACAACAGGCGTTACCAACGACGCTCCTGCTAACCTGTTGTTGCATAGTACCCAAAAATAGAAAAGGCAACATAAGCATATTTTAATGCTGACAACGAAAAAGCATTTGATACTCATAGTAACTTTTTTTTTAACCTTTCTTTTGGACATAATCAAACTGAATTGAACTGAATTTAATTCAAGTGTACTAAATTGAACTTGAGCGAACAACGAAACCTCCTAGAAATTATACCTGTGTGGAATGTACTTGAGCAAACCCCATACAGCTTCTCCACCCATGGAGTAGCCAACCACATAGAATTTAGGGCCTAAACCGAGCTGATCTGCTAGCTCTTCTACATCTAATGCAAGACTTTTCGGTGTTCGATTTGGGTCTGGGTCACTTTCGGCGTACCCAGGTCTATCAAATCCCACAATATATAACCCCAAGCTTTCAATCGTATCCTTGAACAATAAAATCAGAAAAGATAAAGTATGAGTATAAAGTAGTTTCGGAATAATAGGCCACATTTAAGTCAAAGTAAAAGTAATTCGTTCCAAGTGCCTGAGCCTCTGGGTTGAGCCCTGTACGAGGGCAGCCCAGAGGTTATTCATCTTATCAAATCAAAAAAAAAAAAGAGTAAAAGTAATGTCATACGGGAGAAAGTTCAGTGGCAATGAAAGCATGAAGCCTGCATGAATCAAAGCCATGAATGAAGATGAATTTGTGTTTGGCTTTCTCATTTGGTACGCCGTATTCTTTGTAGGCTAAATGCCTTCCATCCCTGAGCTTGATCCTCGGTGCCGTTATCGACGGCCCACCGGGAGAACCTAAGACTTTTGGCGGGGGAGGGCGGAGAGCCTTGTCAGCCCATGCCAAGCAAGCCACAATTACAACCACAAGAATTTTGCCATACACACCTGAAATTAATTTGTGTGATTATCTTGTTACTATAAATGGTAAAAAGGATTACTGTTCTTAGATATCAATCCAACAAGAAAAAATGCCAGCATAATATATATATCAAGAAACCGAACTATAGATTAGTAATACTTAGTACGTTCTATTATTATTGCAACATCGCCTTTGGCACAACTTTTAAGGAAGTCATGTGAAAAGGAGAAAAATAGAGAGAAAAAAAGTGGGACCTAGATAGAGAGAATGAATTACCAAATAAGGAAATGTTGTAATTAATGTAAACTTTCACTTAAGGAAAACATTGCAATTAAAAAAGAAATGAATAAGTATTGTTCAACGCGAGCTTAGAAAAACAAAAGGGTTTCCAAGTATAGCTAGCTTCACAAGGTTCATCTTGTCACCCAAATGGAAGACTTGAATAAAATCACGATAAACTTACACTTTGCTTGGATAGGAAGAATTGGAGAGAAATGGGAGAAGGAAAAGGGAGGGGAACAAATTCCCTTATTTGGATAGGAAAGGAAGGGAGGGATCTATTTTTCCTCCGTCTTAAAAGTTTAAGCTAATGGTTAGAGTCCCAGAAATAGTTTTATGCCCTATCACTCCCCCTCACGCGAGAGCCCATTGGGCTTGAAGTGTAGATGCAGCACAGACTGCCCTCATACTCGGATGAGATTTCCACTAAAAAAGGAGGGGGTGGATGGGATTTGAACCCGTGACCTTTATGTCACTTTAACTCTGGTACCATGTCAAAGGACCAACTCAACTAAAAATTTAAGTTGATGGTTGAAGTCCCACAAATAGTTTTATACTCTATCAATATCCAAACACAGTGTTAATTAGTATGATACGAAGTGAACATAATTTGAGTGGATATCGTTCACATTATTAATTAAAAGAAATTACCACGTTTTAAGTATTGCATATAAGAAGTCCAATATAGAAATGTTGAGCAAATTAACGCACTGATGGAGACATGTGGTCATACTGTATACATGATTATGTCACAAGTTTCAAAAATATAATTTACTTAGTTGCTAAATAACGCCCTAAAATTTCCTACTAACGCCCTAAATACATGTATAATACTACATTGATATACTTTCCATCTCTTTCTCATTTCTCCCCTTCCTTCTTCACTTCCCCTCCCCATCTTGTTATACATCACCACTGGCCGACACACCGCCACCGCACCACCTCCACAGCGAAAATGCTCAGACATTCACTCTTTAACCAACATGCTAGTAACTTCATCATCGATTTTATCAGGAATTCCATGCCTATTAATTATCTACTACTACTACATATAAACAGAAATTACCCAAATTGAAGATACAAATTAAGAGCTTTTATCAAAAATTGCAAGGAATCATCAAAATCCAGCAATAATTTCACAGTAAAAGGAAATCAGATCTGGAATATTGTAATCAACGCATGAATGACTCAAACTACAATCATTATGGAAATATAAACAATTAATTAAACAAACAAGTTCATAATAATACTTCCAAGAAATTGCTAACTGAAGAAGATGAAGATTCACCGCCGTACCGCCACCAGCCCACCGCCATCACACCCAACCTTCTTCTCTCTGTTTCCCCCTTTCTAACCATTTATTTGATTTACAAAAAAAATAAAAAAAAAGGGAGGCGTCCATGGCAGGCGCCTCACTCTGTGGTGGAGCGCCTGCCATGGACGCCTCCACCTGTGGTGAGGCGTCCATGGTGGACGCCTCCACCTGTGGTGAGGCGTCCATGGTGGACGCCTCCACCTGTGGTGAGGCGTCCATGGTGGACGCCTCCCTTTTTTTTAAAAAAAAATTCAGTCTCCCAACTTCAATAATGGGGCTCGCGGTTGTTCTTATCCGGTTTCCTGGTGGTACGGCAGCGATGACGTCGACGACAGTGGTGGTGGTACGGCGGCGATGATGGAGTTCGGCAGTGGTGTGGTGGTCATGGTGTGGAAGAAGGGGGAAGGTGAAGTGGGGGAAGGGAGGAGAGAGAAAAGAAATGGCGGTATAATAGTATATGTATAAAGTATAAAAATACTGTATTTAGGGCGTTAATATGAAATTTTAAGGCGTCAAATAGCAAAACCCGTATACTAGGTTTAAAATTAAGGAAAAATTGATTTTAATAATCCCACCTTTAACCGGTATGCTCAAAACAGTCCCAACTTTCGATAATCTCAAAATACTCCCACCTTGATACCTTATCTTCTTACATTGGTCCTTTTCACCTACAACCTGTTGAACAGGTTACATTTGATTAATTAAGTCCCTTTTTTCTTTCTTTTTTTTTACAGTCAACCTCAACCTCTCAAGGTCTCAACTATTCATGAGCCCCTCCCTCTCCACTACTTGAATCCACCACCACAACAACCCATTCGACCCACACCACTCGAAGCTTCTAACTGATGGCGATAATGGCGTTGCTGACACTTGCGGTCAGATGGTTTTTAAGCCGGAATTCAAATTCAAACCCGAAAATCTCTTCCAATGAACCCCAATCTCAGCCGGAACCAATGGTTGTGGATTCATCCGAGAATCCGACCACAATGAACAATCAATTCGAATGTTTAACAGTAGGGGTGTTAGAATGCGAAGAGGTAAGACACAGGGGAGGGGAATCTCATATCTTTTGACTAGTACATTAAATCAGATAGAGGAATATATATACATTGAATTAAGGGGACTCAATTCTCGTGATATGTGTGGTATATGCTGTGAAAATTTGGTTTGTGATTAATCTCAAAGGGATGTCTTGTATGTCTAGAGGTTTCGTGATTCATGATGATGATCTCTGGATTTTGTGAATGGTGATGTTGGTATTCATGCTAATCTAGAATTTTTATAAATATATTCAGTTAACAATTGTCAACTGATTTACTATGAGATTTTTTTATTCTTTTTTGGTAATGTTTTTCAGGACAACGTTGCTTGATAATTTTTTTGTGGACTTCAATGGATTACTGTCAGGCTTATGTTAGATATTGAATCTGAAGGCTTTCGTCCTGACGAAAGAGCAACAATGCTGAGATCTGCCTTCCAGTGAGAATTTATAAATCAAAGGCAAGGTTTTGGAAGGGTGGTGAGAGAGACGTCGAATGGCAGTGAGAGGTTTGTTTCGCCGGAAGAGGCCGAAGGGGCAGGGGTTTGGGGGAGTGGGGTGGACCGATAGTGTTTTAGTTTTTTCAATTAATCAAATAATTAAATTTAAGTGTTTAATTACATAATTAGGGTATTAAATAATTCAAGTAGTTTTTAAGTACATAATTAAGATATTGAACCTGCATTTGCAGGTAACCAACAAGTCATGACCTGTTTTGAGCAAATATACCTCAAAGTTGGGCTTATTCTCAGATTAAGAAATGTTAGGATTATTTTCAGAAGACCAGGTAAAGGTGGGATTATTCTTATCAATTAATTCAAAAATTAATAAGAGGTTATATTTTATTAATTCGTGTTCGAACGTATGTATATATGTGTATATATGTATCATATATGTACATATGTATGTATATATACATGTTTTTAAGGTAAGATGATGTCCCTTGCAAGTAGGGGGTAAATTGGGGATCCCTCCTTGTAAGGGGTGAGACTCGATCCCAAGATCTTTGGGATCGGAGGTGATGCCAACACCACTAGGCTATCACCTGCTGCGCATGTATGTATATATACATAGCTTTATAATTTCACTCTTATTAGGAAATACTCTCTATAATATAACTTCCTAATGTTAAGAAAACACTTAATAAAAATTATATCATAATATTATATTTTCTAAGAAAATAATATTAATATTAAAAATATATACATTAAGACGAATCTAACCACATTTCATATGACTATGTTTTTTCTAAAATATAAATCTCCAAAGACAATTAAAGTATAAGATATGAATAATTAACAATATGCATATGGTGTAACTATTTCTAAACGCATGAGGTATATTTGATGGTTTTACATATTCCTAATTGTCCAGGAAAGTAAGGAGGTTATCTTAAAAAGTGGTCAATTTGATTAATAACTCGGAAATGCTCTAAATTTGTCCAAGATATCAATAAAAAACTAGTGTTTAGGCCCGGGCAATGCCTCGGGGTTTCTCTGTGCCACAATTTAGTAATAGTTAAATAAGTCATCTTCATACTCATTTAAAAAAGTCATCTCATTCATATATGGATTTCGAAAGTTTTCCATTCATATATCATAATTAATTTTGATAAATAAGCAATAATAATATGGTGGAGTGATGGTTGGATCTCTTTCTTTCATACTTGAGGTTGTGGGTTCGAATCTTCACGTTAACAATGCTTCTTTTTTTTTACTATATGAGAAAAACGTGAATAGAATGTTACTGAATGAGGGATAGTGACACGTGGCACATATACGTTCATAGGAACGTCTTTTAATATATTAGTATAGATACACAAGTCTTTACTCCGTTATTGTTATGTCACTCATGAGAGCCCCTCTAAGTCAGTCACTTTCCTACTGTCAATTTCTCTTATGACTTTATTTGGTATCTTAATATTTTGCCAACTTCTAGCAAACACGTGAAATAGCCCAAAAATCTTATTGCTGGAATGTTGTGTATACGTAATACGGCGGTTCGAACCACCCAACATGGTATATGTTGTTTACAGTTTACTGTTCCGTTTTTCTAATTTGGGCCCTATTTGGCATATTTTGTTTAGGCTAATTAGAAAGATATTATATAAGCCTTTTAATTAATTTATGTCTCCATATTTTGTATTCTGTATATTTTCCTCAAAGATAATATAATTAGTTTTCCCTACATTTGGATGTAGCTAATACATTGTTAGTGAACCATGTTAAATCTGTGTGTCGATTGTTCTTTATTTCTTTGTTGTTTATTTTGTTTCCACTACAACAATATGACTTTCAAAATCTTATTATATTCAAACTTTTAGGTGAAAACAAAAATCCTGAATGAGACTTTTTCCTAATTGACTTTTAGTTTTGCTCAAAAGTAGATTATTTTGTAACTAATTTTACCTAGCATTAATGCAAAAGGCTAATAATAATGAGGTGAACAAACTAACTAAATCATAGAAAAAGTTGACACTACAAAATGGTCAAACAAGCCAAATGAATGAAACATTACCAGATCGCTGATTCCAAAACAAAGCCTATATTACTCATTTTCTAATTTCTAAGATCCAACAAACATATATTATGTCATTTTACTCAATTTGGCATCTTACAGTTTAAGATGAGTAGAACAAAATCAATTAACATGGAATCTTATTGGTGCACTTATTAAATTTATCACCCTTCATATATATATAAATTTGATAAACTAAGCTTTATTACTTAGATGGGATTCTCAAAATAAATAATAAAAAAATTGAATAAGTAAATAATGAAATGAAGAAGAAGATTGAATGAGAAACTTGCCTAAAGAAAATGATTTTGGATTAGATTTGCGGGTGTGAGCCCTTGCTGATGCTGCTGAAATCTTCTTATTCTTCTCTTCTCCTCCCATTTTCCTCTCTTTCTCTCTATCTTTTTCAGAAAACAGGATAGTTTTTGTCAACTTATATAATACTAGCTTCGAAGCAGGGGCGGATCTAGCGTGGGTTCGGTGGGTTCAACTGAACCCACGTGGATCCGCCAAGAAAACTGGTTTTACAGAAAAAACACAAAAATGGTATATAGAAAAGCGCCCCCAACAATGTATCACATTGTGCTGTATAGTGCAGTGGTAGTGCGCGGAATCTTGAGACTTGGACTAGTGTATGATCGTGGGGTCGAATCCCGGTAAGAGCAAGTGTCATTTTTTTAATTTTTTTTCCTTTTCTTCCTCCCTTTGTTTTTATATTACTACTACAACTTATGTTCCTTTTTCCTTGGTTTTATTTTTCTTGTTTCTTCCAATCCTCCATTTTCTAGCTTCCCTTCTTTACAAATATTCCCCTCTCAGCAGGTACTTATACATTAAATATAATTTTCCAATACTTATTTTACCTTAAAAAAAATAGAGTTCTAATTCATTAGTTGATTGAACGAAGATTAATATACGCAGGGAGATTATGTTCATTTTCAATACCTAAATTTAAAATGATAGTTGTATATACATGTTTGATTATTGTCTCATTGAAAAATTGAAATAAATTGTCTAAATCAAATTACAATCCACCGGTATAAATGGTTTGAACGCCTTTATATAAAAGTATTAATATTAAAATCTCGCCGTTCGCATGCATATACGACTAGTGTCGGCCATATCTTTGAACAAGTTCGAACCCACGTGGTTCAATTTCTGGATCCGCCACTGCTTCGAAGTAAACAAATGAAGTTCATTTCATTTTACTATTTTTGGCAGGCTCGATTAAGTCGTTCTTTTAAGCGTTTTTTTGGCCAAAAATTAATGTACCTATCAGCTGGCAGTGACGGGCGCACCCAAGATAAACGGCATTCTTGTCCATATGCAATAAGATTTTTTTTTTTTAGAAACCATATGCAATAAGAAATTACTCTCTTTGTCTTTTTTTAGTTGTTACATTTTGTCATTTTCGGGTTTCTCAATTTACTTGCTACATTTGCTAAATTTTTCTACTTCTTGTATGTGGTACCCACTTTTTTTTTACCTTTATACCCTTATTTTTGTCTTCATTACACTAAAAGACAACTACTTTATGCTTTATTGCTCTACTTTTCAATGGCCCCCACATGTTTCCTTGACAATTGTGTAAAAGTAAATGTAGCAACTAAAAAAAGACCGAGGGAGTAAGAATTAATGTTTACGTCAAGTTGTTACTTTTTTAAATCTAAAACAACATTTCAAATAGTTGCCAAAATTGGGTCTACACATGTGGTAGACTTTTTTTTGCTTCCTAGACCACGTTAAGAAAGACTAATAATATTCTTATAAAAAGACCTTGAAGTTTTTTTTTGTTTGGTAACTAGAAATGTATTGTCGGAGTGAAACCTCACACATAGGGGTGAGTAAATATATCAGGTTCCAGATACAGATTCGATCAATAGATTGTGCTTAGTCGGGCGCATTTCGGAAGCTTGAGGCAGGAACTCCTTTGGATGGAGAGCTCGGGTGAGCTTGGATGTGGCTTGGGCGGGCGGTAGAGCCCAAGTGGGCTTGTTGTTCGCTCTGGAAAGCTTTGGTTGTTGCTATCTGTTGGAGTTTATAGTAGAAACTTTAATTTTGCTTCAAAAGAATATGAAGAGTCAATGTTCCTTTTGTCCCACATTGAAAGAATATAAGGGAAGAGTAAGGTTTATAACCATTACTCTTCCTCTACCTTTTGAGTTGAGTAGCAATGAGGCTTTAGTGGGTAAGTGGTGATGTGTGGTTGCCACGCGCGCGGCGCCGCCGCCCGCCCGGACTGGGCCGGGCCTCGGGCCTCGGGGAATAAACTTAACTTAACTACAGTTTTGGGTCAGAAATCTGTTAGTATTTTATGACCGTTTTTTAGTGTATCCCTGGAGGTTGATTGTTGTGAGTCCGTGTGTTGTTGCGGGGCAAATTCAACTTTAGGGCAGTGATCTTCTCACACCACGGTTGTCAGTAAAGTATTTTTCGTTCCTAATGATCCTGTGCGTATTCTAAATGCTGCCTCTTTACCAATCCCTTTGTCCCTGATATGTCTAAGTTAGATCCGTTTGATGGGAAAAATTATAAGATGTGGTCTGATAAGATGGAATTTTTTTGGGTCAAATTGGGGTAGATTAATGTTTGTCTGTTGATGTTGCTCCTGAAAATTATGTTAGGGATTTTGTGAAAGATAATAAAACTTGTCGTGGGATGTTACTGCATTATATGACTTTTGCACTTTACATGATTTATAGTAAGTCGAAAAATGCTAAGGATATTTGGGATGCTTTGAATGCTAAGTATGGTACTGATGATTTTGGGACTAAGAAATATGCTTGCAGTCGTTGGTTGAAGTTTTCTATGTCTGATGATAAACCTGTACTAGATCAAGTTCATGAATATGAACATTTGTGTGCTGATATTGTGGCTGAGGGTATGGCTATTCCTGATATGTTCCAAGCCAACTGTTTACTTGAGAAATTACCTCCATCATGGGAAAATTTTGTTCATTCCTTGAAACATAGGCAGAAAGACTTTAGCCTTCAGGAATTAGTTTCCCACATTAAGATTGAGGAGCAGAACCGTATCCAAATCAAAGGGAAATCAGATCATTCTTCCTCTTCTGCTAATCTTGTGGAAAATAAAGCTGCTGCAGGTAAAGGACTAAAAGGTAAGGGTCCAAACCAATTTCATGGTACAAGGCAGAATTATAACAACTTCAAGGGAAAAGGTCAGTTTAAGGGAAATTGCTTCGTTTGTGGTAAGTATGGGCATTCTGCCAAGGATTGCAGTCAAAGAAAGGAAGCTCCAAACAAAGCAAAAGACAACAAAGCTCAAGCCAACCTTGCTGAAGACGACATCATTGCTGCTGTGGTGTCCGAGGTCAACTGCAAGCAATGTTTCGAATGGATCGTTGATACTGGTGCAACCCGTCACATCTGCGCCAACAAGGAGATGTTCCAGGACTACAACAAAGTTTCGAAGGAGAATGCGTCTTCATGGGCAACTCAAGCACCGTGAGTGTTCTAGGCAAAGGAAAGGTTTTCCCGAAATTAACTTCCCGGGAAAACCATTGCTTTGCAGAATGTTTTGCATGTTCCCGACATCCGCGGAAACCTCATTTCTGGTTCTCTTTTAAACAAAGTTGGGATTAAGTTAGCTTTTGAATCTGATAAACTTGTATTAACCAGAAATGGTGTTTTTGTGGGTAAAGGCTTTTGTAATGCTGGACTTTTTGTTTTGGATGTTGTTATTGATAATAAGAACTCTAATGCTTCCGTTTATATTGCTGAGTCTGTTTCTTTATGGCATTCTAGACTAGGTCATGTGAATGTTGCATCTGTTAAAAGGCTAAAGCAATTTAGTCTTATTCCTGACTTTAGCAATACATCTTTTGAGAAATGTGAAGTATGTGTAGAAGCTAAGCACCCTAAGAAAGCATTCAACAAAAATGTATCTCGTTCCTCTTCTTTATTAGAGTTAGTCCATAGTGACTTAGGTGACTTTAAGAATTCCATGAGTAGGGGAGGAAAGAAGTATTATATTACATTTGTTGATGACTTCTCACGTTATACTAAGGTATATTTATTGAGTTCTAAGGATGAGGCTGAAGAAAAATTTCTAATTTATAAAGCCGAAGTTGAGAACCAATTGGACCTTAAGATTAAGAGGGTGAGATCAGATAGGGGTGGAGAATATGATAGACTTTCCCTTAAGAAATTTTGTGAGTCTAATGGAATTATTCATGAGGTTACAGCTCCTTATACCCCAGAACAAAATGGAATAGCTGAGCGGAAAAATAGGACTCTTAAGGATATGATGAATGCAATGCTTATAAGTTCTGGTATGCCTACTAATATGTGGGGTGAGACTATTTTATCTGCTTGCTATGTTCTTAACCGAGTTCCCCATAAGAAGTTAGATAATACTCCCTATGAATTGTGGAAAGGCTTCAAGCCTAATTTGGGTTACCTCAAAGTGTGGGGGTGTTTGGGTAAGATTGGACTTCCTGACTTTCAAAGGAGTAAGATTGAACCTAAGACTGTAGATGGTATTTTTATTGGTTATGCTTCTAACAGTGCTGCATATAGGCTCATTCTTAAAGATGCTTCTGGTTTTGGTCCTATTAGATAGTCAAGAGATGTTGAATTCTTTGAGCATGTTTTTCCTATGAAAGTTAGTGTACCATCATGCTTGCCTGCATCTTCATCTTCTGTGCATCATGACATTGCATCATCTAGTGAGACCTTAGAACCTAGAAGGAGTAAGAGAGCTAAAATTGAGTCTAGTTTCGGACCTGATTTTATTACTACTTTTCTAGCTGAAAAAGAGTGTTTAGATGAGCAAGATGTTAATGTGCTTGTATTGGAAGAGAACCCGAGAACTTATGCTGAGGCCATGAGATTGATAGACTCAAGTTTTTGGTTAGAGGCTATTAACAGTGAAATCGAGTCTATTATGTGTAATAATACTTGGATTTTGTCAGACCTTCTTAGAGGTTGTAAGGCCTTAAGTAGTAGATGAATCCTTACAAAGAAATGTAAGCCTGATGGGTCTTTAGACAAGTATAAGGCTGGACTTGTAGTTGGAGGGCATTGCCAAAAACACGGTTTAGACTTTTTTGATACTTATTCTCCTGTGACTAAGGTAGCCACCATTAGAGCATTAATTGCACTTGCATCTATTCATGATTTGATTGTGCATCAAATGGATGTGAAAACTACACTTTTGAATGGTGAGTTAAATGAGGAGATCTATATGAAGCAACCTGAAGAATGTGAGGTTCCTGGTCTAGAGGACAAGGTATGCAAGCTTATTAGATCTTTGTATGGTTTAAAATAAGCACCAAAACAATGGTATGATTAATTTCATCAAACTATTACTTCAAATGGTTTTTTGGTTAATGATTCTGATGCTTGTGTTTATTCCAAATTTGATGAGCTTGGTTGCGTTTTCATATGTCTATATGTGGATGATATGTTAATCTTTGGGACCAATATAGACGTAGTAAATGCAACCAAGAGTTTCCTAAACTCTTGTTTTGAGATGAAGGATTTAGGAGAGGCTGATGTTATTCTTGGAATAAAGATTACTAGAACGTCATATGGGATATCTTTAAATCAATCTCATTATGTTGAAAACCCCATATGATTCTAGTATTCATTTGAAAAAGAATAAGGGTGATAGTATATCCCAAGAAAAATATGCAAAAATAATTGGTAGTGTAATGTTCTTGATGAATTATACTAGACCTGATATAGCTTATGATGTTAGTAGATTGAGCAGGTATACTCATAGTCCTAATCGAGAGCATTGGGTTGCCTTGATTAGATTGTTGAAGTATCTAAAAGGCACTATCTGTAACACCCCGTAATTTTCACTCTTTATTTTTGGTGTTTGTTTACATTAAAATGATATTTTTTCGTAAAAAAAAATTAATAATTTATTATTTAGATTATTTTGGAACGTGTTGTGAAAATGTGTATATATATTTATATGTTGTGATATATTTATGTATATATTTATTTTAAGTTGTTAGTTATTTATTTTAAAGGTTATATTAGTTTCGTCATTTATTTAGGCGTTTAGGATGCGGTGTTGTCGCGTAGCGTTTTTGTAACGTTGTTGGACCGACTTGGGTGATGAAATGTTGCATCGCATGTGGCGTGCTAATGTGTGCATTATATTTATATTTATAATATAATTTATTTGAATTATTTTCATTATTAAGTATTTTCAAAGTTTAGGCGCGATTTAGGAATTTATCGATTTATCGCGTAGCGGGCTTTTGAAGCGTGGACCCTTGTTGTTTTGGGCCGAAGATTTTTGTGGGTGTGTTGGGCTTGACAGCCGGCCAAGTGAAGGAAAAGGAGAGCCTCTCTTCTTTCTTTTCTTTTTATTTTTCCTTGTGACTCTTGGTAGCTTTGTAACTCCTAGAACCCCCTCATCATTCTCCTTCATTAAAACCCTTTTATTTCAACCATTAAACATCCATAAAATTCTGATTTTTATTCATAGAAGTTCAGCATCATTTGCATTTATCACCCACCGTTTTTCAAGAAAAGGAAGAGAGAAAAGGAAGAGGAAAAGAATAGACAGTTTCAACTCGGTTTGTCCTATCGCACCTTCACGAAAATAACCGTAGCCGGAGATCTAACCGTTGGATTGTCTTCAATTTTGGACACAATGTTTATAACGTCTTGTTCTACATTCTGACAGGAGCGATTTAGAATCTGAGCTTTTGATCATCGGGAATCATGGTCGTAACAGAGCAGTGCGAAACAAGAGTTTTCAACGTTCAAGAAGAAATGCTTAGTGACTTGTTGCTACAATTCTCGTTTGTTATGCCTTGGGGTTAGAAGAGGATTTGGATTGCATGCTTAACTTGTGATTGTCTCTTTAGACTCAGCTCTCCTCCCGACGATCCAGGTAACTAGTTGTTATCCTAGAATCATAGTGATTAGAGTAGTATTCGGTATTAGATAAATACGTTAGGAATTATCTAAAATACTTTTTGAATGAGATTTTTTGACGAAATTTTACTTCAACATACGTGACACATGCTATGTGAATACTGTGTAGAGAAAAATAATTTTTGCATGATTTTTAATATTTATTTGATTTAATTAGTATTTTGTGCGTTTTTGGCTAAATTTCATAATAATTATGGAACGACTGTTGAAATTGATGAAATCATTTTTCTTAGATCATGTAACATGCGTATAATGTATTCCTTGCCTTATAATAATTTTTATCTACTGTTTACTGTTTTAATTAATTTATATATCTGTTTTTGTAATTTCGGTTCTGTCAGTATATAATTCATGAAAATTATTTGTAGAGGCAGAAAAATTAATTTGTTTAAATAATATGTATTTACGTGAGTTTTTACATGTTATGTAAATTTTTGGTAATTTTTGAGCGTCTGTTTATATTTTTAATTATTATAATGGCTTATTTGAGGAATCTGTATATTAACTGTTAAAATACTTTTTGAGTCCGAAAATTATAAATAAAAATTGTACCATGTCAGTAGAGCTATTAGGGTTATATGATAATTTTTGTGTGATTTTAATGCTCGAATTTGTTAGTTTCATAATTATTATGTTGTTTTTGTGATGAAATTGAGGATACACTTTTAAATTGTTTGAAGGCTTGTAAATCAGATATAATTTATAATTTAATATATTATGGGTTTCTGATTTTCAGTAGTATACAGTATGCATCATTTTGGTAACCACATGTTTAGGTTTGATTTATGGAATAAAATGATTTTATTGTTATTACTCTTTTAATGAATATGATTCAGAGTTAATTGGTGATGTATTTGTGATTGAGAGTGGTTGCTGTAAAAACCAGTATATTGTCATTTTTGATGTTTGGGAATGTTCAAGTGTTATTGTGAGAATTATTTGTTGATTATTGTATAAGTGACTTATTTTGAGGAATTATGAAGAACTGTTTGATGAACTGTGGGTATAAGGCCGGGTGGCATCCCCTTTTTGATGAATATTTTTGATGAATGATACTTAGTTTGTATGCATGATTGTATTTTGAGATAAGAATATCCGGTGGGATAGATGTAGTCCCCTAGGTTAAGAACATGCCAACCACCTGGTTTGCGAACTAGGGGTACACCTGGGGTTAATTGTTGTCGTCCGAGAGGTCGTGGAGTTCTCGCGTGTTCTACCCCGCATCGGGAGTTTGGCCATTCTTAGACACAGTGCAAGGGGGAACGTAAGCCCATAGACCGACCTCGAAGATTGCGATCCGACAAACCTTAGGAAGTGATTTGCGAATCACCGGCGTTCGGTTCGACTCAATAACTTGTTGTATTTTGATTTATTATTATTATTTATTTATATTGGAAATTATGTCACTCACTATATTATGCTTACTTATTGTTAATGATCTCTTGATTTATCTATGAGCTTTATGATTTCTATGTGCATGATATGATGTAATGATTGCATGTTATTCCTTTCTTAATAATCTTCTTCTGAATCGTGCTTTGATTGCTATTGTTCTGGGAGAACTGCTAGTTACTCCCCACTGATTGTGGATATTTGTTGTATATTTTGCAGGTTTTGTTGATGGGGATTTCCTTTGATTTTGGGCTCGGGTTGAGATGCGAGAAATAATCTATTTGGGTTTTAGTTCTAGACTTCTCTTTAGTTTGAGATAGTTTTCTCATTTTGATTTTAATCTAAGTAATTAATTTACTTATAGTATTTACTTATGTTTGTTTTTATCACTTAGTTATTTAAACAATAATCTTGTAGTAGTGACATTCCCAGAAGACGATGTTTCCGCCATCGTCCTATTAATTATATTATTATTTCTTTCTTTTCCGCCTTTGAAATTCTGGGGTGTTACACTATCAATTGGGGTCTACATTATCAAAGGACACCTTGTGTCCTTGAAGGATTTTGTGATGCCAATTGGGTGTCGGATAATGATGAAATTCAATCTTCTAGCGGTTATGTTTTTACTCTTGCTGGTGGAGCTATATCATGGAAATCATCAAAGCAAACATGTATTGCTAAATCTACCATGGAATCTGAATTTATTGCTTTAGAATTGGTAGGTCAAGAAGCTGAATGGATAAGGAGTTTGCTTGCTGATAGTCCATTGTGGGGGAAGCCAGCTCCATCAGTTTCTATGCGGTGTGACTCGCAAGCAGCAATTGGGGTAGCGAATAATCAAGCCTATAATGGAAAGAGAAGGCATATTCGCTTAAGGCATGCCATAGTTAGAAATTTAGTTAAAAATAATGTGTTGTCACTCGAGTATGTAAAGTCAGAGAGGAATATTGCTGATCCTCTCACCAAAGGCCTTTGTAGAAAAATGGTGCTGGAGTCAGCACAAGGAATGGGTTTAAAGCCTATTGTGGAGTGAATTGTGATGGATACCCTTCTTAGGAATTCCTAAGTTCAAAGGGTCAAACGAAATCACAAAAGAACTTAAGTTGTTGATACTACTACCATTCCTAGTAATAAAAGTGATGTAGTATTTTGTTTCATTATACTGTCATATGTGTAAGGTTGAGCTTATAACTCTTAATAAGCTCATAGCCTTACTTAAGGTGGTTTGTGACAGTACAAACTTGATGAACTTACTTATGTGAATGTGGGGGTTACGCCCAATCCTCTATGAGAGTCAAAAGGCTTAGGCTCTCTAGAGCATTCATGAGAATCCAGGTAAATTGTGGGGCACTGATATTACAATTGCGAGAACGTTTCTTGATTTGAAAAAGGTTGAGTGCGCATCTATGGTTTGCTAACCTCGTGAAAGGTTCAAAGAGAAATCTACCTATTACGACAGTAAGACATATTTGTATGCACTGAGTGTCAATTCAAGTCCATAAGACATTGATACTTCAAAACCTAGTATCTATTGCCCAGATCATCTTTTTCTGCCCCGTTTCTTTCTGTTTTCTTCTTTTGAATCATGTGGGGGATTGTTGGAGTTTATAGTAGAAATTTTAAGTTTGCTTCAAAAGAATATGAAGAGTCAATGTTCCTTTTATCCCACATTGAAAGAATATAAGAGAAGAGTAAGGTTTATAACCATTACTCTTCCTCTACCCTTTGAGTTGAGTAGCAATGAGGCTTTTCGTGGGTAAGTGGTGATGTGTGGTTGCCACACGCGTGCGCCGCCGCCGCCCGCCCGGACAGTGAGTCCGTGTGTTGTTGCGGGGCAAATTCAACTTTAGGGCAGTGATCTTCTCACGCCACGGTTGTCAGTTAAGTATATCAATTTAGTTACCAGTTTTTGTTCCTACACTATCTTCTCTGTACTAGGCTTAGTAACCAGACGGAGAAATCTACGAGTTTGCGATTCCGTTGTGATTTGAGATTGAATCTCAACCATTGATTTGTATTATAGCCTAGAATTAAATATCCCTCTTTTCAGATTTTAGAAAGTAGAAAAGAGGGAGTTAGTGAGGAGAATTAACTTAGTCCATTAGGGCTTGTAATCTTCATCCATCTACTTCATAAATCAAAGGTGCTTTGATTAGTGGATTTTTTCTCCAGTGCTTAGGTTTATTCATGTTAATTAATCTCAATGTGTTCTCTTTATTACTTTCCTTTGTCTTATTTTGGTTTCCTTTAATTTCTCAAATATTGTTGATTATTGTTAATTGCAAGTAATGACGGCTGCTTAGTCTAATTCTCATCATAACCTAACTTATCTTCCTAATTATATAGTAGGATAAGTATGTGTGATCCCTCATAGAGACAGTTGTTCGTTCAGTATTGGCTTTTGAAGAATTGTACAACTAAATAAAGGCAAGAATTATAAGTAATAAACTAATGTAAGAAATTGAAGTAATAATCTAATGAATAAAAGCTCATTTATAGCTAAGTAGTCCCACTAGTATAAATCAATAGAATAACAATTCCTACTCCGATCAATTTGATCATTATTTATGAGAAGCAATGTGCCCTAGAAAATATAAACTTTTCTCGAGTATCTATGACTTCTCTAAACATGCATTTATACCTATATATATTCTCATGGATTCATGCAAGAAAGAGACATTAAGTAATGTATCACAAATTTCATTCCTAGCAATTCAATCTACTTATTCCCATAGAGGATTTCATGCTCTTCATTCAAATCCGTCAAATTTTAAGTGTTGTTATGATCAAGACTATAGAATGATAGCAATACTACTAATTTGTAAAAGTTGGAATTTGCGAATAATGGATATATTATTATAATGTTGTGAATTTTGAATTTGTGAGTTTGCTTCTTTACTTTTTTATGTTGAGTGAAAATGGGAGGAAAATAAACAACTTGACTTGACTAGTATAGTATTTGTGTAATTGCGTTATGTATATACATTAGCAATTGGTAATGAACAACAAGAAACAATTAAGTTTTTGGCAACTTTGGTTTGTTTGGCTATGTTTAGTTCACCTTATTTTTACTGATCTGAACTTATCTGATCTGATCTGAACTTATTTTTTCTAATCTGATCTGAATTTATCTGATCTGATCTGAACTGATCTGAACTTATCTGAACTTATCTTTTATAAAACATATTAGTACTAATATTATTATTACTTTGTATTTCATTACTAGTATTACTATTACTCTCATTTTATTACTATGCACAACTTTTAATAATAATAACTAGTATTTGGGCCTGGACGTTGTCCCGGGTGGTATTTTTTCAGAACTTGATATGCATTTTTTTCCATTTGCACTAAAATATAATAAAGAAAACTCAAAATTTAAAAGGTACACATATAATAGTGTGGATATTTAAAACATGATTATAAGTTAGTTGAGATGGTAATTGCGCTATGTATAATAGCAAGATGTCACAGGTTCGAATCTTGATAATAATAATAATAATAATAATAATAATAATAATAATAATAATAATAATAATAATAATAATAATAATAATAATAATAATAATAATAATAATAGCATAATTAGTTTTTTTTTTTGAAAAAGAACACATAGTATATGAACATACAATTAAAAATAAAAGAGCACATATTTTAGGTTAAAAAATATTGTTTATGGTAAAAAGAACATATTGTTCATGTCTAAGGCCCGTTTATAATAAGAATTTAGGTAGTAATGAACGAACATATAATGATAATAAAAAAAGAACATATATTGAAAGAGCATACAAAATCTATTGAAGAACACAAAGCTTTCTCAAAAGTAGCAACTAACGTTATAACAGGCCCTAGTTTTCCTCTCTTCTCTCTCCTCTCTCCTGCTCAAGAAATACCAGATCCTTGCTCGCCGGTGACTTGGGTAAGGCTTTCCCTACCACAAGTTGTCGACGAGCCTTTGCTCCCTCCTTTTCGCTTCCACTGGCACCACCTAAAATCACCGGAGTCCGGTCGCCGATGAAGTTCCGTGGCTGTTGTTAGTTTTTTGTTGTTTCTTTTTCTTTCTTGTCTTTTGTTGGCTTTTACAATAATTTCCTCCATTGGATTGAATGTTTTAAGGCTCTCTTCCCTCATCTTTTGTGTGTTCTTTTTTCCCATCATGTGTGGGTTGCTTTCTCCCATCTTTTGTGGGTTATTTTCTCCCAATTGTTGTTGGGTTGCCTTCTCTCACTTTAGTGGAGAGCACAAATGGCGGCTAGGATGGAAGATCTAGGGTTTCGGAATTTTTTTTCTCCTTCAACGCAATTCAGGAAGTGGCTGCAGTTGGGAAAGATGCATCGACATCGAAAAAATCACTTGGTGGTTCTGCAGCCGGGCGAAAGCGACGCAATTAGTGTTGTAGGAGTTAAATTTTTTATTGATGTTCTAGATCTAATATCTTGTTCTTGTATGTGCCGTTTGGCTTATTATCTATATTAACTGTGTTGCCTTTTGGCCATAAAAAAAATCTATTTAAAGAACACATTATAAAAATAAACATCATATACTATTATCATGTTCTTTACATGTACAACATCAAAAAGAACATTGCATATCAAATTTGTTAATTAGAACAAATATAAAAAAGAACACGTACAAAAGCCAAAATAACATTCTTCTTCTTGAACACAAATAGCTTGAAATAGTGATATCAATGACATTTATAATAATAGCAACAACATTAATAATAATTACCAATATTAATTGTTTGGGCTCAATTGATCAGCCGCCCAACAAAGATCATAAAAGCCTCTTAAAGCATAAAACCGGGCAACAGCGGGTCCCACTCTAAAGGTTGACCTAATCACCAGCCTTTGGGAAATCCCTAAAAGGGTGAAATGACCATTGCCGGAAAAGGTAGCATACCCATTGCTACCAAAAAGGCCCATCTGAACAATGTTTCCTGTCTGGGAAATCCCCAACACTATAAAAACCAACTGTCTCATCAATGAACAGGTATTCAATTCTCACCTAACAAAACTAGAGCATCTCTCTCTAGACTTTACTTCTCTCTCTACCTCAATCACATCTGACTTGAGCGTCGGAAGGGCGATCCCGGAAACACCTCCGGGGTAGTCTTAACCTTGTTTTGTAGGATCCAGGCGTACGGACATCGGAACTCAGGTGAACGTTCTTGGGGCCCACAGCAAATCACTCAACTTATTTCAATCCTTAATTTCTTAGCAGAAACAGTTTGGCGCCGTCTGTGGGGAAGAAACAATCAAAGTCACTTCGCCCCCACTCAGCAAAATCCCTTTCAGAGTCACTTAGCAATGGCCCCAGCCAAGAGCACACGTACCAGGCAGCCCTCAGCAGAGGGTCAGAGATCCGAGAGAGACCCCTCCCCATCTCAACAACGGAGGTCCGAACGACCCAAAATGCCGACCGTTCAGACTCTCGATCATGAAGAAGAAGAGCAGTCCATTGAAAACGGACCGCAACCGTCAAACCAGCTACAACACGCTGACCCCCAGCCTATCTCTACTGCGGACATCAACTTGATAGCCGCTCAGCTCCAACAGACCCTGCAGCAGAGCTTAATGGACATGATAGCCAACTTGCAGCAGGGGCGCCCTCCTCAGCCCCCTAAAGATCGAGCCTTGGTCCTTTCCCTTCGGGCGGAGAACCAGGGTCAGCCTAGCCGGCAACGATCAGGGGCAAAGGAGCATAGTCATCACGATCGGCAACGATCCAGACAGGGGGAGGAAGAGCGGCATGGATCTAAGGGAAGATCCGCCAGGCGTGGTGAGGAGACTCACATATCCAAGTCACCTCGAGTCCACGACGGGCATAAGCACAACGATGCCCGACATTTCCTCAATGAGAAGCGCCTCAGCAAAGGATATGACGCGAGGCATATCCTCGATTCTGCCCAATCTAAGCCTGTCCGAATTAACAGCGGGGCGCTCGAGTTCATGGTCCCCTTCAGTCAGGCCATACTTGAAGCACCCAACCCGGGAAAAATCAAAACGCCCGCCATCGAACCATTTGCGGGCCTAACCGACCCGGATGATCACATGGCCGCATACAAAGCCCAAATGAGCGTCCAGACCAGTTACGAGCCCACTTGGTGTCGCTTCTTTCCCACGACTCTGAAAGGACTGGCCCTGAATTGGTTCCAGGAGCTTCCCGCAGGGATCATAACCGATTTCTCGGTGCTCGAGGACCTATTCATTCACCAGTTCGTCGCTGGGAAAAGACAAAAGAAAACAAGCCTCCACTTGATGGGTGTCAAGCAGGAGAAGAATGAAAGTCTGGCTGACTACATAAAAAGATTCAATGAAGAATCGTTGAAAATCTCGGATCTGCAAGACGCGGTGGCATTCGCCGCCCTAATGTCTGGACTGCAGCCTGGTCGGCTAAGATGGTCCTTGGCAGAAAACGAAGTCAAAACCTTCTCCGAAGCAATGACTCGGGCTCAAAGATGCATCCAAGCGACAAACATATGTCGCCATTCGGACGACGGAAGTAGGAAGAGGAAGGAAGAAGGAAATCACAGGGATCAGCCGAAACAGCAAAAGACGGGAAGTCGGTCAGACAGGTTCAGTGACCATGGCCACGACCCCCGATTCAGCAAAAACAGGAGAGAGATCTACTTGGACATAAAAGACAAGTCCATGCTTCAGCGCCCACCCCCCATCAAGACATCCATCGCTAGGCTGGATAAGAGTCAGTGGTGTGAGTACCACAAGGAATGCGGCCACACCACCAAGGATTGCAGAGAGCTGAAGAAATCCCTCGACAACTTAGCAGACCAGGGGAAGCTGAACCGGTACCTCAAGCACTCTAGTGAGGAAAAAGGTAAACAGAAAGTTGGTCCCTCCAACAGCGGGGATACGGAGGGCTTCATTGGGGTCATAGCAGGTGGCTTCGCGTTGGGCGGCCTAACCGGCCGATCACGCAAAGCCCACCTCCAGAATCTAAAGCATCAAGTGCTCGACGTCCATCACCCCCGACCCGACTGCCCTATCATGATATTTGGGGAGTCCTGTCGGCCACTACATACGCCTCATGACGACCCCTTGGTCATCGAGCTCAAAGTAGCTAACACCAGAGTCAAACGGGTGTTGGTGGACAGTGGATCCTCCGCCGATATAATCACACTGGAGTGCCTCAGGAAGCTAAAGTACAGTGAAAGGGATGTAACCCCACTCAATCAGCCACTCATAGGCTTCGGGGGAAATTCGGTACATCCTGTCGGATCCATAAAGTTGCCCATGCGGATGGGAGAGAAGGGCAAAGGAAGAAGCCTACCAATTGACTTCCTAGTAGTGGACATCCCTCTGCCATACAACATCATAATGGGAAGACCAACTCTGAACAGGGTCAAGGCAGCAATTTCCATTTATCAGCTCCTCATGCAGTTCGAAACTGACGAGGGTAAAGTTGGAAAGATCCAGGGGGATCAGCAGGCAGCCAGAGAATGTTATGTGAACAGTCTGAAAAGCAAGGTCGACGTCCAAGAGGACTCGAAGAAAAGAAAGCGAGAAGACGGTCAGCCCTCAAGTGAGCTCGGGGTTTACCATACTGAGAATCCCAAGCAATACGAGCGCCCTCAGCCAGCCGAGGACGACGAAGAAGTCATCATTGATGAGAAACATGGTCGGACTCTGAGAGTGGGCAAGGCCATGGACCCTCAAACAAGAAAAGAGATCATTCAAGTTCTAACAGAATACAGAGACGTCTTTGCCTACGAAGCCAATGAAATGCCCGGGCTCGACCCTAAAGTGATGTGCCACGAGCTAAACATCAAAGAGGGGTTCAAGCCGGTCAAACAAAAGCTGAGGCATCAAGGCCCCGAAAGGAACGCCGCGGCAGCTGCAGCGGTCAAGAAATTGCTTGAAGCAGGGTTCATTGAAGAATGTCAGTACTCGGAATGGGCTGGCCAACGTTGTCCTAGTCAAGAAGTCGAGTGGGGCATGGAGAATGTGCGTGGATTTTACAGACCTGAACAAGGCATGCCCAAAAGACAACCACCCTCTGCCCAAAATCGACAGACTGGTAGACTCAACAGCAGGACATGCTCTCCTAAGCTTCATGGATGCAAACGCGGGGTATCACCAAATCCCGATGGCAGAGCATGATCGGGTTCACACCGCCTTCGTCACCAATCAAGGGGTGTATTGCTACAAGATGATGCCCTTCGGGCTCAAGAACGCGGGGGCTACGTATCAGCGGACAGTAAACAAAATATTCAGCGACCAACTGGGCCGGAATATAGAAGTGTACGTTGACGACATGATCGTCAAAAGCAAGATTCAGGGCGATCACCCCTCAGATTTAGAAGAGACCCTCAGCACCTTGAGGAAGTTCCGCATGATGTTGAACCCCAAGAAATGCATCTTTGGAGTGAAAGGAGGGAAGTGCCTCGGATTCCTGGTGGATGAGAGGGGAATCGAAGCTAATCCCTACAAAATCAAAGCAATAATGGAAATGAAGTCTCCTCGGAATATAAGAGAAGTACAACGCCTAACCGGCTGTCTGGCCGCCCTCGGTCGCTTCCTATCCCGGTCAGCGGATAAGAGCTTACATTTCTTCAAAACTCTGAAAAGAAAAGAGTTCATTTGGGATGGAGAAGCCGAACAGGCCTTCACCTCCCTAAAAGAGCACCTACTAACTCTCCCAAAATTGATCTCCTCCTTGCCGGGGGAAACACTGTTAATCTATTTGGCGACTTCAGAATACGCGCTCAGCGCCGTTTTGATAGCCGAGAGAGAAGAAAAACAACACCCAGTCTACTTCATAAGTCATGCCTTCCGAAGAGCAGAGGCCAAATATAGCGAAGTGGAAAAGATGGTCTTTGCCTTAGTAATGGCTAGTCGGAAGCTCAAACCTTACTTCCAGGCCCATCCAATCAAAGTCCTCACAAGCTAGCCACTCAGAAAGCTCATTGAGAGCAGGAACCATTCTAGTCGGATGACTGACTGGGCGGATCAGTTAGCTGATTTTGGGTTGGAATACGAGCCCGGGAGGGCGATCAAAGCCCAGGCTTTGGCCGATTTCATAACCGAATGTGCGTCCAGGCCCCCCAGCCAGTCAGCAAGATAGTTGGGAGTTGCAAGTAGACGGCTCGTCCACCAAATCAGGATGTGGAGCTGGGTTAGTTATCAAGCCCCCGGTCGGGGAAAAGATGGAGTACGCCATCAAATTCGAGTTCTTGGGCTCTAACAACGAAGCTGAATACGAGGCCTTGATCCTGGGGCTGGAATTATGCATCTTGGCCGGGGCCACTGTAATCAGCGCTAAATCCGATTCACAACTGATAGTGGGTCAGGTATCGGGCGAATACGAGGCCAAAGAAGACAATATGAGAATGTACTTGGCTAAGGCTTAGGGTATCATCAAAAAGTTGTCTCAGTTCAAAATTACTCACATACCCAGATCAGAAAATCAACAGGCTGACGCCTTGGCTCAGATGGCCAGTTCGGCAGAAGGGTCGGCTCCTCGGACAATCATGTGGGAAGTCCTTCGACAACCCAGCATCAACGTCAAGGAACAACACATGTTGAATCGGACATCTACCTGGATGGAAGAAGTAGTCGGATATTTAAGAGATGGGAAACTTCCCGATGATCACAAAGAAGCAGAACGGGTAAAGCACAAATCCGGATGGTTCCTATGGCACGGGAATCAGCTCTACAAAAAGTCGTTCACCCACCCCTTGCTCAAATGCGTCACTCCTGAGGAAGGCAACTACATCCTCAGGGAAATTCACCAAGGGGCTTGCGGTAGCCATCAAGGGGGACAATAGCCGGAAAAGCTCTCAGAGCGGGTTATTACTGGCCCACCCTGAAATCAGATGCTCACGAGCTGGTTAAAAGGTGCCCATCCTGTCAGATCCACTCGGACATTCCCAGGGCACCAACCACCCACTTGACAACGATTTAAGCAGTTCTGCCATTCGATAAATGGGGCATGGACTTACTCGGACCATTTCCCCCAGCCTCAGGCCAAAGAAGATTCCTCATAGTCGCTATCGACTACTTTACCAAGTGGACTGAGGCCGAACCACTCTCTTCCATAACAGATAGGCAGGTTCAAGCGTTCATTTGGAGGAACATAATCACCAGGTTCGGAATTCCTAGGGTACTAATTTCCGACAATGGGCGCCAATTCAACAGCGGTCCTACTCGGGAATATTGTGCCCGGTTCGGAATATGCACCAAATTCTCCGCGGTCTCCAGGCCCCAAACGAATGGACAAGCTGAGTCGGCTAACAAAATAGTTCTCAAAGGAATCAAGAAATCCTTGGAGGCCGCCAAAGGAGCATGGGTCGACGACCTGCCCGGGGTCCTCTGGTCGGCCAGAACAACTGTCAAGGAAGCCACGGGGCACTCGCCGTTCAGCTTGGTATACGGGAGCGAGGCGGTCCTACCTGTAGAGGTCGGCATCCCCTCTCCTCGGATGACCTTCTATGAATCCGAGAAGAACGAGGTAGAAAAACCGATCAGCCTAGACTTGCTGCCCGAGACAAGGGGAAATGCGTTGCTAAAATCCATTCAGTACAAACAAAGAGTCACTCGGATGTTCAACCGCCGAGTGAGGCTCCGCCCAATCCAACTCGGCGATTGGGTCATCCGGAAAGTCGAGGCCACTGGGCTCTCACACCTGAAGGGAAAGCTAGGACCTAACTGGGACGGTCCGTACAAAGTAACGGAAGTTATCAAGCCAGGCACATACCGACTAGAGTCCGCCGAGGGTATCCCTTTGGCCCGACCCTGGAACTCGGACAACCTTAAAAAATACTATGTGTAAAGTTTGTTGCTCGCAATAGGGGCACATATTGTAATAGCTTAATCATAGCCGATCGGCATTTTCATAGTTAGCCATTTTTGTAGTAGTTAAATGCAGCCAGTCGGCATATTTTGTACTATAACCAATATTTTATACTATAAGCAATCTATTAGACTTAACCAGTCACAATAGTTGGTCGGCATTTCTACAAAGGCAGAAAATTGATTAGCAAACAAGTCAGCCGGTTCAATGAAGTTAATCGGGAAATATTGCAATCAACAAACGAACAAGTTGAGACAAAATAACTAGTTTCATTGAAGATGGTCGAGCATTACAAAGAAGGAGCCATTACAAAAGCTATAAAAGGCAAAATACAAAAACGACCAAGTAAAAAGTATATCCTAAGAGCTAGGAGGGGGAAGGTCAGTCACATCCTCGGCATTCGCTTCAGTGTTGTCGCCGACAAGCTCCTCCCCCCGACTGACATTGTCGGCCTCATCAGCACCATCATCATCATCATCGCCGTCGACGACATTGACGTCGACTCGGCCCTCATCGTCCTCCTCATCATCATCATCATCGGAGCCACCAGCCCCCTCCGCCTTCAACTGAGCCAGGATGGCAGCATTGTCAGCGTCAATGGACATCTGATAGCTCGACCAGACATCAGCCCAAACCAAGTTCGGACAGGACTCGGCCAGAACCTTCTTCAGCCGGTCAAGGGCCTCGTCCTCCCCCATCTTGTGCGCCGCACTGCCCACCTCATTGGCGTACACCTCGGTAGCCTCGGATTTTTCCCAGTCGGAGAACCACTGCTCCTCGGTCTTAACCTTGCCTTCCAGCTCGGCCAACTTGGCCTCAAGATCGGTCACCTTCAGCTCAGCTTCTGTCAGCTTGGTGAGGGCGTCGTCCATAGTAGTTTTTGCCGAGTCCCGGGCAAGTGTAAGGTCAGCCTTCTCCTTCACCCACTTTTCTCGCTCCTCGGCGAAATCTTTTTTATCCTTTTTTATAGCGTCCTCCGCATCAGCCAGCTTGGATTCGGCAATCCGCTTGTCTTCCTTGGCCCGATAGACTTCGTCAAAATGCTTCTTGGCCGCTTCCTTTAGGTCGGCCACTTCCTCGGCCAAGCTCACCCGATTCTGAGCGACGTTGGCCATCCGAGCGGAGAACTGGAACCATAAAAGAGTTAGAGAATCGCGGAGTGGAAATCAAAGAAGGATGAATTAATGAAACACTTACATCGTGCCAAGAGCGAAAAAGCTCGTTGGTCTCGTTCCGACCGTGGGTGACCTCAATATACTCCCGGTCAGCGGGAGTGTAAATGTGCTCAAGGGCCTTGGACCAGCGCCCGTCCTTCTCTTTCCGGCTCAACCCCGTGAAGGGAACGGGCACCGAAATCGCGCCCCTCGAGCTGTCCCCAGGCAACTCCGCGGTTGGAGACAAAGGAGTATATTGGGGACTCCCGATCGGTCGGAAGTCAGAGGAATGAAGGGAAATGTCTCCCCCGTCGGTCTGTTGGGGGGGCCCTTGGGGCTGATAACTTCAACGGATTTGCTCTGCTTGGCCTTCTCACGATCGGCCTTGGCTTTTTTACGCTCACCTTTCGACCGAGCGACGGCTTTCTCTGTCTGCGCTACTTTATCAGAAGACCGCTCTTTTCTTTTCTTGGTCTTCGGCTTAGCAGGATCCTGGGGCAAAGGGAAGACAGTCAGCAAACAACTCCGAGTATTGTCGGTCGGGCTAAAAAGAAGGCAACAGGAAGATAAACAAATTACCTTGGGAGGAGAGGGAACCTTCATGGTTTTCGCCGCAATCTCAGCCTTCAACCGAGCCGCTCTCATAGCCGCCACGTTCAACTTTTCGGCCATGGTCGGATCAACTTCTTCGATATAGGCTCTGGCGGGTTCTGTAAAACAAATCAAAGTGCAAAAGTGTTAGCCAAAATAGAATGCAAATATTACTAAACCGACTGCCCCATCTCCTAGGCTGATTACCCTTCGGAAAGGTCTGACTCAGACCCATGGCCGAAAGGAAGTGTTCGTCGGTGAAGAGCCTACGGTCGGGCAACCATTGGCCAGGCACGAACACCTCACCTCCATTTACTATCCTCGCCTCGGTCTGCATGTAGCAGGCCGCCGCCCCTTCCTCATCGTCAAGCTCTCCCACTCGGAAGTTAAGGGCGACTAATGGCTCGGTCGACGGGGGAACCAGGGGAACCCCCCAATCTCCGCCGAAATAGACGAAGGCGAATTCCCTCCGAAACCCTTTCTGTGACGTGGGAAGGTTAAGGACAGTCCGGTAACCCGGTCGAACTTGGAAACTCCACCAGCCCGGCCCGTTGCTTGCAGCCATAACTTCGACCAGCTTATAAAGATGTCGCCACAACTTGAGGGTCGGTCGGACTCGCATTAGGTCACAGAGTACCTGGAAGGCATTAATGCCTCCCCAGGAGTTGGGGGAAATTTGGCAAATCGCCAAATCATATGCGTTCAATAACTCCTTGACGAAGTCGGTCAGCGGAAACCGAAGCCCCATCTCCATCGACTTGTAGTAAACGGCTATGCATCCAGGCGGTGGAGACAGAACTGTATGATGGGCTTCCGGTCGGACCAGATAGTAGGGGTCTTTTATTTGGAACCTGGTCGCCGTCCCCCGAAGGTCCTCAGTTAAAGATTTTATTACTCCGGGTTCGGGGAAGAATGTCCATGGACCTCCTTTCGGATCCAGGTCGGGATACTCTAACTCTCGGCCCGAAGTGGACGCTCCTCCTGCTCCCCTCGGCATGGCCACCCGCACTACATCACACGACAAGTATTTGTCTAAGTAACTTCTTGAAAGGGGATAGGCCAGCGACACTTCCCAAGGATAGGGAATGATACCCTCGGCCTCCTCCTCCACCGAGGAAGAAGGGCTCGGGAGAGCAACCCCGTCGGGCACAGCCGAGGGGTCGGGGCAATTTATTATAGCCGACACCAACGTTATTCCCTTCCCCCTCACCTCCTCGGATGAGATATAGGGAGGTGAGGTCGGAGGTGTCGACGACTCGGACGAATCTCCCATTATTTATAAACAAGGGAGTCGGCCGAGGCTGGTCAAAGGAAAAGAAAGAAAGAAAACTTAAGGAAAATAAGAAGCGTACCTGGTCGGACGAAGGAGTTGGAGGAAGAACTTTGAAAAGTTGAGAGGATTTAGGGATTTTTGAGAGAGAGAATGAGGAAATGAGCAAATGACCCTCAAATTCTCTCTCCTCACATACATATATAGGGGTACCTCGGGGGAGGCGCAACGCAAACCCCCCCCGCGCCGCTTTAATGGACTCCTGATAAAGGCCCAACTGGACCTACTCAGTCCATTCAGTGAAAAGTCCAATAAACTCAAGCAAAAATATTTCAGACCCAAGGAAGTCGAAACGTCAAAGTCCCTCCAGCTCAGCCTAAAACAAGGGTCCCAACATCCCAAGTATCAAGAGTGGCCATGTGGCATTTCAGGTCGGAACATACCCGGTAAGGCAAAATAGGCGCACCTCCTTCATCCAAAATACGAAACCCACTCGGACCAACTTGGGGCTCATTAGCCCCTCATCCGAGTGGCCTGACACCTTACTCGGCCAACGGTAGCACCCCTCCTTTGCCGAGTCGCTTCTATGCTTGGTCAAGTATGGCCAAGTATCAGCTAGCACCCACTCGGACCAACTTGGGGCTCATTAGCCCCTCATCCGAGTGGCACCATACCCTACTCGGTCACACAGGAGATTCCCTTCTTTGCCGAGTCGCTTCTATGCTTGGTTAAGTATGGCCAAGTATCAGCTAGCACCCACTCGGACCAATTTGGGGCTCATTAGCCCCTCATCCGAGTGGCACCATACCCCTACTCAGTCACACAAGAGATCCCCTCCTTTGCCGAGTCGCTTCTATACTTGGTCAAGTATGGCCAAGTATCAGCTAGCACCCACTCGAACCAACATGGGGCTCACTAACCCCTTGTCCGAGTGACGCCATACCCTACTCGGCCATACAGGAACTCCCCTCCTTTGCCGAGTCGTTTCTATGCTTGGCCAAGTAGGGCCAAGTATCAGCTAGCACCCACTCGGACCAAACATGGGGCTCATCAGCCCCTCATCCGAGTGGCGCCATGGTCATAAAGGAGAGACCGGGTCGGCCTCCTACCCTCAATGTGAAAGGACCCGGTCGGCACACTCCTCATCCGGCAAAGGATGACCGGGTCGACATACTTCCTTCAATAGGAGGGGACCCGGTCGGCCATCTCCTCATCCGCCAAAGGATGACCGGGTCGGCATCCTCCCCTCAATGGGAAGGGACCCTGGCCGAATTCTCCCCATCCGAAGAAAGAATGACCGGGTCGGCACCCTTCCTTCAAGAGGAGGGAACCCGGTCGGCACTCTCCTCATCCGCCAAAGGATGACCGGGTCGGCATCCTCCTCTCAATGGGAGGGGACCCGGTCGGATTTCTTCTCATCCGGCAAAGGGTGACCGGGTCGGCACCATTCCTTCAATAGGATTGGACCCGGTCGGCGCTCTCTTCATCTTGTAAATGGTGACCGGGTCGGCTCCCTTCCTTCAATAGGAAGGGACCCGGTCAGCCTTCGTCTCATCCGGCAAAGGGTGACCGGGTCGGCACCATTCCTTCAATAGAATTGGACCCGGTCGGCCCTCTCTTCATCTTGTAAATGGTGACCGGGTCGGCTCCCTTCCTTCAATAGGAAGGGACCCGGTCGGCCTTCTCCTCATCCAGCAAATATGACCGGGTCGGCATCCTGCCGAAAGGAAGGGACCCGGTCGGCACTCTCCTAATCAAGCAAGAGAGGACCACCCGGTCGGCGTTCCCCCTTCGGACGATAAGTAAGCCAGTCTGAGGTAAGACGGTCATCATTTCGCCACAGACGGGCGCCTCTTCAGTCAAGTTGTCAAAACCCCCATCTATGGCGTGGGGCTAATTGTTTGGGCTCAATTGAACAGCCGCCCAACAAAGATCATAAAAGCCTCTTAAAGCATAAAACCGGGCAACAACGGGTCCCACTCTAAAGGTTGACCTAATCACCAGCCTTTGGGAAATCCCTAAAAGGGTGAAATGACCATTGCCGGAAAAGGTAGCATACCCATTGCTACCAAAAAGGCTCATCTGAACAATGTTTCCTGTCTGGGAAATCCCCAACACTATAAAAACCAACTGTCTCATCAATGAACAAGTATTCAATTCTCACCTAACAAAACTAGAGCATCTCTCTCTAGACTTTACTTCTCTCTCTACCTCAATCACATCTGACTTGAGCGTCGGAGGGGCGATCCCGGAAACACCCCCGGGGTAGTCTTAACCTTGTTTTGCAGGATCCAGGCGTACGTACATCGGAGCTCAGGCGAACGTTCTTGGGGCCCACAGCAAATCACTCAACTTATTTCAATCTTTAATTTCTTAGCAGAAACATTAATAATCAATAAGTACAACAACGACAATAATAATAATCCTTTTGAACAAATGTACTAGTAAATAGTAGCAGTATTAATAGTAATAGTAATCGTATAAAGTAATACTAATAATAATAGTAGTAATAATAATAATAATAATAATAATAATAATAATAATAATAATAATAATAATAATAATAATAATAATAATAATAACAATAACAATAATAATAACAATAATAATAACAACAACAACAATAATAATAACAACAACAATAATAATAACAACAACAACAATAATAATAATAATAATAACAATAAAATAATATTAATAATAATAATAATAATAATAATAATAATAATAATAATAATAATAATAATAATAATAATAATAATAATAATAATAATAATAGCATTAGTAATACTAATAATCATGATACCAATAATAATAATAACAACAATAATAATAGCAATAATAACAAGTTTTTAAAAATAAGCATGATCTGAACTTATCTGATCTGATCTGATCTGAAATAAGTAAAAATAAGGTGAACTGAACATAGCCTAAGACTCTAATTAGATATACTCCAATATATATATATCATGTCATGAATAGAAAATAAGAGAGAATATTTCAAGCGTTCTTTTTTTTTTAAAATGACACCCATGAAAGGGGAGATAAATAGTTTAAGAAGTACTCCATCTGTATTTTCTTAGTTCGCTCACTTGGAATCGTGACACTATTCACAACTAGAGAAAATCTTCTAAATTTATTTCAATATATAAGAAAACATAGTCATGTAGGTTCCTGTTTGATTCGTCTCAATGAATACTTTATTAATATTCAATCGTTATAATTAGTACTAATATATAATGAAAGATATTTAAAGTCAAATAAGTACATTGGTAAACATGCACAGTCAAGACAGACAACTAAAAAAATATAGAGGGACTATGGACCTTGGTTTAAGAAGATAAATCATTCCTCTATGTTTTTTTACTTGTAACATTGGAGTTTGGACTATGGCACAATAATTTAAGAGATGAGAGAGATAAAAAGAGGGACCCCATGTGCTAAAGGAGAGAAAGAGAGAACATATACTACTAAAAATGTCAATATTACAAGTAATAAACATCCTAAAATGAAACATGTTACAAGTAAAAAACAAAAACAAAAAAGGAGAAGTTGAGTAGTAGTGTTAAAATGATGCTGCCTTTTGTTTTGTTTGCTATGGGCTCATTGACAATTATAGTCCGATGCTCTTGCTAAGAAATGATAAATATCTAACTGCTAGATGTTTGCAAACATCTAACAGGGAATAGAAAATAATAAAAGGCTGAAAAGGTGGTGATGTGGGTCCCAGTGAATAGAAGAGGAATAAAACATTATTTATATTTCATGAACACTATTTGTTAGTTGCATAAACACTATTTGTAGCTACACGAACACTAACAGTAGTAGTACTGAACACTATTTATTAGTATCGGAATTTTCAAGATCACTTTTTGTTTGACTGACAGTTTGCAATTTTCGAGATCACTTTTTTGTTTGACCGACAACTTTTTCCCATGTATATCGACGCTTTACCCTTGTTAGATGTTTGCAAACATCTAGCAAAAAGATGTTTATCATTTCTCTGCTTTTGCTAGTGTGGGATTTAAGAATTTAGAACTAGACTTGTAGAGTTGTAGTAAGATAGATGCATTTAATGAGCATGTTAGGGGACTTATCAATGTGCATGATCAAGAGTCAAGACACACTGAGTCTTACTATAAATGTAAGTCTTAAAATGAGAAGTCAACGTAGAATTTTATAAATTACTATCTTTTTTTTTTTGCAATTTTGAATTTAAATAGCTATCCACCTATAGTAGATGGGTAATTTTATACATTATCAAAAAAGTAATTCATCCGTCCCAAAATATAGTTTCTTTTTGTGACGCTCCCAAGACGTATCTTGAACCTATGATCTCTTCTATTTGTTGTTAATAAAAAAATAAAAAGTTGATATTATAAATGTACACATTAAGAAGAATCTAACAAGACCACACATGAGTATGTTTTTGTATACATTAATGAGAAAATTTGGTCAAAGTTTAAAATTTGACTCTCAAAATAGAAACAGAAACTATATTTTGGGACACAGTGAGTAGTTTATACGATTTGCATTATTATGCTTCCCCTCTTTTAAATCATAAATTCACCCCTGTTTGTAATATTACCCTAAACCTAGGATACTTCTCACACCAATTAGATTACTCTTTTTGTTTGTCGGGTAACATCAATTAGATATTTAGATTTACTTAAATCGGCATTCACTCACAAATCACAATAGGAATGATGTGTGGGCTGCGTGACGGATCATTGGACTGCTGCGCGGCGACTGTGCTTGGCTTTTAGCTGGGCCTACTAATATGCAAACTTGAATCGGGTAGCAGCACTGGTTTCTTTGGGTAGAGCATTACTGGGCTTTGTCTTAGAAGCTACGTGGGATTTGGTTGTGGATAGAATTAATAAGGATTAAGGAGCCTCATCGCTGGACAAATGGCAATTGGCAAGCATTCACTAAGTGGCGGAACAATACTGGGGCGGGTGGGAGCCACAGCCCTGACCAACTTTAAAATTTTCTTAAAAAAAAGGTTGAAATCCTAAATTTTTTATATTTGGCCCCCTTTAAAAATACAAATTATATTTTTAGTCCCCATTAAAATATGGTTCCGCCCCTTGCATCCACAATGGGCTGGTCTTTAGTTGATCTTAGAAACTAAAGACTAGGTCCAACCTAGTTTTACGATTATTATATAGAGGGCGAGTCCATCTATGAGGAAGATGGACATGGTCTCACATGTTATTCTGACCCCACAGCTCGTCCATCATCATGTAATATAAAAAATAACTGGGTAGGAGAGAGAAACTGATGAACCAAGCTCACTATTGGAGGAAAAAAAGAGGATTGAAGCAAGTGGTGATCCTAAGTTAGTAGAAACTAGAAAGTGAGGTGTAAGAAGGAGGAGATGAGAGAGAAGATAAGACTTGGTCTTAGCTCGTCCACCATCGGACATGAGACAACTGGCGATGCGATCTTCATAAAGTCTTTTATGTATAAGGAGTGATAGTTTTTTCTTAAAAAAACAAAGAAAAGAAAAGATGAGGAGACAAAAGGAAGGTTTAGTATACCCTCCTCTCAAATGGTATGTCTAATGCATCCTTAACTAAGTAGCACAAACTAGAGTATGAGTTGAAATTAATAGCAAGGGATGTAGAAACCAAATGGCCGACATTAGCTACCCAATCCGCAACTCGATTTGCTTCTCGATAGATGTGATGGATGTCTCAACTATCGAAGATTGTAGGAGAATTTAGATATCTTGAAGTTGGAAGGTAGATATTGTTGATGACTGTGTTTATACCTGTATAATGCATCTGCTAAAAGAACTAAACAATACTTCGTCTGTTTATTAAAAACCACAATTATTATCGGGATAATGCTCCCACTGTTCCACAAATTATCCCATTTATTATTCATTATAGTCAAAGATAAATAATTTTGACCGTACTTAATCATTTATATATTAAGAGAATAATTTATTTATGAGACATTGTTCGATTTGTTCCAACGTATATATACTATAGTATATATTATACTTCAATAATATATACTTTCCATATTTTCTAATTCGTAAAGATACTAATGGTCTATAATGTGCATTGGAAACCGTATAAATGCAATTAGGAAGATTTTTATAAAACGGATGGAGTATTGATTTCCTAAAATTGATGATCCGGAAAGGTAACATACTTAATATCTAAAACATGAACAATTTTTACAATAACTAATAATCTACCTACCATAACCTAGTTTGCACCAAAAAACATACCATAACCTAATAAACAATTTTTTTATAGTAACTAAGAATCCATCGTAACCTAATACGAGCATAACTCATTTTCGCAGTATGTACGATCCCAAGGTCTTGTAATTAGGATTGTGAGCAAACAACTTCAAAACTCAATCATGAAGCATGAAGTTTGAAAAGGATGAAAAGTGCATAGGTAATTAATATATAGTGTGTGTGTTTATAAAAGCAAATTCTTTTTAAAGAAAAACACAAATACTATATATTACCTACACGGCTACACAAATACTATATACATATCTATCTATACAAATATATTAAAAAGTGTTCCAAAACAAAGAACCATGTGTCACTCTCATGTGTAAGATTTGATATTGTGACTTCAAATTTATATACTACAATCATAACCACTAAACCAAGTTATATTTGATGTTATCATTTCAAAGTAAAATATTAATAAATGAAAACTATAATTACCCTATGCCCGGGTCTAAAAACTAGTTATTATTATTATTAGGTGCATCTAATGGTTAGATTTATCATTCCTCATTTTAGCTTACCGGGAAGACAAAAGAAAAAAAGGAGGCAGGGGGGAGAAAATTGATTAGGTAATTTGTCAAGGAGAAAAAAAAACGACTAACGTGCGTGGTATATCCAGAAAAAAGCTATAGTTATAGATGCTTCTTCTAGCAATAGAGTCCCACATTTTTGCCCTCCCAATTTGAGAATGGGTGACCTGAAAATTGAATATTTCTTTTCATAACTTTAAGCTTTGAAACGACCTCTCATCACTAATAAAAGACTAACACTACTCATTATCATAGGGTACGTTTGTGTGAGAAGATAATTGGAAGTTGTGATGCAATCTTTATTCTCTTTGCTCCTATCTTTGAACATTGTTTAAGGATGGAAAGTTCCCACCTAAAGTGTATTTCTAATATGGGAAGGTTCCATATTGTAAGAGTCTCTTTTCTGAGCTTCCCAAAGGTGCCAAAAAGATATCATTGTTTTTTGTAAAAATTCATAAGAATATTTCAAGTCTTATGCTTGGTCCTTCTTTTCTAAGTAACTAATCACAATCTTTCAAAAAAAAAAAAAAAGTAACTAATCACAACTTTCCAACAAACCATAAATATTTTCCAACTTGGGAACCTTTTCTCAACCCATAGATAATCTCAAATTTGGCTACATTTTCATAAATATTCTCAAATTTGGATATATATGCTAAACGATAATGGATGCTTCTACTCGCCCTTTTTAAATAGGTCGAGCTCACGACTCACGAGATAACAATCCTTTATTTCCTTTTTTATGCATGCAACTAATTCTTCTACAAGCGAAACAAGGCTAAAGGGCCTAGAATTGCATTCTTACTTTATTTTCATTCTAATATAGTAAAAAAAGTCTAATAAAATGTATAATAACATTTTAAGATATGAACAAAGCAAGTGGGTGATGATCCCACAACCACATAAGAGAAAAAGAGCATGAATAAATAAATGCTCCAAAGTTGATATTATTCCGAGTTAACCAAATTAACTTTAAGATTATTTTATAGAGATTGAACAAAGTTGAAATTATTGATCTAAAAGTTTATTTTTTCTTTTTGGGGTGCACTATTAATTTGTTGTTTTTGTTAAATCTAAAGATGGCACTAGGTTGGGCCAAACGGGTCCGACACAATCTCGCTCAAAGCACTGTTCAATTTATCATGCCGGGCTTGAATTGCTATTTGATTAGGTCCAACCCGAGGTCGGGAAAGATGGCCCTTGGGCCGACCTATCTGCCCTGCACAATATGTTTATTAATAATTAGATTGGTCACAAAGTTATAAAAACGCGATTTTGTTTATATGTGTATATATTTGGTAAATCATAAACTTCAATAAAAATCGAAAAAATTAGAGTTCTTGATGTGTCGTGCCTTAGACAGGCGTGAAAGAAACCAAACCCAGTTGGGCTAAACTGGGCCATTATTGCCATCTTTAGTGAAATCTAAGCAAAACAATTTGTGGCTTTTTAGCTGTGGCCTGTGGGAAGGATATGGGACATAAATGGACATCCAAATATCAAGTTGCATAGCTAAGGCATGGGGGCACAGCCACGCAGATTTGTAAATTGCTAGTGTACAAGTGTACAAAACTATACTTTTGACATTACTACATAAAATCATATAAATAAGTACTAGGATAATATAAGAAACCTCTTGAAAAATGCTTGTAACTTTTCTTTTTCTTTTAGGAAAACAACTTATTATAGCTAGTTAGTGCAGCTTATCAGGAACCAAATTCCAAAGGTAACAAATGAATAATTTATATAGCGTGTCCACTCATGTGACATGTAAGGTTCTATCACCCCGTGTGCAAGAAATACACTTTTTTGTCCTTATTTCTTGTTATAGGAGTATTAACAAGATCCTGCAAAAAGATACAAAAATAAAATACTTTTTTTTACAATGAAAATAAAATACTTATATTCATATTGTCTCAAACAAAAAAAATATTGTTTTTTGTTTCAAAATATTATTTTGAATATATATATACTTCCTCCGTTCTGTTTTAAATGAAACGTTTGCTTTTTCACGCAACCCAACGCGCTTCTTTAATCATTAATATCTTTAGTCGTGCATACGTAAAAAATATAAAAAAGTTATAATTTGATAGTATGCATCGAGACGAATCTAACAAGATCCCACTTGATTATGTTTTTCTTTATATAATGGCGATAAATTGGAGTCAAAATTGATCAATGAATAGTGTCATTTCACCCAATGTTTCATTTAAAACAGAACGGAGGAAGTATATATATAAAATCAATTTCATGTTAGAAAGTTACTCGCGTGAGAAGTGAGAAGTGATATGACTTTAAGACTATATAAGTTCTAACCTTTCAAAAAGATTAATAAAAAGTTGTGACTTTAACATTTTCATGTTGTGACTCTGAGTGCAAAATATCTTAACTTTAGTACCTTAGCTTTAATCCTTTTTTCTCACCTAAGACCCCATTCTCACTAGATCTTGACTCTATTACATAGAGTATATTTAATCCAGTTTCTTTTAGTTGCAATAAGCCTTCTTTTCTTGATGTTTTTCTTCTTTAAATTTTTGTATGTTCCTTAGAGTCCTCTAATTGTTTTTATGGTATTTTATATAATAATAACCTTAACTTTTTTACTTTTTTCAAATAATCTCCACTTTCTACCCCTTCATTCCTAAAACAAACGAATTGAACCTGTAAAATGCAATTAAAATTAACAATTTTGTGATGACATTACTAAGGTACAAAAATCTTATCTAACACCCATGTATTCCATATTATCTTCCGAAATTTTATCTATTCATCTAATACTCTTTTTCATTTAACCTGACTCAAAATCTTTGATACCACATTAAACAAATCCACAAAGATGAAAATTTCGAAAGAAAATGTAGGATGTGTGGGTATATGAATAGGGCACTCTACTCGTAGTAATGTTGTCTCCCAAATCATTGCAATTGATTACATTCTACAATTCGGGGTTTACTTTACAAAACGAAGCAAATGTGGGGGGTTCTTTGAGAAAATTTAAACAATTTAAGCACAAAATTATCTAACATTAAAGTATTTTGTATTTCATTTTTTATAAATTTTTTCCTCTATAGCTAATTTATCTCTTCTACCTAAGAAGTTTGATATAAAAGGATCCACTTTCAAATAGCTCCATTCTTTTTCTCCTGTAACAAGAAATATCTTTAAAAGCGAATAATGCTAATTCTACTAGAAATGTTACACAAAAGCTGAAAAACTAGGTTACATACTCGTGCATTGCAAGAGCTAACACTAAAAACAATGTTTTAACACTAATTATTTTTCATGACCCCATAGTTGAGAAGACTGATGAGTTTCGAATTGTGATTGGAGTACATTAAAGGTCGTTCTATACTTACACCATTTAGTTTTGCTATATCATGGATGAATTGATGAGGTCAATTCAAGATGATATACTGTAGTCCAAGAAAATATAATTTTATATATTCTCCTTTTAGGAGATTCTCAGACATTTCTATTTGTTTTTCTATATGTAAAAGTTTTTCTCTTTACCTCTTTACTAGATTTAATTTCTCAAACTATAATTTTATATTCCTATATTTCGATTTTCTCTTTACACCTCATTTGTTATTTTGATTCATTATATTTTTTTCTCATCTTACTCCTATCACTTTGACTCTCTCGTTTTCTATGTTCACAATCTTATTCTTTTACTTGCTTTTATTCTTTCATTTGTCCTGAAAATGATTTCTCTTGACGATTCATGTTAGCCGACCTTGGCTGAATCATTTCGGGAATAATTAAGGCTTAGTTGTTGTCTTATTGTTATTGTTGCATATAAATATCATTATTACATACGTACATAAGTAAATGTAATAATTCAATCCCCGACTATTAAAACAATTGCGCAATTCACCCTTAATTAGAAGCAAATTAACGCATCTTTCTTTATGTGCAATCTATACTATTAGTAAAAATTGTGGCCAAAAAAATGCTATTAGGTCAAATGTCACTCTCCTATTCACAAATGACATGACACCATGTCATCACAAATGATATGACACCATGTCATCATATACACAAGTAAATACGTTAACATTAGTGTGCACCCGGCCAAAAGCACGTATAATTTCTTAACAATCCACTATATCATTCAGAAACCCACTATGTCATGTAAAAACTCACTATATCATTTAGAAACATATTGTATCATGCAAAAACTACATCATTTATAAATAATCCACAATATCATTTACACTAGTAGAATTTTTGCTTATTGCTGCGGTGGTATTGCTGCGGTTTTACCCGTACGCAGCAATAAACCACGAAAAAAAATCGAATTTAAACATATTGCTGCGGTTGTGGCTGGAAACCGCAGCAATATGTGTCAACGGGAAATTTTTTCAAATTTTGTTGACTGTTTGACCAGATCTATTGGCTGCGGTTCCCACCCAGAACCGCAGCAATAGATTAAAATATTATTAAAAAATAATATTTTAATAATATTTTAATCTATTGCTGCGGTTCCGAGGAGAAACCGCAGCAATAGACTTTTAAATTAAGCCCCAGGTAGGGTTTCCTTGTCATTCTTGCTTCAGCGCCGTTTTCAACTCATTCTTCTCCCTCCTCACTCATCCTTCATCTCTCTCACTCATCCTTCCTCTCACAACACCGTCTAAACCCAAATCAAATCCCAAGCCCTCAAATCCAAAACCCCATCCGCTCCAATCTCTACTGCACATGGCAACTGCATCATCATCATTTCCTTTCGACGTCGATTTCAGCGGCGGAAGCATCTCTTCATCATCATCATTTCCTCTCGCCGGCGAGTTCGAAATCACCATCTTCGTCGAAATTCGCCGGCGAGTTCGTCCTCTCCAGTCGCTGATCTACCGGCGAGGTCGTATTCTCCAGTCGCTGATCTACCAGTCGAAATTCGCCGGCAAGTTTCCGTGTCATTTCCTTTCGTCGAAATTTGCGTCGCACCACCATTGGAATCGTTCGCGACCTCATTGGTGGAATTTTGTTGATTTTTTTTGGTTGATTTTTTTTTTATTTTTTATTTTTTGGTGGAAGTAAGTGATGTCCTCTTCAACAGTTCGCATGAACTCGCTGGCCGTTTAATTCTTCTTTGTTTTTTTATTTTGTAGTTTACTTTTTTTATTTATTCATCCAGATCTAGTGATGTTTTATTTTTATTGGATTATTTTTTATTTTTTTGAATTAATATAATGTTAGGTTTTTTTTTTGGTCTTTTTTTGTATATTTTTCCTTTATATCTCTTTCTTTTGTATGAGCTGAATATTTTTTGTAAGAGCACATCTAAAAGTTCTTTATCATTACTTTGAATTTGTTGTGTTTTATTTTCTTTCAACATTTTTATCTTTCAAATTTGATGGCAAAATGTTTTTTTTCCAGTACCGGTACCTATTGCTGCGGTTTTGGCTAGGAACCGCAGCAATAGGTGCAACATATTGCCGCGGTTTTGGCTAGGAATCGCAGCAATAGGTGTAACATATTGCTGCGGTTTTGGCCAGGAACCGCAGCAATAGCTTGGTCTATTGCTGCGGTCAAAAACCGCAGCAATAGGTTAATTACCTATTGCTGCGCCCTTAATTGCTGCGCGGCCAAATCCGTCGCAATAGGCCACTTAATGACCGCATCAATAAACAATTATTCTACTAGTGTTAGAAACCCACTATATCATGCAAAAACATACTATATCATGCAGAAACTACATCATTGCTGAACAATCCACTATATCATTCAGACACTCACTAAATCATGCAGAAACTCACTATATTATTCAGACATTCACTATATCATGCATAAACTACATCTTTCTATATGTTAAAGCACGTGTCACGATATATACTACACAACCTACATCTTCCTGCATGTTAAAACATTAAAATTAAATCCTCCACTATATTGCATATAATTTCACTATATGTTTTTCGTTAATAAAATCCACTAGGAAAAGACATGATTGAATTTTCACTATATTATATATAAATTTACTATATCTCTATAAAACTCACTATATGAAGTTAATAACTTAATAACACTAAGTTAATGTGCACCGGGTCTATTAATTTTTTTTATATGAAACAAAAGTGCTTCTACTCAATATAGATTTTTTTTGTGTTTTTGGGGTATCTTATAATAGTATAAATATACGGCTATTTTATCAACTTCCTTGCACTATACATAACAATCTATAATAGCAAGAGAGGAAGATGGCAAGGATAATAGAACCTCTAATAGTAGGAGGAGTGATAGGAGATGTGATTGATCCTTTCAACCCATCCGTACACATGTGTATTAACTATAATAATAAGCAAGTTTTCAATGGTTCTGAGCTTCTACCTTCTGCAGTCACCTCCAAGCCTCGGGTCCAGATCAATGGTGCAGATATGCGAACTTTCTTCACCTTGGTAGGTTTATGAAAATGCTTTCACAAAGAAAAGAAAAACCGGCATTAGGATCCTCTCCATTTCTTTTCCGCCAGTTCTTCTCTATGAGCCACAAAGACCTTTAGAACTTGAGGTTTTTCCGTTTCTGAAACGTTTCCATTCCTGAAATCCCAATCAATTCCATGCTAATAGAAGCCTGGGTATGGTTGGGATCAGCTGGGACCCAAGCTAAGGTTTTATCATTTTAATACTTCCTCAGTTTTGAAACAAGTGAAACACTTCCCTCAAAAATCTCTCACATGAAAGGGATAAGTGTTTCACTTATTTCAGAACAGAGGAAGTAACTTTGTTTAGGTTTCCGTACTCCATAGGTTCCATCTTCAAATTAGGACACCGGAGCTAGCAAAACCCTTCTATCATCTCATATCATGCACATCGACCATAGATAAACTGGACCTTCAAGTTCCTTAAGAAATTATAAACTAGAGAAGTTCTTCATAAAAGATCCGAATTTTTCATCCATCTTAGTTTTGTTTTTACAAATGCTGTTAGATGGTCATGCTAAGTTGATGCTAAATTTATATCTGTTTGCAGGTGTTGACAGACCCAGATGTACCTGGACCAAGTGATCCTTATTTGAGAGAGCACCTTCACTGGTATGCATCTTTGTGTCCAAGATATGTGTGCGAATTAAAAGTTTTTTTGCTTCATAATTTGGTTATGATTTTAATCGGAAGAATATTTAACCTATAGTTTTTTAGGAGCTGATCTGATCTCTTGAGGTCTGAAATTATTATGCTTTTTTGAGTTTAGCTTTGTTTGATTCATTTTTTTTAATTTCTCTTTGTATATTATAATTGTACATTAAGTTAGCAAGTTCATTTTTTAGCCATTAAGTTTTGTGACAAAAAAAAAAAACATAAACATTTGGTTAACAGAAATTCTAGTGTAATGTTTCCATTTTCAAATATTTTTGTCACCTTTTCTAAATAGCTCTATATGTCAGTGAATAAGAAGAGTTGGAGTAGAATATTATAGTGTTATCATAGATTGTTACTAAAAAAACTTAACCATTAGTATATTGTTTAGAATCATGAACAATTGTTTCTCTTAAGTTACTTTGTTGTCATTAATTATAGTTGTGCGTTGTGCAATTGAGTTGGTGTAAAAGTTCTACTTTATATTACATGATGTTTGGAATCTATACTAATATATTAAAAGGTGCTTCTAAACAAAAAACGAAGCTACGTGACACTTTCCCCTAGAATGTTTTACTCCATGTAATCTACATACAATAAAAAAAAGATAAAAAATGCATTGTATAAGATTTGATCCCATGATCACAAGTAAATATACTAAAGTCTTAACCACTAAACCAAGTAATACTTGATGTCATCATTTTGAAGTAAAATATTAATGTATGAAATATATAATTTCGCGGGGCGTAGCCCGAGCCTAAAAACAAGCTCAGTAATAAAGAGAAGTTGTAGCCCAATAGTAGTGTGATTGGGGAAGCATGAAGATAAGTGCCTTGGGTTATTTGAACTATAAAAGGGTGTGTTTTTATCATCTAAATTCTCATGAATTTATATGAAAGGAATTTATTTGAACTTATTTAAACTTATATATTGATGTTCATTTTAGAATTTAGGTGTTAAAAACTTATCTGAACTAACCTGGACTTATCAAAACTAAAGAGACCTGAAACTTATATTTTTAAGGTGAAGAGAACGTATCTTAAATGATGATTCTTGAAAATTGTTTAAAAAAGGTTATAATAATGAGGTGCTTCTCACATAATCTATTTCTATATATGCACCATATTTTATATTCATTGGAATTTCAATTTGATTTATCTATTTTAGGGTGTTAAGTTTTTTAGACATAATCTATTTCTATATATGCACCATATTTTATATTCATTGGAATTTCAATTTGATTTATCTATTTTAGGGTGTTAAGTTTTTTAGAGAATATTAGAGAAAAATTTGACAGTAAAAAAAAAATCAATCCCAAATTAATTTGGGTCATAAAACAAAAAAATCTCAAGTTTGACAAAGTCCCAAAAATTCCAAGTTTGATATGGTGTCACATAAATGAACTTGACATCACTCGAAATCCTGAAAAATTGTCGTTCTTCCCTGCCTCCCACTCCCTCTACTATAAAACCTTTCGTAGTTTTCTCTAGGGTTATGTACGATCCAAAGAGTTTTTCTAACCTATGCACCTAGTGCATAGGGTTAGCTATTTGTTTTTAGCTTTAATCAACAAATTAAAATTGATAAATTATGGCATAGCTAAATAAATATACTATTCTCATAATAAGAATTAGATATCAATGAGAATAATATTTTTAATCTACTATGTCATATTTTTCAATTTTGTTGAACAAAGCTAAAAACAAATATCTAAATCTATTCACTAAGTGCATAGGTTAGAAAAACGGGTTTAGAATTACTCTCAAGACTATAAATTTGAGATAATTTTTGTTCTGTGACCCAATATTAGATTATTCTTGTAAAACTTTCCACTATTAAAATAGGCCTAAGCTACCAACATATGAAGAGGAAAGTTTGAATGATTATATTATTTACCTATCTAAGTGAGGTTCATTTTCCAAATCAATTAACAACGAAAAAAATATCTCAGAGAGCATATCATGCGGTTATTCTATATCCTCTTCTCCAATGAAAAAGTTACTCATATCATGTAACCTTATGGGGTCTAACATGATGAGTGATGAGGAGGATGAATTACCCATTTTTATCCATCATGTACTATAAAAAATGATACGAGTATGAAGAAAAACTCTTGAGTGAGTTGCTCGAGGCTCATTTAGTCATTGGAAAGATTAAAATAATAATACCTTCAGGCATCATCTTATGAATGTTACAATTATTATAAAGTGGCCTTGTGCCTTGCTATTAAACTCGCTAAGGGGCATGGCTTTCAATGCAACATGTTATTGTGGAGTCTGATTGTGAAACTCTTGTTAAGAAATTGTCTAAGTCTTTGGTTTTTATTCCGATCTAGATTTGATTTTGGAGGATGCGTTATGTATGAGTAAAGATTTCTTGTCGATTAGGTGGTCTCATTTGCTTAGGAATGGCAATTTCGTTGCCCATCACCTAGCTAGATTGGTTCCATTTGGAGTCGAACAGCGTTGGGACTTGGGAGTTACATTGTCCCGATGAGGTCGCCCCTTATGTACTGATGGATGCTTTATCCTTGAGTTAATATATTTTCCAATATTTCCCCTCAAAAAAAAATATAAACAATAATATTCAAGGTTCTACACAACTTCAACCCAAAGTTTGTAAAGTTGCTTATACGGGACTCCCTTCTTCTAAATCCAAAAAAAATTATATATGCACTTTCATCGTTAATGTATCGTTTTCCCCCCCTAAAGAATCAGATCTCACACTTTATATGTTCCGTACTTATAAAAAGAGTGTGAGGGAGGTGGAGATGTCATAAAATATGAGAAATTCATTTTTAAAGGAACATAACATAAACTTTTCAATCCCTATTAACTTAATTTATCATCTCAACAACTTATGTTCTCTCAATTAGATACTAACATTTATTTAAGATATCAGGTAGCTTAGTAACTAAAGTATTGTAGAGGTGGTTTTCAAAATTAATAATCAAATCCCTCTGATATTATATCATTGTGCATTCTAGTTCTAACTAGTCTACTATCTATACACCGAGAAATTACAACCTTTTCATAGAAAACTATAACTATTTCATCAATTTAATAGAAATCAATATGATATTTACAATAAACAAAATTGCAAATTGTTGGTGCAAAATCAGTTGGCTGACTTTGCAAACAAGTCAATGCACACCCAGTAGTTTGGTACTGAATGTCTCGGGAGACTTAGCCCCTGGGGGTTACCGGTTTTAATTAGATAAAACCTTGCTAACGTACTTTGTTGCAATTTAATTTAGGATTAAACCACAACGCCTAATAAATTCAGGTGAAATGCAATAAATAGAGCAAACAATAATTAATCTATTAATTAAAGCACGACATTCCCATATATGCCACAAACTTTTAGGAAAGAATTTTACAACACATAGGGGAGATAAGCCAGGCTGGACAACTAATGGGAAGACACGAAGGGAGTTACCTCCATGGTTCCTCGCTTCAATCGGAGAATTACAGGACTCGTCGCCAGAACATGTTCTACGTCTAAGGACTAAACTATAACCCCAGAAGGGGGTTGGCTAGGCTAGAGCTAGGCTACGGTAAGAAAAGAGTAATTGCAAGTTGTTTTTGTGTTGTTGTTGTCGTTTGCTTGATTATCGTTCTTCTATTTATAGAGAAGCATGATGCATAACTTCCGTGCTTGCTTGGAGGGAAAACATTTGAATCATTTTTGATTCAAATCTCAACCGTCTTCTGGCGCTGAATAACTGTGGCCTTGCACGTTCTTCCTTATGTGAATCCATCTGATGATTGCTCTTTAACTACCTGCACGCTTATCATTCTTGACTTTCATCTCCTGATAGTCTTGGCAATCTTCTCCTATTGACTTTGACTTGTGTTGACTTTGTCCACTGGGCTTCATGCTCTTGTTGGGCTTTCATGTTAAGATGAAATTAAACCTTTTGAGGTCTAATACAATGTACCATAATAAATGTTATTGGGCATCTAAAAATGGTAGTAATAAATTGCCCCCTGATTTGTGGAGTGATGTACTCAACACCCATAAATTATGAGCAGAGAAGGACTTTCAATGGTTATAGCCAATGTCATCCAGTAGTATTCTGAATGTGACTTCTTCCATTGTTCTAAGATGATCGATGAACTTTCTTTTAGGATGACTGAATTTGGTTGAGACGAATAACCTTTCGTGCATTCCTTCCCCTTTCTTTCTAGCCATTGTGAAATCCATTAGGAAATTTTCTTCAAGATGCGAACTTGTAGGATTATTTGGAGATAACCAACAAGGACTTACATCATAGGTCATGAGATCATACCAAATCTGACATGCGCATTTGTATTGTACCAAATCTCTTGATGATGACCCATTCATCAATCTATAGACTTTTACTTTCTTTATTGTTCCCTTAACAAAGAACCTCTTTAGATATATCCAAGGCATGTTAGGTTTCCACATTTCTTCCGTAATGACTTTGCCCCATGATTTGCAAACCAGAAGAGATGTAACCTGATCATTCCTTTCATGTTTAGGAAATATCTATTCTTTCATGAGATCTAAATTCGACCCTATTTGAAAGGCCTTAGATCCCTTTTTATTTTCCGGATCCTGTTGTATGACATGATTATCCTCGAAACATTTTTGGATAGAAGAAGCCAATTTGGTGGGTTCATTCTTAATAAATTCATCTTTATCTCCAGATATGACATTCAATGCCTTGTGATGATTTGGGCATTTTGATGGATATGGCATATGTTCTGGAGCAGCTTGACGAAAAATGTGGTTATATGTGCAATCCATTTTAATTAAAATTTTGAGTTTTAAAGGTTACACATATATATAAAGCATTTTGATGCCTTAACCGTTCAATAATTCTTCCTAACCACTTAACTTTATTAGAACAGTTTTTTAAGGGATGCGAGTCTTAATTGGACACGTGTTTGTTTCTATTTCACTTCGGTGAACCAAAAACTGATGTCAAAACAATTAAGTCATTGCAAATATGTGAAAATATATTTAATAAGATTACCATTTAAGGTAATTTCATAACATTGATATAATGACTTATCTTTATGAAGATAAAATCATTAGTTACATTTTAATTAAAAATGCTTGGGTCTAGAGACAACATTTAGAAGTGATTTTTACACACTATATTTATCATAGCATTACATTCGTTGATTTCCAACTCGCGCCCTGCACTACTCCTAATAACTGTAAAGTAGTAATCTTCTCCAGGGGGAGTTGTTGAACCTTGCCTTGAAGATAATCCTATGGTAGCTGTTGTCCCAGGCGTATCTCCTGTCGATCAGTGCGATATACATCCAAGGAAGGAAATATTCTTGGGCCAACAGCTCCCATAGTTGGCAGACGCACTTAAAAAGTACTATCCTCCCTTAATTTTCGTCTTGGCCCTCTTCTATCCTCACCACTTTGAGGGAGGTCTGAGTGCAGGAAAGAGTTAGACTCTTGGCGTAGACCCAATTCATCCTTTGAGGTCTTGGGAAGTTTAAGATAGTGGAAACTTCCTTGCCCCACTTCTTACAAACTGTTAGCAACTTATCTTGTAATTCCCCATCTAATTTGGGCCATATGTGGGAGGACAAGATATCGATATCTGTACCGATCTTTATAGCGCTTGATTCCACCAGCCCAGGGTCTTCTGGCCCCATTACAGGTGCATTGCCAAAGATGTGCATCATTTGCTCTGCCCATCTAGCCCTCTCATTTGTGATGAAGGCTTCTTTGTCTTCCTTTATGATGTTGAGGGAGAAGCGATGATTGAAACAATCATCATCAAACTCGGCTGCCAAGTTTGCATATGCTTCGTAATCCATTTTAATTTTTTGAAATGAAAATGTGATGGTGGGGTGCTATGGCCAAATCCCTTTAAATAACCAAGCTAGTCATTTTATTTAACGGCTATTTTCATAATAACTTCTAGGGTCAGTGAGTAATTGAGTACTTTGACCTCTTTTTTCGAGAACTTTATGGATGTTTAATTGATTATTATTTATTTTAAGATTACCAATTTGTTGATAAGTCTTAAAATTAATATGTCACGTTTTAGGCATTTGGGCCTATGCTTACTTCCTTAGATACATTATTCATTTTATGAATAACAACCAAGTCTGCAATTGGTACTTGATATGGAAGCATATTGTACAAAAACAAGATTTTTTCCATAAATGAAGTAAATCATGAAAAAACAGTTATCAATAATATTAATATTAAGTACATAGTTTAATAAAGAAAATTTAAACTGCGTACGATGACTAGGATTACTAATTATCTGCCATGCTACTTGATCGATCAAGAGCGGAGATGAGCGAAACTGATGGTGATTTGTGGCTCCTCATGCTCATCAACATCAGGATCATCATCATCGGAGTAATCCTCATTCAATAGCATAGGGATGCCTCTTCCTGATAAGTACTCTTGCCATAAGAGACATGCACATTTGTATTGTATGAGTTTTTTGAAACTCGTATTTTCATCCACTTGGACTACCCTATACTTTCTAGTGAACACGCCCAAACTGCTTTCACAGACTATGGACCTGTGATACTTTAGTGTGAGTTCAGGCAGAAAATGTTGTTTTGCAATGCCCTTTCCCCATGTCTTGCAAATGCTTAGGAGTTTTAATAAATCTCCCTTTTCCATTTTCGGCCATAGATTCAATGCTAGGAAGTCAATATCCCTCCCCATTATGGTTGCACTAGGCCTTTGCTCCTCGGAATCTCCAGATTGGACCTTTGGGTCTTTTCCGAAGAATCTTATGATTTTGAGTTCACATTTTTTCATCTCCTCTTCTCTAAACTCTTCCCAATCCTCTTGTGTGATGTCCTTATTGAACCGGTGCCTCCAACATTCACCGGGAAATGGTAGAGGAACAACCTGTTGGTTAGCCATACTCACAGATGTTTTTGGATTTGTTGATGGTAGAGTAAAAATATTATGAGTGAAAAATGCTCAAGGTTAAGGTAACATATTTATAATATGATAACTATAACCGTTGTCCCTATTTATTAGGGGTTAATGGGGCGATTGGTATTATCTGTTTAGATAATTGTATCACGTTATATTTTTATAACTGATCTTAATTTCTTCCAGTTATTTTTATAACTGATCTTAATAACTGTAAATCATGGCCCTAGTGGATAGGAATGGGTTTGCCCATTAACTCCTTAATGTGTCATGTCACTGCTAAGGATTGGCCATTGGTGACGTGTGGAGTTAGATGGTAATTATTACTTTTTGAAGTAACTTGTTACCAATAAGTCATTTCCAGGACTAGCATCCCAAGAGTCACTTTATTTCTTCTTTTATATAATCTTAACTGTGAATTTTGCATTATTTGATTTGACAGTTATTTTTGAATAACATAATATAATTTAATTCGCACAATTTTGATTGGGCAAAATAAACAATGCAAACCAGATATAAGATAAAAGAAACTTGGACTGAGTTGAGAAATTTTATTAATTAAAAAAGAAAATTTACAACCTAGATCAAAATTTTTTATCTTAGGATAAAAATTTACAAAATTCGTTTAGAATTTTAGAATTCTAAACTCTAGGCATATGTCTAATCCCTTGGAGACCGTGGCTTGTCGCCATCGGTGTCTTCATCTTCCTCATCATCTCCAGCAGCGGCGTTGCTGGAGTCATCGCCAATAGGATAGAAGAAGCGTTCTTCTCTGGCGAAGGGTTCTTTGAGGAGATCTTCCTCGTCGACCCTCATCCCCTTGGCGGCGGGTTCATCATCATCTTCATCCTCATCCTCTTCATCATCATCAGATTTATCTGATGATGGAGGGGTGCTCTCCTCGTATTCTTCTTCTTCCTCTTCTTCCTCCCCTTCATCTTCTCTCTCTTCCAGTATTTCTGGAGGAGGGAGGAAGGGTTGGTCAACCTCTTGTGGGTTAACCTCTTGAATCCCTGTGATACAGTATTCAACGGATGGTTGAGGCGCATCCATATCTGGCGAAGAAGATTTAAGAAGGTTGGGAGATGAAAAGGATTTCTTAGGGGGTATGGTTTCAAGAGATGAGTAGTGTGAAGATTTCCTTACACTTACCCCTTTTTATAAAGAGATTAGCCGTCTCTTGAAAAACGGAAAGTTATGCCCTTTGGAAATGGGCTTTAGGGTAAATGACCTTCAGAAATGGGCATTTAAATCACGCGCCCTTTGAAAATGGGCTTTTTGAATGACTCCAGGACCTTATGTTTTGATTTGTTAAAACTAGGCTTTAACATGACCCAATTACACATGATCCAAAATAAAACGTATCACGTATTGTGCACGTGTTCTCTTTTACAGTTCTATTTTAGTTGTCTTCTCCATTAATACCCTTTTCAAGGATTTTAGGAAGATCGGAGAATTTCAGACAAATTTAATTCTCTTTCTAAAAATTCACAACCATCACCAAATGTCAATTCAAATTTCAATTTACCATGTCTAATGAAAGAATTCGTGAGGATGAAATTCGTGAAGCACTTGCCAAGAAACGTGATGCCATGCAATCTGAGGCAGCCCGTCACTTATGCAACGCCATTAGAGTGAATCTTGGGACTTATAAGTCTCAAGTGTTCTGATATGTGAACAAAAGCTCTGACTCTAATACTCCTTTGGAGGAGAGGATTGCCACTATTGGTCCTTGTTTTCCTTTCAAGATTCAAAAACCAAAGCGCCAACTTACAACAGTGCTACCCATTCTTGGACCATATTATTCTAGAGGATAATAAGCCTAGAATGCTTCCGTTTGCCCCAAAATCCCTTCAACATCTGCATTGGCCTTTGACCAGCAAACCTTTTAAAGGTTGGATTTCAGGAGTGGATGCAAGAGCATGGTTTTTGCGAATGAAACCTTTTCATGACAAATGGTCCAAAAACAAAATATTACCCTTCTTAAGACTAGCTTCTTATGAAGCCATCCCTTTTGACGGAGCTATATCTACTGCCTTGTTGGCATGTTGGGACCCTGCCATCAACTGCTTCTTGTTCCGATGGGGACCAATGACTGTGACATTAGCTGATATTGCCTTTATTACTGGGACTTCTCCAACAGGTAAATATGGAATTGAACTTCCTATCTTTCACCATGTTAAAGAACACAATCAACTGTACAGTCAATGCTTATCAACTTTTCACCAGATTGCTAGTCCTTCTGCTAGTGCTAGCAAATGTGGCTTTCAGAAATTTGTTGATTTCTTCCTCAATAAGGATACTAATGAGGAAGTTACTTCTCAAGAGGAAGTACTTTTTCTTACCTTTGCTTTCTCCAAATTGATGATGTCTAGAGCTGGAGGAGTAGTAACATTATGGCTATCTTTAGCTGTTAACATCTCCTCTATTAGGACAACTTTATAGATGTCTTTTAAGGAGTAGAGAATCTTTGAAAGGTTTTGGAATTCATACCTCTGAGTCTCCCATATTCTCCACTGACAAGGGATTTGGACCCCTTTGGCTCTTGACTTGTTGGGGTCATATGTATCTACCCTGTCTAATGGTTATCAAGCCCTTTTATGCATTTAAAGCATCTAAGGGTTCAGAGGAGGAAAATCTTTCTTTTGATCCCCTTTTGTTCCTCTCAAGTCTTGATGATTGTAGCTGTTATGGTGAAGTCAGCTTCAATCTTATATCTCCAGACGAAGTTTGGCATCCAAGTTTGATCTTTTCATACTTCTTGGTTTCTAAGTCCAATCCTAGTGTCTGGAATATTTGTCCGGATAAGATGGATGTTTCTGTTGCAGATGAAACTTGACGCTGTCAAACAATGCCTTCTTGGCTAAAATCCCAGAACATCCACTCTGGTTCCCTAGGGAGTGGAAACTTTTGGGGTAATGTTCTTAGGTCTAGGGATTTAATAGCTGCTGAGCCTGAATATATTGGCTTTGAGGCTTATAATCCACAGCTGGTAGCTAGGCAATTTGGATTGGTCCAAACACTAGCTATTCCTTACTTCTTGACCCGTAATGATCCTTGGACTTCAAGGGGTCATTTTGAAGAAGGTAGAGCCCTTCAGAGCAGAACTCTTGGCCTTACTTCCATGTTCATATCTCCTTGGAAATGGATCACTAAAGCTGTTAGAGGCTTCCATCGGTGGTGGAATCATGTCTTCCCAAATGACTCAATGTGTTCTGATGCTTTGGCGAACTTTGAGGATCAGCTCTTCTTAGGCTGTAAGTAATTTTCCTTCCTTAGTTATTTTGTAACTTTTTGTAGGAGTAAATATTACTAAAACTTTCTTTATGCTCTACTTCTGACTTTTTAGCAAAAGCTGGCAAGAAGAAGTTAAGGGTGCCTGATGGTATGACAACGAAGTCTAGATATGACAAGCTCTATTGGAATACCATAGGCAAGAGGGTTCCTCCTCATACCTCTTCAGATGATGCTGCTTATGAACAAGGGATCTCCTATGGGGATGTTCAATCTGTGGATGACATTCAATCCATGGGACCACTGGAGCAGATTGACCCTTTCAAAAGAGCTGCAAGGAAAAGAGATTATAATTGTCTCTCTGCTTCCAAGGACACCCAACCCGAAGGGTTAGTGGAGCAACATGAGCCTTTTAAGAAAGCTTCTAAGAAGAGAGATCATGGCTGTATTTCTGCCTCCAGGCCTTTAAGGCATTCCTACAGGAAACGTCCTAAGTTAGAGGTTTATTCAGAAATACCACAGTATACCATCTCCTCTGATGAAGATGATGACAAAACCATATCTCAGATTTTCAAAAGGAAACCAGGAGTTAAAGCAAGTAAGAATCTGACTTTTACTCCTTTTATGAGAAGTTTCACTTTTCTAGCATACTGATTAATTTGTTCCAGGTTCTTCTGGTGCTGATGACATTGAGCCTAAGATTATTGGTAACCCTTCTTTTAAGAAGTCATCACCTCTTGGCTCTATCAACAATGCTCCAGGAGATGTTCCCCAGGTAGCTGATCCAGAGTTAGTTTCAAAGGGTGGTTCTATTGATGAATTTGTCATCAATCAACCCATCTCAAGTCCAGCTGCCCTCCAGTTGGAAAATGTGGCTCTCCTTTCTTTGGAAGGATGTGCTGCCCCCTAGTTGGAAGAGACTGAGCAGTTTTACGTGGAATCTCCTGAAGAGGAATTGTTTCATCATCTTGACGAAAATCCCTTGGAACCAAGTCCTTTAGATATTGTCATAGCAATGCCTTCTATTGCTAATGATGAAGTTCCAAAGACTAATGTCCCTTTAGAGGTTACACCTTTGCGGAGCAGTACTGACCTTGTAATTACCTCTGTTTGCAAAGGCTCTTCATCAACTTCAGCATCTACTTCATGGACTGGTCTGCCTCTCTTTCCTCATGAATTCATTTTAGATTTCTTCTATATGAGTCCATGTCCTCATAATACCAGACTTCACTCTCTTGCTAACTTGGCTTCTCTTCTTTATGATGCAGAGGGAAGCATTCAAGGAGCAAGTGTGATGAAAGAGTCTGATGGAAGGAAAGAAATTAGTCTGCGGACAGCTATCATTATAAGGGATCAATCTGTAAGTGATCAACCCACTTTGGCCAACAGTGATCATTCCAGTGATGAGTCATCGGCACACATAAAACAAGAAGATAAAATTTGGGATCTCTGCTTAACCTTAACCAACAACCCTCATGATCAGGCTTCTGCACAGACTCTTAAGCAAATTTTGGAATCCCTGATTTCTCAAGGCTTTGAATACTGGATGCCTTGTCTTGATTATGTTAAGGAAACTCTTATTCTTCAACAATGTACTGCTGAATCAAGAGTCCAACCTCCAAAATTCTCAGCTCAGAAACTTCAGGAAGAGGAGACTTCTTTGAAAGTTCAGGCTAAATCCTTCAAAAATTCCAGTAAGCAGATCCAAGATTCCTTGAGTTATTGTGATCATAAACTGAAACTTCTTTCTGAGGAGAGACAATTTTTACAAAATCGCCTGGTTGAGATAAATAAAGAGGAGGTTGATATCGTTAATGAAAAGTCTTCCCTCCAAAGCTCCATTGTAACTGAAGAGAAAAAATTTCACCAAGGGCGAGCAAACCTTGCTCATTTGAGGCAAGAGATGTTCAAAGATATGGCGGTACAACAAAGCTTGATTCTCCAAAAGAAAAAACTTTGTAATGCTTGGTCTGCCATAAAACACCTTAGTTTAGCTATTAGACAATGTTGGAATGTCTAGTAACATTATTATTAATGTTGTAATTTCAATGATCCCTTGCTGTTTGAAACAATTCTGCATGTTTCTGTTGAAACATAGGATCATGTTGTTCCCATATAGATGGGTGATATTTCTGTAGAAATTTACCATTCAAGGCTCTATCTTTTATGTTGCCATCTATATCCTTTAATAGATATGCATTTCCAGACATTTTCTTATGAATGATGAAAGGGCCCTGCCACTTAGGTGACCATTTCCCTAACTGTGGATCTTTGTAAGCTGCTTCTGGCAGGAACATTTTCCACACCTTAGCATTCTCCTGGAATTCTTTAGGCACTACTTTTTTTGTTGTAGGCCCTGTCAACTTTTTCTTTTTGGATTCTCATTTTGGCTAGGGCTTCTTCCTTAGCTTCTAGAGCATCTATAATTCCAATATTCATCGCCTGTGAATAATCATCTCCTGATAATCCCATTTGTTGGGCTATCCTTGATTATCTTACATTCACTTCAGCTAGGATCACTGGAGTATGCACATAAACTAAGTTAAAAGGCGTAACCCCTATTGCTTCCCTTTTAGAGGTCCTGTAGGCCCATATGGCGTATATCAACAACTCATCCCATTTTCTTGGGTTATTATCTATGAGTTTTGAGATCCCCTTTACTATGATTTTATTGGTAGCTTCAGCTTGACCATTTGCTTGAGCATAGTAAGGCGTTGAATGCAATTTAGTAACCCCAAACTGGTTAAGATATTCTAGTAGATCAGGATTTCTAAAAACTATGGCCTGATCAAAGGTTATAGTTTATGGAATTCCAAACCTTGTAAAGATTTTTTCTTCCAAGAAATTTATGACAACCTGAGTATTGAGCCTGTTGAAAGCCTGAGCCTCCACCCACTTGGTGAAGTAATCGGTTACCACTAGGATGTATGAATGTTTTTTAGAGGATGCAGGATTAATTTCTCCTATGACATCCACTGCCCATCCTCTAAAAGGCCAAGGTTTAATAATGTACTAAAATCTAAAGCTGGTGCCCTGTTGATAGGCCCAAACATTTGACATCTTTTGAAACCTTTAGCATAGTCTATACAATCCTTTCTCATTGTTGGCCAATAGAAGCCATGTTCGTGCAACAGCCATCTCATTTTTAGGCCGTTTTAATGAGCACCACATAACCCTTGGTGAATTTCTGCCATGAGGGTCAGAGCCTCTCCAACATCCACACATTTCAAAAGTAATCCTTCAGGATTATTTCTATATAATTCACCGAATTGCATGCAAAACTTAGTTGCTGCCATTTTGACTCTATTTGGCACTTTTGTCCCAGTTGGGTCCTGGAGATAATGAATAATTTCGTTTCTCCAATCCATTTCCTCCCTTAATATTAAAATTCTATAGATTTCCAATATATCCCCTGATCTTTTTTGATCGAGTTCGATGAGAGGTACTAGGACTTTCTCTTAGAGAATGATATGTTCATTTGTGGAGGTATCTCCTCTCTAGCAGAAGCTATTTTGGATTGCTGGTCTGCTACCTTGTTATCTTCTCTAGGAATGTGTATGAAGGTGATTTCCTTAAATTGTTTAGACAACTTTTGTACTTTCTTACCATATTCCTGAGATATACTTTTGAATTCCTCATTTATTTGACAAATGACTAATTGAGAATCTCCATATATCTTTGCCTTCTTAGCTCCCAATTCTAGCAACATGTCTAGTCCAATTAATAAAGCCTCATATTCAGCTCTATTGTTGGTGCATGGACCCTTCAGGGCTACTGCTAGTTTAGTTGGAATTCCATCAGGAGATACAATATATATTCCAGCTCCTGCCGTTTCTCTGGTATTGGATCCATCAAAGAACAAAACCCATGGAAGGATATCTTCATCAATGATTCCTGAGTCACAACATGGATGGGTTGCCAAGAAGTCAACTAAAGCTTGACCTTTTACTGCCTTTTGTGGCACATATATTAGGTCGAACTGTAGTAAATGTAAACTCCATTTACTTAGCCTTCCTTATAGAAAAGGCTGAGATATCATATACTTTATGACATCTGTTGGAGATATTACTTCCACTGTAAAAGCCATGAAATAATGTATGAGCTTGATGGATGCATCATACAAGCACAAACACCATTTTTCCGCCATAGTATACCTTTTCTCAGTGTCATGCAGGATTCTACTTAAATAGAATATGGCATGCTCATGTCCCTTCTCATTTTCTTGAGTAAGGAGACTACCAATGGAATCTTCACAAGCAGACAGATATAACCTTAATGGCTTTCCATTCTATCTTGGAGGTATCAATACGGGAGGGCTTGCCAAATCTTGCTTGATTTGATCAAAAGCCATTTGATGCTCCTCGTTCTATTTAAATTTTGATTCGTGTTTTAATCTTAGCAAAGGTGAAAACTTTTTAGTTTTTCCTGCTAAGTTGGCCATGAACCTTCTAACATAATTAACCTGCCTAAGGAATCTTTGCAGTTCCTTCTTATTAGAGGATGGCTTAGCAGCCAACACTGCTTTTGCCTTGTTTTGGTCAATTTCCATTCCATTTTTATGAATGAGGAATCTCAAAAAGTTACTAGCTTTAACTCCGAATGCACATTTGAGTGGATTCATTTTTAGGTGATATTGTCTCATTCTAGTGAATGACTTAATCAAATGTTCTTTATGTTTTAAGAAATCATTTGATTTTACCAGGATGTCATCCACATAAACCTCCATAATTTTACCAATCATGTCCTTAAAGATAGCATTCATTGCTTGTTGGTACGTGGCTCCAGTATTTTTCAATCCAAATGGCATAACTACATATTCAAACAAGCCTAATGATTTTGGACATCTGAAGGCCGTTTTATTACAGTCTTCATATGCAATCCTAACTGGTGGTACCCTGCACACCCATCCATAGAAGATATGTATTCATATCTTGATGCTGCATCTATTAGGAGATCAACCACTGGCATAGGGTATTGATCTTTGGGGGTAGCTTTGTTCAAATCCCTAAAGTCAATGCAGAAGATCTAGTCAGCATATTGGCAGGGCCTTATGAACTCCGCCTTGAGGAGTTTGTTTATTTCCTCTTGTATATGCTATGTTAGTTCAGGCGCCAGTCTTCCAGGACTTTGGGCCACAGTCTTCAATCCTTCTTTGATAGGTAATTTATGCTCTATTATTTTCCTATCAATTCCAGGCATTTCGTGATGTTCCCAAGCAAAACAGTCCTTAAATTCTTTTAGAATTTGTATGATTTCCTGCTTTTCTTGGTTAGTGAGGAGCTTACTTATGTAAGTAACTCGTGGATTTTCATTATCCCCTAAATTTATTTCCTCTAGTGGATCATGAACCTCTTGTTTAATATTCTCACTTTTAGCCCATACTTTCTCATCCTCCTTTTCTAAGGATTCAATTTCGTGTAAAGTAGAGCAACATGCATTAGAATTTATAAGAAAATCCTCTTGGTATTTTCTAAAAACTAAATCTTTCATTACTTGATCAACAATAGGGGTAAACCCATTACAGCATTCTCCCTGGTTTATAAACATAATAAACTTTTATAAGGAAAATACCTCCTAAACTCTACAAACTAATGAGAGTTAAGGGTTGATTATAGTCTGGCGCCTGTTGAATATATTCACATTTTAATTGAATGTCTTCAACTTATGGGGCGTCATTAACTTTTTCAATGAGAATTGCACATGAGTTTTCTACTTCTTGGTGAGTTTGTGACTCAAGTTGTAGAGCAACCTCAATTTTGATGGTAGGAACTGACTTTAGAGAGTCCCGAACAAAGACAGAATCAGGAAATGTAATTAGACAAACTTCCTCATCTGCTTGAACCATCTCATAAGTATCATCATTCCACAAAATTAAAATTTGATGGAGTGATGATGGAATAACATAATTATGATGTAACCAATCTCTTCCTAGTATGGCATTATAGTGAGTACCATTTTCGACTATGAAGAAACCGGTATAAGTAGTTTTAGTTCCTACTCTTATCTTTAAGATAGCCATTCCTTCCACTTTTTCCGATAAACCAGAAAAACCAGTTATGTTGATTTGTATGTTATGCAAATCTTTTCTCGTTTTCCCTAATTTTCTGAATACAGAGAGTGGCATAATATTAACAGTAGCTCCTGTGTCTACCAATACTTTGCCTAATCGGACTCCCTCAAAATTAACATTTAGGAATAAAGCTTTAGTGTGCTTATTATTGACATCAACTAACCTAAAGATTTTATCTAGCTATGGTTAACTTCTCTAGGTTAGCTTTTAGAGATGTTTTGTTAGGCACTTTCTTATGAGGTGCATTCAAATAAGATGACAAGCTTCGAGAAGAAGTAATTTTAAAATTACCTGCCCTTCTTCCTTATCAACTTCATCTGCCCATGATGTAGTATTGGTCTGGAATTCTGGTTGGTCTTCTGATTTCTTGAACTCTGTTGGTAGCATGACCACATTGCATTTGTGTCTTGCTCCTCTCCCATTTCGTTTGAGGTTCGCTCATCGGTGGATCTCCATCCAGAATTAAGTCACTATCAGAAACCAATAAGTCCAAATCCTCAGATCCAAACTCTGAATCATAGTCCTCAAGAAAGCCATTTTCCGGATTCTCTTTCATAAAAGAGTCACTTCCCTGAGGCTGCTGGTCACCACTCTTTATAGGTGGTGAATCATGTTGTTCCTTTTCCAAAGGTAACAACTTAGTAATTCCAGCTTGTAACGCCTTCTCATCAATTCTGATGTTTGCTATAAGGGATTCTTGCACATTTTGAGTGCTGATTTGCGCCCTCAGCAGCTTTCATACTCAACTCCTTCATCTTTATTGTCCTACTTTTAGGAAAGTTTTGGACGTCCGATAATGGCCATGACTTAGTTGCTGACTTGATCTTTGGCTTCACTTGGTCCCCATGGGAATTCTCCCTTCTTTTAAGAATTTTAGGCACAGGAGTTTGACTTGACTCCCTTTCCTTCCCTTTTAAGAGAGGACCTGAACTGAGGCTGTCATGTTTCCTAGGTCCTTGACTTCTGGACCTTTTCTAGAATGGACGCTGGTATACAGGCACATAGGTAGGATCATTTGGGATGATCTGAGTCCTAACCATTTCGAAGGTTAGCCTATCTACACATGGTGAGCACATACCATTTCTTAGGGCCTTCAACCCTTCTATTGCCCTAGTCTGCAATGGGAATTTCTGAGCAGCCTCTTTGTAGGTTTTAGCTCTTTCCTCAAGCATCATTGGGCTTGAAGCTGGGTTGGCATTAACAGGCATTTTAGCTTTGGCTAAGCTAGCCTTGTAGGCTTCTAGCTCCATGGCATGATGTTCCACTTCTGAGACAATCAGTCTTTTGAGACTTAACTGCCTAGTTAGGAACCCTCTGAAAACTTGGCATTGATCTGTGGTATGCGATCCATTCATATGCCATCTGCACATATCCCCCAATCCCTCTTCATTGGCTATCTTTGGCATAACCAAGATTCCTTCGTCAAGCAATCTGTTGAAGAGTTGGTTACCTATTTCGGTAGCTTGAGATGCCTGCAAAGTAACACTAAAAACATGATTAGTCTCTACCATTCCACAGAATAGTTCAAATGGTTCATCTATCCCAACTATATTAACATCTTCTTCATCAGAAAACATGATATTTTTCTTATCAATTTCATCCTGGATTTTATTTCTAAAAACAATGCATTTAGAAGTGTCATGAGTTACTGCATCATGCCATTTACAGTATTTTTTACCATTAACTTCCTCAGCAGTTCTTATTTTATGCCTTCCTATCAGTTTTATCTTTTTGTTAGATAATAACCAGTCGAAAATAGCATTAGATTTCTTGGCATCAAAAGTATATTTCCTCTTTTGTTCAGAGTTCATGTCCTTTGGCGCCAGAAATTCTTTCTTCTCTAGAGCACACTTATAAGGTACTCCTTGAATGATTTCTGCCACGTCCACTTCCTGTGCAGTTTGGAAAGGCTCGTCATTCTGAGCAAAGAAGTTATGGTGTCTTGCTGCGTTTTCAGCCTGTAGGTTCCTTTCATACCTCACAGCCAATTCTGCTAATTCAACAAAATCGCCAAATGCATGACCATCGAACCTTTTTCGAAACTGAATTAACATTCCTTCTTGAGCCATTTGTACAAATTCTCTTTCAGGGATGCTTACATGACACCTGATCTTGGCCATTTTGAATCTAGATAGGTAGTCTTCTATAGACTCTCCTAACTTTTGCTGGATTCTAGCCAGATCACTTAAGGTCACCCCGGGCTCAGTGCGTGCAAAATGATTTGTAAATTGCACCTGCATGTCTTGCCATGAGTGAATGAAATTGGCGGTAAATTAGTATACCACCAAAAAGCAGTCTCAGTAAGAGACATGGAGAACATTCTAAGTTTTAAGAAATCATTGTCAGCTGCCTCCCTGCATTGACAATTAAACCTAACTAAATGCTCTTCGGCAGAAACTCTATCATTGCCTGAGAACAAGGTAAAGTCAGGTATCTTAAACATTCTAGGAAATGGATTGGCTTTATCAATCCATTCAGGGTAAGGTTTTTGACCAATTTGCCTCTGATTTTTCCTAGAAGTGTCCCTTACTAGTCTTTGGACTAGCGCCTCAACTTGTGCTGCCAATTGATCCTGATGCATTTGTACTCCTGGATATCCCATGTTCCCATTTCCCATGTTACTCGTGTGATCATATACAGGATTAGGGTTAGGATTAAAAGGTTGATTTTGATAACCTCCCATAGGGATCTCCTGGTGTTGCATAAAAGCAGGATTGGTTGCACCTTGTGCCATTTGCGGTGGGAATGTTTGTCCATTTGTGGGGATCCTCTGTTGACGAGCGCCAGTTGCTTGGGCACATGGAGCTTGGGGTTGATTATACCCCGGGATATTCCCATAATGCGACGTACCAGCCATAGTTGGTTGGTTCTGAGGCGTGTAACCATAGGGTAAAGAAGGACTTCCAGCCACATTTGGCTGGTTGAAAGGCGCATACGCATACGGCATACTATTGTTGTTTGTAACAAAAGTAACTAGCCTCTGTCCTCCCTGTGATGGTCCAGATTGATGTGTGTTGTCACCAATTTGTCCATCACCCATGGAAAACGAAGGTTGGTGATGTCCTGACGCCCGGTGCCAGCCTGGCTCCACGCCCGCTGCCATTTCACCACTTCTCCTAACGTTCCCATGATTACCCTCTCCATGACTCAAGGGTATGGCCCTTGTTTGGGTGTGCATGCGAGGAAGTTTGTGGATCGCCTGAAATTAGTATATCTCTATTTTCAGGGTGGGAGAAATGTACCCTCAGAGGGTAACCTAGTGGAGGAACGTCTGGCTCTATACCAGAATTTCCTCTTGCTCTATTCAATGGGACCTCTTCTAAGGCCTTAACTAGTTTCTCATTTAACTGATAGTGTTTTTCGACTAGTGGTTCTAGACGAGTAACTACTTCAGTGGCAAGAGATGTCGACATTGCCGTGAAAGTTGCACTCATAGTATCATTGATATCTACAAGTATCCTGTCGATCTGCCTAGAGTTGATCTCTCTATTCTCCTCACTTATCCTTTGGAGGATATCTGTGAAGACCCTGGCAGATTCGTGGGCTAGAGTCCTATAGTTGGAGTCAAATTGTTGTCTCTGACTCTCTCTGGCTTCTAACAGTAAATTCTTTACTATTTCTGTAAACTTTCCATACATTTGTTGTACAAGTCCACGACCAGTATTACTTGGAGATGAGCTTTCCCTTTGTGGGGTCTCTCCATTTGACTCTTCATGAGTATGGTGAACTAATTCACCATTGTTACCCTGCGCCCTATTTTCCGGACGAGTTGAATAACTTATTTCCATGTTTTGGAAACTTGTTCCCTCCTGAGCAACTTCCTTATTCTTTTTAGAACGTGTATCCGGCATTTTTCTTAAAAGTAACCGTTTTTATTTTACAGTTGGTTTTTCGAAAGTATGAAGAAGAAAGTTCACAATGTGTTTATGAATCTTCTTCTCCCACTGTGGTCACCAAAAAACTTGTTGGTGCAAAATCAGTTGGTTGACTTTGCAAACAAGTCAATGCACACCCAGTAGTTTGCAACTGAATGTATCGGGAGACTTAGCCCCTGGGGTTACTAGTTTTAATTAGATAAAACCTTGCTAACGTACTTTGTTGCAATTTAATTTAGGATTAAACCACAACGCCTAATAAATTCAGGCGAAATGCAATAAATAGAGCAAATAATAATTAATCTATTACTTAAAGCACGACATTCCCATATATGCCACAAACTTTTAGGAAAGAATTTTATAACACATAGGGGGATAAGCCAGGCTGGACAACTAAAGGGAAGACACGAAGGAAGTTACTTCCATGGTTCCTCGCTTCAATCGGAGAATTACAGGACTCGTCGCTAGAACATGTTCTACGTCTAAGGACTAAACTATATATAACCCCAGAAGGGGGTTGGCTAGGCTAGAGCTAGGCTACACTAAGAAAAGAGTAATTGCAAGTTGTTTTTGTGTTGTTGTCGTTTGCTTGATGATCGTTCTTCTATTTACAGAGAAGCATGATGCATAACTTCCGTGCTTGCTTGGAGGGAAAACATTTGAATCATTTTTTATTCAAATCTCAACCGTCTTCTGGCGCTGAATAACTGTGGCCTTGCACGTTCTTCTTTATGTGAATCCATCTGATGATTGCTCTTTAACTACCTGCACGCTTATCATTCTTGACTTTCATCTCCTGATAGTCTTGGCAATCTTCTCCTATTGACTTTGACTTGTGTTGACTTTGTCCACTTGGCTTCATACTCTTGTTGGGCTTTCATGTTAAGACGAAATTAAATCTTTTGAGGTTTAATACAATGTACCATAATAAATGTTATTGGGCATCTAAAAATGGTAGTAACACAAATTAAAGCATAAATGTAGAATGTTAAAACAAATTTTGCAATCAAAGTATTGACATTACTTGACTAGTTCATGTTCGTTTCACACTATTTGTTTTCACTTTTCGATTTTATGGAAAACCACGAAACAGAAATATATATAGAAATCATAAAGAAGGTCTCTTTGATTTTCTATTAACATTTTTCAAATTAAATAATTAGTTTTAATATGATTCAAGTTCATTATATCACCAAATCATATGACTCTATAAATTGTAAAAGCATAACCTTAAAACTAAAAATATTACTAACCGAGCTTTGCTTAAATATATAGCCTCAATCTTATATATATCTTAGGGTGTGTTCTATTTAAGTAATAAAATCTGAACTTTTTTGACTTATATAATACTTGTTAAAACTATTATTTAATTACTATTAAGCAATAATAATGAAAATAATAATAATTAACCAATAAACAATAACTATAATGGTTTTTACATTATTACTCCCTCCTTTTTCATAAGTTCTACTCACCTTATATATACATCTGTTTTTGTATGTGCTACTTACTATTGCTTTATTCCTTATTTGACAATAAAAATTTCCTTTGTTATCCTCCGATTCTCCATAACATGAGATCTAATTCTACTATTTTCTCTCTAAAAGTAACTAGAAGACTCACGGGGTGGTCCTTTTTTTTCTTTTCTTGTTTTCCTTGGTTATATGGTAATTTATATATGTGAAATATATTATCATGTGAGATTTGTTATATATATTTGTATCAAAGCATATTTTTAGATATCAATAGATCTTTCCTAATCTAAGAAGCTACGAGAATTTTGATATTAATGGTCAAAGGAATGCAACAAAGACTACAAGATATACAATTAGGAAGATCTTCATATAAAGAATATTTGAACTTATGTAGATTTATAATAACTTAGGGCTCGTTCGGTATCACTGTGGTTTTCAGTTTTTTGGTTTTTTGTATTTAAAAGTCATATGATATATGTCCTATAAGGGATAAAGAATAGGTCAAAATTATTAGAAACATGACGATTTTGAAAACTGACAACTAAAAAGTGAAAACCACTTTTTCTAGTTTCCTGTTTTTTGATTTTAGTTTTCAAAAAAACTGAAAACTAAAAACAAAAAACGATAACGAACAAGCCTTTAATTTTCTAAACTCATATAAACTTATTTATCATTAAATAAATCAATATAAGTTAAACAAAATACTACCTTTATACTACAAATAATATACATTCGCCACAACTAAGTACACACCTTAATTGGAATTTCTAATTTTCCCCCACTTGTGCAAGGGATATTCATCTTACCTTTAAAAAAAGTACACACCTTAATTCCTACCCTTGCGAGAGGATGCTTCTTCAATTTAAATATTTAATCACACCCCTAAATTACTTGGGGCTCATATCATACTCGCTAGATTTGTCTATGTACAGTATATATACTGACCTGAGAAACATAGAGAGTAGGGAAGAGTGAACCTGTGAGTTCTTATGAACCTTAAATGTTCACAACGAATCAGGTGTTGTGTTAACTGTTAAACTCTAGTGGAAAAAATAATTGAGGACTATGATTATTTTCCATTCTCATTATAATGATAAAAGATATTCTGATGATATTCATACATAGAAGTATATGCTTCTGTTTTTGTATCACAACGAAATCTAACTGCCAATTATGAATTGACCAAATGTTGCAGGATTGTGTCAGATATACCAGGCACAACCGACTCCACATTTGGTACGTCCAATACGATTTATTTCTTGGAGATTCTAGGGTTTATTTGGAAGAAACCAAATTCCACTATTGCGTTGTGGAAAACTTTTTATCTATCCACCTCAAATTAAACACCTTTGAGTATATTCATCATATATATCTGGGTTTTTCATGTGCATGCTACATTAGAGACTATTTTTTGCTCATTTCCTAATTTGAAACTCCCCCTTTTAAATATACTTTGCTCATTTCGAGGATTTCAAATGAGCAACTGGTAGAGTATAAAACTATTCATGAGTTTCAACCATCGGTTTGAATTTTTGGTTGAGTTGGTCTCTTGACATGGTATCGGAGGCAGCATGACATAAAGGTCACAGGTTTGGATCTCATCCACCTCTCCTTTCTAAGTGGAATATTTAGCGTTAGGTACGAGAAAGGCTTGTGTTATAGTATAAAACTATTCTTGGAGCTTTAACAATAATCAGTTTATTTTTTTAAGTTAGTCTCTTGACAACAATGAGCAAAGAACTATCCTTGAGTCTACCATGCTTACAGTACACCCGAGTGTATGATAAAAGTTATTGTACTCTAATCTAATGGCTTACCATTTAGGCATTTACCAAACCACGATAAGATTCAATTCATAATGACATTGGATCTAATGGTAATTAATGAAATGTCTCCTGGTAATGAGAGTTCATATCTACAAAAGTATTTTTCCTTTAAATTTCCAATATCGATCACATAGGGTCTTAGTACTTTTTCTCCTATCCTTAAGATTTAAACTCTAATAGGTTATTTGTTAGGTAGATAAGATAGCGGTACTACGGCCGGTAATAAAATTTAGTGTAATTTTACAACGAAAAAACGACAAAAAAACTCATATCCATGACCATTGTAAAGAGAGTTCATCCCCAAATATGTATTTTTCTTTAGTAATTTGCATTATCACTTTTGAGTGGGACATAATTTTTTATTTTTTTTGAAGAAAATCACATGTTTGGGGATGAAATACTATCACCATGATAATATGAGTAAGGGATTTTCCTTACAAATTATATATAATTTCGTTGCTATTACCAAAAGAGTCGTAAAAATATGCTTGAATTAGAGGTAATGTAATAAGGGATAACGAAGACGAATTAAATTTAATATTCGCACCATAAATCCTAATTTTGGGTTGTCTTTCTACATTAATCCAAAATTTTGATTTATTTCTTAATAATCTTAGCTTTATGAATATCCAAACTTTTTCTAATGTTATATTTTACTTTTATGGGGTATTTATGTTGGAACATTTATAGTAAAATGGGCTTTAGATTATTTGGAATGGTTTTATGGAGGTTGGACAAAATAAAGGAAACTCAAGCCAAGAAGCAGCAGCCCGTCGCGGGGTGCGACCCTGCTGGTCGCGAGGTGCGATTTGCATCGCACCATGCGATTCGCTTCTGCCTTTTTCGCTGTGAGTTTTGATTTTGACGGTTTCAATCCGTTGCTTTGCGATGGTTAGTTCTTATCCGGTTTAAGTGAATGAATAAGGATCTTTTCACTCACTTAGGATATAGACACATCATCATTAACCTCTCTAAGTTAATATAAAAAGATTAACTTCTTTCCAAATGGTGTGATTTGAAGAAATCAGTTTTCATTTTTCACAAAACAAACTTGCTTCTCTTGAGAGAAAATTTTGTACTCTTTCTCTCAAGTGTTCTTCACAAACATCAAACACAAAGTTCTTGTTGATTCACTTAGAAGATCATCTTTGTGATTGTTCTCTCCATTGTATCTCATTGGTTATTTCGTGTTAACTCATTGATCCTAGAGGGGCGAAATTAAACTAATAGGAAAGCGTAGTTTCCGTGCCTTAGAGTGGTGTATCCGATTCCCTTGTTGTTCATACATATAACAATTTAAACTCTAATTCTTCTCTTTCCTCCCTCTACTTTACGTCCACCAGACTAACATTGCAAATTACAACGAACATAGCACATGATATTTTTTACATGCTAAATTCATCAACTTTAAATTGGGACTAATATGGAAATGCTTTCCCCGAACTAGAGATCTTTTTATAGATAAATCGCACTTAATTGGGATTGATGAGAAGATATTCCAAACTTGGAATTTATGTGTCAATTTTCATTTAAATTAAGAAGAAAGGAAATGTATTTAGCAACTAGTAGAAGCGAATATGAAGTGATATTGCGTGGAGGGAATATGTAAGGGAAAATGATTACCCTCGTATGAGAATAATACTTATCCTAAGAGGATGATAAGTAACTATTAGTACGTCAAAATAATCAAGGTTGGCCTAGTTGGTTAGAGACCCTCCTTTCAAGTTCCACCCTTGTGATCGACAAGGGTTCGATTCTTGCCCATTGTAAAGTGGATCCCCAATTCCACTTGTACAAGGAATATTCATCTTACCGTAAAAAATACTATTAGTACATCGAATGGTCATAATTACCCCTATTCATCCTTCATCTTTACATAATCTCTATCTCATCACATCTACATAGCACTCTTTAGCACCACCTTCATCTAGGGATGACAATTGGGCGGGGCGGGTGAGGAAGACGGTACCTCCACACCCGTACCCGCATAAAATTCCTATCCCCATCCGCGCCCCACCACCCATTGCGGGGAAGAATTTCATACTCATCCCCGGCCCGCCTCAACAGGTACATATTTAAATCCATCCCCGCCCCACAACCCGCATGGGTACCCGCACCCGCTTCGTACCCGCGTCGTACCCACTTCATCCCCGCTACATCACCCGCACCCGCTTCGTACCCCCGTTATACCCACATATTTATATTTTGTAAGATAAAAGTATAAATAATATAAGTATATAAATAGAATTTTAATAATAAATATGCGGAGCGGGCGGAGGTGGGGCGGGAATAGGGCAGGTATAGCATAAAATCCACACCCGCTACACCACCCATTGCGGGTACGATTTTAATCCCCATCCCCGCCAAACCTAGACCCATCCCCGTCCACGGAGTGGGTCTCTTATTTGACCCGCCCCACTGCCATCCCTACCTCCATCTGCTTTCATTCTCTTTATATTCTCTTCTATCACCCCCATATTACATTAACCTCTATCAACATCCTATTTCTAATCAATTACTCCTAACTTTATAAGTACTATGCGTCATTCCTCTATCAGCATCCATCCTATTTCTAATCAATTAATCCCAACTTTATAAGTACTATGCGTCATTGGGCCCACTCGTGTATAAGACTTGTTAGGGTTGTAAAGCTAACATCTAAATTTCTAATAAAAGAAACTTATAAATGAACTTTGAAGTTGTTGTGCAACGAATGTTCGTTTGTAACAATAACGTTGCAAGGAAAATAAAAAATGAAAAGAAAAATATATACATCAAACTTAAAGTCACTGGTCACATAAGAACTATACAATTGTCATAGTCTCATGGATATATATAACATGCTTGAATTGCAAGTAATGTAGTAATATTAAGAAGGTAATAGATCGAAGAAAAGATAATGAAAATGTTTGACGGAAAATGATGGTAATGGGAATGAGTTTTAAGTGTAATATTACAAGGGAACGAGTCTAGGGGTGATAATGAGCCTGACAAGCTCGCGAACAGTTCAGGCTCGGCTGGTCAAAGCTCGGTCAAAGCTCGGCTCGTTGTGGCTCGGCTCGAGTTCGGACTCGGCTCGAGACTTAAACGAGCCGAGCTGAGCTAAACAAAGCTCAGCTCGAAAAGCTCGTGAACAACTCGATTAATATTTTATACTAAAAAATTATTTTATATTAAAAAAATATTTATATATTAAAAATTATACTCCCTCCGTCCCAAAATACTCTTGACACTTATCAATGCACGTAGTTTTAGATGATAAGTTGTTGTTTGGTTATCAATTGTTATTTTATTGAAAAGTAGATGTGATAGGAGTTAGTAGTTAGTAAAAGTAGTATTATTTTATTTTAAGGAGAGAGAGTGTGGGCCATAGTTAGAGTTGGTGGGTGATAGGAATGGTATTATTTTATTTGGAGAAGAGAGAGTGTGGGCCAACTTAAAAGGTAGAAAAATTAAAATAATAGTGAGTCATATCCAAAAATAGAAGTGTAAAGAGTATTCTGGGATAGAAAAAGAAAAGTGTAAAGAGTATTCTGGGACGGAGGGAGTATTAAGTATTTATTTTAAAATATTAACTCAACTAAGGTATATACAGATTTTTCGCAATATAAATTTCCCAAACGAGCTCGAGCCCATAATCGAGCTCGAGCCCATAATCGAACCCGAGTTCAAGTCGAGCCTGAAAACGAGCTCGAGCCTAGTCGAGCTCACGAGCCGAGCCTGAGCCTCCTTAAGTTCGGCTCGAAAGCTCGTGAACAAGCTCGAATATATTTTTAGATAGTTTTATGTAAAATAGTAATGTCCCACATCGATAGAAAAAATAAACACCAACCTTATTTTCCTTACATAATCTTATTACCCTTTGTCTATATTTCTTGTTTAATTTGTATATTTAAAATTAATTCTTCTACTAACTTCATTTTGGAAAAATGAGCAACACATGGCAGCAAAACCAACAATATAATATAACATTTGCAAATATAATAATATATAGTAAAATAGAACATGCGTGCATTAATCCACCTTTTGCATATAAACTTCTTTTGTTGGGATTTTGTAGTCCTACATCGTACAAATTTATATTTGCAAATTTAATAGTAAAGTGTAAAACAGAGCACGCAGCAAATGCACACACTTCTTCTTGTTGTAGCGGAATCTTCATAATGTCCCACATCGGAGAGGAATAAGAGTAACAAGCTAACTGTTGTTATAAAAAGGTTTGTATAGTGAAGGGAAAAATGTATGGATGTCCGGCCTTGCACATTTATTGAAGAAAAGACTGACATCCATATTTATCAATAGTTTAACAAAATTTTATTGGGCTTTACCTATATCAAAGCCTGGTGAATGTATACATGTTAAGCTGAATTTTTTTTATACAGTATTTAAAATTCAGAATTTCCAAACCGAGCCGAGCTTGACTTAGATCTTCTCGAGCCGAGCCCAAATTTCTGGGCTCGACGAAATTTAAGCTCGAGCCGAGCTCAACCTCAAGCCGAGCTCGAGCATTAAAATCCTTCACGAGCTCGAGCCGAGCTCAGCTCCCTTAGGCTCGTCGAGCTCATGAGCCGAGCCGAGTCGAGCCTGTGGAAATTTAAACGAGCTCGAGCCGAGCCCAGTGCTATTCGGGCTCGGCTCGTGCGATAAGCACCCCTAGGAAGGACCCTTAAAATCTCTATGGGGAGACAATTTCAATCCCCAAATTTGTGTTTTTTTCTCTATGGGAAAGCAATCTCACCCTAAGCTTGTGTTTTTTTCTCCAAGGAGAAGTAATTTTCATTACCACTCATTACCACCTACAAGGTGGTATTGGATGGGAATGAAAATTTAAGAAGAAAAATAGACACTTTAAGATAAATTAGCATTACCATGAGAATGAACAATGATTTTCTTGACAAATTTATATACAAATTCATTCCCATTACCACCATTTATAACCAACTACCAAACGGGCCGTTAGGGTAATGTATTATCCCACATAATGAGGATTATAGTCTCCCTATTTTCATCTTTTCCTCCCCTTATTTGGAGGAATAGTTAGCCATTGGACCCTTATGGCCCGTTTGGTTAGTGGTCATAAATGATGGTAATGGTAATGTAATTTAGTGTAAATTTGCAAAGAAGTTCTTATGTCAATGACCATGGTAATGAAACTTCATCACAAAATATGGGTTTTCATATATAAACTAGTTCTTGTCCCGGGCCATACGTCCCAGATTATTTACCGACGTGCATTTGAAGTCTTCAAAAATAGAAATATTTGTCTTTAAATGATTTTTCCCCCATAAAGACCAACATGAGCATTGTAGTGTAGTTGATTAGCATATCAAATGAGAGGTCATGGGTTCGAGTCTTGAATCATACATTTTTATTGTTTAATGTCTCATTTGATTGTGTGGGAGAGGGGAGAGTACATGTTGCAGCATGACATTTGTTTGTCTTGAGTTTTAGATATATATATATATAGATTTCCATTACCACCCAATACCACATTCCCAAGTGGCAATGGATAGCAATGAGATTGTTAGGAAGAAAATAAATATTTTGGGATCAAGTAGCATTACCATGGGTGACGATGTGAGACTTCCTTTACAAATTCACACTATAATGCATTACCATTACCACCATTTATGACATCTAACCAAACGGACCATTACGATAATGAATTATCCTGCGAAATGAGGATAATAGTCTCCCTTTTTCATCTTTTCTCACATTATCTACATTATCTCTTCTAATACCATTTAAATTCTTTTTTTTTTGTTTTATCTTCATTGTCCCCTAATGTATTATACTCAATACAAACATGCACATAAGATTAGAACTAAGTTCAACTTTTCGAGAAGTAGAAAGTTGAAGGGGTATTCAATGGACAAAACATAGTAATATAAAAATTGCTTGTCTAATACATATAGGGGTACTTTGATACTTTCCACAAGAAGTTGTATCTTTTACAGTCAACCAACAAATTTCTACTCTTCTAAATAAGTGGAACTCCAATCTTGAAAAATCAAAATTCCTAGGAGGCATACGTCCATGTATTCTAACCCCACAACATATAGGGGTGAAAGTTCGGTGTACGGTTTGGATTTGGGCCTAATCCAATTCGATCCGAACAAAATATGGATTTCAATTTTCCAATCCGAATCCAAGCCAATCAGAGTTTGAATCCAATCCAATCCAATCCGAATTTTCAAATTTTAGATTGGATCTTATCCGAAAATCCGATTTTTAAAAACTATGTTTTTTTATGAAATAAATTAGGCGCGACAAGCCGACAACAACAACCCAATATATTTACAATTTACAAATTCATAATTCATTACAAACCCCATAGACCATTATTAAACTAATAACAAACCCATATGCAATAATTCATTACAACAGAACGCAACTGAATACAAGAGGTTCAGTCCAACAACAAATAATACGGCAAGTTCGATTCAACAACAAAGAATACATCAGCAACACTTAAGCACTGGGCCTTTTTTTAAAAAATAAATCAGTTAAGCACTTAAGCACTTAAGCCCAATCCAGAATACATGATACAAGGCATATTACTATTTGGTTCTATTGGATTTTTGGATCCAATTACCCTCAATCCAACCCGATCCGAAAATCCAAATTTTCAAAAAATCTCAATCCGAATACAGTTCAAATCCGATCCGAATTACTAATTCGGATTGGATTGGATTTCGGTTTTTATCCGAATAACTTTCACCCCTAACAACATATGCGAGCGGTGTGTACATATATATTATCCATATACCAAGGACCCTTGGGCCAATGTTATGGCTTCCTATCTCCCGTATGGGAGACCAAGGTTCAAATCTTGGTGGAAGCAAAAATTTCAATATTGTTGGAGGGAGGGGGTTTGAGGCTTGTTGGGCCTCTGGGTGAGTGGCCCTATGCTAGGGCAACCCAGAGGAAATTCATCTTACCACAGGTTCCCAAAAGGGGGCCCAAAAAAAAAGAAAAAAAAAAATATATATATATATATATATATATATATATATATATATTATCCATATTGGAAAAGAGAAAAAGATATATACTTTTCAAAGTAAAGTAGTTACTCCGTGCTTTGGGTTTGTTCTATTCAACTTATCTGAACTATAAGACCTTATTATTTCTTATGAACCTTATATGAACTTATTAGACCTTATTTTATGAGAGTGTCAGTCCTTATTTTTGTTGAACTGGACTTATCTAAACTTATTAGTCCTTATTAGACCTTACTTGAACTAATTTGAACTTATCTGAACTTATTTTTTCTGATAAGGGTTGAAAATAAGGTGAACAGAACATGCCCTTTATTGCTTGATTTAGAGTAAAATCTCAATAATTGCTTATACGTGGCTTAAACTCTATTTCCGTCCCCATCTATCAAAATGACCGGAAAGGTTTCAAAAAAAAGTAAGCATACGACGTACAAGAGTTCACATCGTCCTTCTTTATCTTTAAAATGGAGTGTCCTAACCATCCAACAGCTATCCCGTCGCCATTGTCCATTAAGCCCGCTCTAAATGATCCTCCTTTCGCCGGATGATTGCCAATGTAATCATAAAAGGCTAATTTTTGAGCAACTTTCGACCAAGCTTTCGATAAACTTTGATTTTTGCTGACCCAACACGTATTTGTTGGTATATTTCTTGCTGAAAGTATCCCGGATCCCATTGATAAGAAGTCGGGCCAGTATGAGAAAATCAAGCTCATCTTACAACTGTTGAAAAGTCATAACCACCTTTGAAAATGGCATTTGGCAATTATACTCCAAAAACCTTGTAAAATAATAGAATATTACCTCTGTTCTTTTTTAATATACATATTATAGTTCTTACTCTTGTAAACGTATAATTTTGACAATTATTTGATTAATTATCAATAAGTAAAAAAATATAGATGCGAATTTAACAATATTTCATATGATAATGTTTTTCTTTACGTGAAACACAACCAATGGTCACATTAAAAAATGTGAATGATGCAAAAATAAAATATATATGTTGATTAAAAGAGAATCAAGGAAGTACATGATAACGTGACACACATTCACAAGGTTAAATAACTAAATAGGGGAAAGCTCTAATAAAAAAAAATACACTTAAAATGGAGATGATAAATGGAATCATATGCATCTCTTTTTGAATGTTACTACATTTTTTCACTGCATGTGCATCTTTTGTTCCCTATGAAAGTTAATATACAAGTTTTTTTTTCAAACAGAATATATATAGAAAAAAATGGTGCATATAATAAAGAAATGTATATACTCCCTCCGTCCCATATTATAGTGCATGATTCTATTTTTTCACGGTTATTAAGGTAAATAGAATCTAAGAGAAATGTAAAGAGTGTTTGTGTATTGAAAATAAATGTTATGGGGAAAAGCTGATTTTAGGAGAGAGATTGACAATAAGTGGTGAAAGAGCATTAAATACATGACTCATTCAACCCTTGAGTTGAATAAACAAAGCAAAAAAACTATTTCCAAGAAGCAAATAAATAATGGTGGCACAATTTTTCTAGGAAAATCATGGAAAGGTGTGGAATATAAAATGGAAACAAGAATTATATTTTGGGACACCTTAAAAGGAAAGAAACACTATAATATGGGACGGAGAGAGTATAATTTAACTCAAAAATGTTGCACATTTAGTTAAAAAAAATGAACACAATTCTTCTTACCATTCTCATTGTATATATACTCCTCCTCATTTGTTATCAGTATATATATGTTGAAAAAAAAAAACTAAATACTACCTAGTAAATTATTTGAGATTTTGATAAGATTAAAAGAAATAATATTCAGAATTTTAAATTTTTTTTTTACCTATTTACGTCTTTCAGTTGGGGTATTTCACTAAATATTTTGAATCTTTTTATTCAACGACTCTGAACCCATATGGGTGAGATCCTAGATTTGCCGATAAAATTATTACCCAGTGTCTACTATCATATCAACTTTTTCTCTTTTTTTTTTTTTTTTTTTTTTTTTGTGGTAAAGGTAAGAAATTCATTAAAGCTCAAAACTTAAGGCATGTCTACGAGGCCGTGGCCCAAATAGACACCCTTAGAAATATACAACCTAATTTGTACACAAGTAAAGTAACCTATAGATTATATACAAGGCAAAATTTTTGATGTAGCAAGAATCAAACCACGATTTATCGGTAGCAGAAATCAATTTCGGCATTATAGCTCTAACCCGAATCTTAACTTGCTCTTGAATGTCTTTAACTGTAGCTTGAATAGAAGGTATCTTTTGGTTCCAATATCTTTCATTTCTAGCTCTCCACACACTATACAAACACGCATTAAAAGCAGCATAAAGGACATTTTTCTTGAACTTTGACGCCTTCCTCCTTGCAATCCATCTCGCATAAAGTCTCATACCGCATGCTTTGGTACAGGAGATAGACAACCATCGCTTGATAGCCTTTAGGCATTCCCTCGCTAAGCACACTCAAAGAACAAAGTGAGCCGGACTCGGAATCTGCAAAGACAAATAATGCACATGTCATCAGTCGACACCCAACAAGAGTAGCCTTGATTTTGTGTTTAATCTTCCTAAAGCATTAAGCCAACAAATGAAGCTATGCTTAGGAATATTAAACCTGCACCAAACCCAACGTTGCCACGGAACACTAACCATTTCACCTCTTAACCATTCATACCCAGACTTAACTGAGTAAAAGCCTCGTGGGTTTTGAATCCAAGAATTTCCTCTATATCCAGAAGCCACCTTTTCCCGCACTTTACAAATAGACCTCCAATGCCAGCTAGCAGAGGTAAGGGGAGAGTAACTCCACCAATCAGTATCATGGATGTAAACATGATTAACCCATTTTACCCACAAACAATCTGCTTTCTCAGCGATATTCCAAACATATTTGGCCATTGCGAAGACAATTCCAGGCCATAAGATCATGAATACCCAAACCCCGCGCTTTCTTTGGCTTGCAAACCATATCCCAAGCAACTAGAGGAACCTTAACACCATTAACTTTCCCCTCCCAGATAAATTGTCTGCATACAACAATAATCTTGCCAAGCACACCTTTGGGAAGGATGAAGACAGAAGCCCAGTATGTATGCATTGCAAGGAGGACCGAGTTTACCAATTGCACCCTTCCAGCATAGGTAAGGTGCCTAGAACCCCAAGTCCTAATCTTCATGATGACTTTCTCAACGAGGATATCACAATCCTTAACACTTAATTTTTTTGAAGACACGGGAACTCCGAGGTACCTAAATGGAAGTTTCCCCATTCTGAATTTTGAGAGAGAAATCATCCTAGCCTTAATGTCAGGGGTGATATTAGAAGTGTAAAGCTCAGATTTTGAGACATTGGCTTTGAGCCCAGAGGATGCAGAGAAGGAGGCAAAGGCTCTCAATAAGAGTGTGAAGGAGGGAATATCACCCTTACAAAACAACAGCAGATCATCAGCAAAACAAAGGTGGTTAAGTTTTAAACTCCCACATCTTTGATGAAAGCTAAACTCAGGTTTATCACCAACATACATTAACAATCTAGAGAGGTATTCCATGCAAATCACAAATAACAAGGGAGATAGTGGATCCCCTTGTCTAAGACCCCCTTTTCCCTGGAAAAAGCCATGAAGAGTACCATTAATAGAGAGGGAGAACATTGGAGAGGTAACAATCCCCATTATCCATTTGACCAAATTACTAGGAAAATTGAGAGCAATAAGCATTTCTTTTAAAAACTTCCATGATATAGAATCATAGGCCTTTTGCAAGTCAATTTTCATTAGACACTTTGGTTGCCCTATTTTCCTAGAATAATGATTCACAATATCTTGGCAGATCAAAATATTGTAAACAATTTGCCTCCCGGAGACAAAAGCTCCTTGGTTAGGAGAAATAATATCAGGCAACACCAGTTTGAGTCTAGTGCAAATCAACTTGGAGATGCACTTAAGCAGTATTGGGCAGCAAGATATCGGTCTAAATTCAGTTACAGAAGTAGGGTGAGCACATTTGGGGATCAAAGTTATGGAAGTAGCATTGATTTGTTTTAAAAGCTTACCAGTAAGAAAGTAATCATTGATTGCTGCACAAATCTCACCTCCAACAATCTCCCATGAGTCTTTGAAGAACTTGCTAGTAAAGCCATCAGGCCCCGGGGCCTTCTCATCATTAATTGAAAACATAGCATTCTTAATATCCTCAACAGAGAAGGAAGAGCATAAAGTGGGATGCATACGGTCAGCAACTACAGGGCCCTTTTGGACAACAGGGATCCTAACAGGGATTCTGGAGTCATCACTGGAACCCAACAGTTGTTTATAGTAGTCCACGAAGGCCTTTGCAACCTTCTCAGGAGAGTTAACCATTACACCATTCCCATCCACTATGGAATAAATACTATTCTGGCATCTTCTCATTTTTATATTCTGGTGGAAGAATCTGGTATTCGAGTCTCCGTCTTTTAACCATTGTATCTTGCTTTTTTACCTAAGGAAGCTAACATAGGCTTTATGAACATTGGCATACTTCATTGCAGCCTCTTTTTCCACATCTGCAAGCTCAGGGTCATTAGGAGTATTATGTAGCTTCTTCTGACACTCATACAACCACATAAGAGCCTTATGGTCAGCAACATGGATTTCACTAAACCCCTCTCTATTAAGAGCTTTCAACATAGGTTTCAGTTTTTTCAATTTTGTAACAACTTGGAACATAGGAGTTCCAAAGACAGGTGTCACCCAACAATCTCTCACCTTTTCCAAGAATCTGGGATCCTGTCCCCACATATTGAAGAATTTGAAAGGCTTCTTCATCCCCAAAGGTGCGGGATGAGTGTCGAGAATAGCAGGGGAATGATCAAATAAACCCTCAGGAAGAAAATGGGCTAGGGACTCGGGAAACAAATCCAACCACGATTCGTTCACAAGCATCCTGTCAATCTTGCTAAAAACCCTGTGCTCCCCACTTTGTTTGTTATTCCAAGTGAAAAAATAGCCACTAGCTTTCACATCCGCCAACCCACAATTATCCACACAATTTCTAAAACCCTCAGTTTCAGAAGGTAACACAGGAGAGCCCATTCTTTCATTCAAGAAAAGAGGGATGTTAAAGTCGCCACAAACTAACCAAGGACCAGCTATGGACTGACCCATCAACATCAAAGAGTTCCAGAGATCATACCTTTCGTTCAAATCATTAGATGCATAAACGAAGGTGCAAGCAAACTGATGACCAGTACCGTGATGTAAGACTTGGCAATGTATAAATTGTGCAGAACTTCCCACAATTGACACATAAAACTGATTAGGATTCCAACATACAATAATCCTAGCAGATGAAGAACATTGTATATTAGAAGACACCCCCATCCAGGACAAATAGCTTGATAGAATTTAGGAAACCCTCTACTTCTTATTTTAGTTTCCAGGAGACCCATAAGACCTATGTGATGACGCGAGAAGAATTTTCTTACTTCACCTTGTTTAGTCTTACCATTGAGTCCCCTGACATTCCAGCTACCAATTTTATCCATGGTTTAAAGGGGGAGTCACCCCCCTTGCCATGTTCCCCACCATTTTATCTCCAACTACATTCTCAACTTCTTTAATTTTACTACCACCATCAGAGTCAATCAGAGTCTCTGTCCTATTCAGTTCAGTCGTCTCCAATTCTGAAGCCGGCTCATCCGGCAAAGCCTCAAAAGAGTTAATGACTGGGACTTTGTCGACGAAAGTCACAAGTCTATTAGTAGTGGCCCCGGGTCTAGGTATGTGAGCAACCTTCTTAGGAGCTTCAAACCCATCAGCATCAACAATTTTCTTAGGCACCCATTGTCTTTTGACCCCTGCTTTGTTCCTGCAATTGTTTTCAGTATGTCCAAATTTATGGCATACATCACACGAAACGGGTTTCCACTCATAGTGGACCAATTGTTCTACCATTTTATCAGATTCATTTAAAAACGAAATAGAGTCAGGTAATGTCTCTTTAATAGAGATTCTCAATAGTGGCCCTATCAGCCTTAACAAACTTCCCAATCAAACTAGATATCTTTGTTAAGGCTCGCACACTCCAAAATTTCAAGTCTAAAGAAGGAAATTGAACCCAAACAGGTACATGGGTAATGTTTTCCTTTGACATGTCTAAATCTGGCGACCATTTTTTCATCATAACAGGTTTAGAGTCAAATATACAGACCCCATTAGACAAAACTTGATCTCTATTTGCCTCTGAACTGAATCTTACAATGAAAATACCTTTTGATAAGGATGCCAATTTTGTAATACCCCATTTTCCCCATACCCGGCGAGCATAACCATTAAAAACTTCAAAAGGGGGTGAGGCCCCTAAAACATAGCAGACAATGGCCGGTTTCCAATACTCAAGCTCATCCGCAATGTCATCAAAATCAATTTTCACACTTCTATTAGGAGGCGGTGAAATTGGACGGGAATTATCTGACTTACCAGATGCATTGATGTTCCCATCGAGCTGTTGCAGAACATGTTCACCGTCACCCGGTTCCTCCCCAACGACTAGCTCAGACGTCTTCGGGGAGAGAAGGTTCTCGTCACCGGAATCTGAGAAATTAAACACCTGAACCGAGTCGAAATCTACTATTCGCTTCATCTTGCGATTCGACATTGCCGACGTTTCTGAACTTGCTTTTGAGCTGGACGCTCTTTCAGATTCACATGTCTTCTTCTTAGCATTTCCATTCTTCGCTGACTTCACCGGTGCCTTGCGTTTCCTTACCATGGTGACGAGGTGAATCGTGGAGATGCAAAGAGGGGGTGGAGTACGCAGAACAGAGATGGGCAAGGAAGAAAACCTAGGTCTAATTTCTAGAGAGAGATTAGAGTTTCTCTCACTAGACTCTCATAGCTTAACCCTCTCAACTTTTTCTCTTTACTCAATATAATATTACTCACTATCTTTAAACACATCCAATCGATCTCTTAATCTCAATGTTTTCTAAATGACTCATCTTACACTTTTTTCGGATCCTTAGTCTCCGTGCCAAAAACAAATTAAATGTGAATTACATTTAAAGACAGAGGGAGTAATAAACACTGATGTCGATCAAGTAAGTTATTGTATCTTTCTTTTTGACAAATCAAATTAAAATGCAGGGACAGAGTTGATAAGGTATGAGATCCCAAGACCCAACATAGGAATCCACAGGTTTATTTACATCCTGTTCAAACAGAAACGTCGGGAAACAGTACTGCATCTGCCTTCATCACGGGATTACTTCAACACCCGGCAATTCGCAGCCGAGAATGATCTTGGACTTCCTGTTGCTGCTGCCTACTTTAATGCACAAAGAGAAACTGCTGCTAGAAGACGTTAATTTGCTGCACAAGCATTATCATATGCTGATATGCAGGCAGCTATCAGTATCATCATGGCTAATTACGCTTTTATAACTATGTAGCAGTGTGCTCTCCATGCATTATATTTATCTTACTAATAAGTCTGTTATTCATTGTGGGTGGACGAGTGTGTGCATTTGTATGCATTATTATCTGAAAGTATTAATATGTGTGCTTTGAGTTATAATTTATGTAGCTCCTCCGTTCTGAAATAGATGAAACACTTCTCTCTTTTATGTGAGAGTTTTGTGAGAGAATCATACATTTATTTCAGAACAGAGGAAGTATTTTTTTTGAGTTTTACTTATATGATCTAGTACTACTTTTTGGAGAAATCAAAACCTACCCTGGCTCTCTAACGTAAACTCTATTTGTCTAGATACATATACCTTACACGATCACCTATATAAAGATAAGAAAATTTTAATTAATAAAGTTAGTTTGATCAGTTTTATTCAGTAAAAATAAATTTGATTTAATGAAATCTAGGAAAAGAGAACGAGAACCTAAATCAACATTCTTCATAAACTCTATGAAAAATAAACCCTTGTGTCCTCAAGATGCTTTGTTTTGTGATTGAAAGAAAAAGAAAAAATCATCAACTTTATCTTATGATCAACATTTTACCTCCTGTTTTGCATGTGCAATTGACTGATGCTTTCCAAGATTGCATGCTTTTCAACGAGTTAATCATTATATGACCCATTTTTCATCGTCATCCAACCAACTAATAACTTCACATTTTTTTGTATCATAAGAACTTCTACTTCACAAGGTTACTTTCATGAATCATGGATGTTCAATGTAACATGTGATGTTAGGTCTTTTGAACACCTAGAAATGACATAGGATTGAGGCGCTTGATGAGCTTTAGAAATGACATGTAGTAATAAGCCCAAAACGGGCCAAAATCGAAGAAGACGATGCAAATTGCTTACCGTACCAAAGTTGTGTGAAATATGACGACACCATTCAAGGTCATATCTTTTAAGGCAGAACCGCAGAAGTGACCTTTTTGCAAGGCCAACAATTTGCGAAGATAAAACTGTTTGAAGATAGAATTCGATATATTACACGCTTCAAACAATGTTCTAGATCAAAAAGGTATAGATATAAAATTTTGAGTTAGCCATGTTAGACATACCATTTGTACATCTAATTAGCGTCTCAGCTTGCCTATGTGCTTGTGTGCGCGCACTTGGCTGCTCAATGCTCAATCTTAGAAAGTTTTCATGACTTGCTAACTTAGCTTTTTTTTAATGGGTCTCGTAACTTGCACTAATTAATAAGGAATAGAGAAGGACAATGAAAATCGCAGCATTGCTGTAACACCCCAACAATTCTCTCTTTTCTAACATACCTTTTTAATATAAAACTTAGAGAATCATCAAAGTATTATCGCCCGTGTGAAAATGTATCGGCTTATTCAGAATTTTGCAGCGGAAAACATAATAATAAACTTTATAATTAAAACTTAGTCAACCACAGAGTAAACCCTAAAAGTAAAACCAACAAAAGTCAAAGTCAACAAAATTATCAAAGTCAACTACGAAAAGTATAAAACCAAAGTATGATAAATAATCTACACAAGCTCTCCAATCCCGAACCCATGATTCTTCATCTTCAAACCTGTAGATGGACAATGTACTATTGATCCCTAGAGACTGCTCACCAAAAGGGTCATCACAGGATCAACAAGGCATAGCCATGATCAACATACACACACAAAGCACGTAATCAGCAAAGCTGAGTACTACATAATAACAAATAAATAATCCTAACATGATACTAATATATGATAAGCAGGAATAAATAATAATAGAATAACCTTGCAGATAACTTTTACTGAACTAAACTTCACAACCAACATTTTAATTACTTTAGATGGAATTGTCAATGGAACGAGTTGTCTAACTAAAACCAGTCTTCCCTTTAGAAGACGAAATACGGGCGCGACTCCGTATTCCCATGACATACGATATCAAGGAACCTTTTAAACAAAAATAGGACACGGTGATCAATCCGGTCTCAGGAAAAGCCATGGGCTACCACCATGTACTCCAACTCATACTTGTCCAACACTTCAGACGTGCACAAGTCTAAAGCTATTGCTATCCATGTTTCACTTTACATGATTAACAATTTATTACTTGTTATGACTCACAAGTAGAACAAACATTATAATAATCAAATAATCATAAACTTCCATTTTTATCTTAGGATTAGATAAGTGATCAAACAACTTAACAATCCAAGATTAATTCCAACTTTAATCCAATCTTCCTTTATTTGTTGAACCTAGCCAACAACCAAACTACCTTTCAAAGGTATAATAACTCAACTTACCAAATAAGGCCCTCGGTCCTTATAAATTAATTAAATAATAAAAAGGGAACAACATGATCAATCATGATCCAAACCAATATACTTCTTCCGTTCCAAAATAAGTGAAACACTTCTCTCATTTATGTGAGAGCTTTTTGAGCCAAGTGTTTCACTTATTTTGGAACGGAGGAAGTATATATTAATCCCCCACGTGAATTAATAAAATAAAGTTTCCAAATCCTCTATGCTTGCATCAATATTGCATACAAACATAATATAAACATCATAATCAACATGTTTCACACAACGACATAAAACATGCAAATCTAACTTCAATCGAAATCACATATGAACTAACAATAGTTCCTATACATGATACAACATAATTCTTATCCTTAGGACATGATACTAGTCCAATCAACACATATGTATGTACGTACCTTGTGTAGACAAATTGAGAGGCCACTTTCACAACCTTAAAAGTCGCCTACAGATAATTCTCCGTCTAAAACAACCAATAAAAATCCACAATCAATCCCTTATAAATTTACAGCAATAATAAAATATTTTAAACCCTTCCTAAAAGTGTTTAAAAACCTTTTCCATCATTAAAACTTGATTATTAAAACCTAGTATAGTACTACTACACTAGTTGTCAAAAACTCTCAAAAACCCATGTTTTAAAATCATAAAACTCCATCATCAACACTCTCTTTAAATTTTCAGCAACATATAACATATTAAAACTCTTTTCAGACTTACTTAAACATATTTAATATCATAGGAATAATCAATTTCATAAACTATAATGTACTACTATGATTTTCCAACCTTTAAAACCCTAAAAATCCATGCTTTGATAATTAAAAATCCAATTCAAACATAATAAGTAAATCTGAATTTTTATTTCTTCAATACATAAATTATATAAACTTAGATTCATAAATAAATCATCAAACTATAATCTTTAAACATAATCATATTAAAACAATCTTAAAAACATAAACTTTGCATTGAAAATAACTTGAGGAAGAAAAATAACCAAAGCAAAGGAAAAGGAGAGACGCGCGACGCCAAGGGCCGCGGTGCTGGTGGCTCGCCGGCGGTGGCAGCGGTGCTGCGCCGTCGACGGAGGAGAGGACTGAAGATGAGAGCCGAAGGAAAGAGGAAGAGAGAAAAAAAAAGAAAGAGAAAGGAGGGCTGAAATATTTGGGGAAAAAAAGGAGGAGAGAGAAAATAAGTTGTGTGGGAAAAATTGGGGGTTTATGAGGTTTTTATGGTTTCCCCTTGTGGGTTTAGGAAAAGGTGATTGGGCTCAAATTAGAGTTTAATGATTGATGAAATTAGTGAGCAGTCCTTTTCCAAATCCAAAAAGTGTTTTAAACTTTTCAAATATTTTTCAAAGCATAAAAAAAGATGAGAGAGAAAAAAGTAGAGAGAGAAAGAGAAAAGAAAGAAGAAAAAAGCCCCAATTCCAAATTCCAAAACGCTAGCCAAAAAAAAAAATCCTCAATTCAATTTAGAGAACTCTTCTATCATCAAGAATGATAAATTGCTCTTAGTTATTGTTATTAACCTCCTGTTATCAATTCTAATTGCAAATTTCAGAATCCACTGCTCAAAAATCTCCTCAATTCAGTACAAAAAAGTTCCTCAAGATGAGGTTGTTATTTCTCGAAAAAATTTCTCATTTTATGAGAATTATTCCCATCTTCTCTTTGTTTTAGTGCAATTGAGAGTTTCCTCGTCATTCTTGGGATTCCAAGTTCAATCATTTGATTGGATTAAAGGATTCATCTTCCTTTCATTCAAATTCAAAGTTCGATTCATGGGTAGGGTTTCTCGGGGTAATCTGTGTAGGGTTTCTCTTTCAATTCTTGGTGTGGGTCTTTTTTTGGTGTTGTTTGTGCTGGTTTTCTCGCTTCCATCTGAAGGGTGGTCGTCCAAAGCTACGGCCAAGCTGCCTGGCTGCTGGGTCGTGTCTGCTGCGCTGTGCTACTGGTGGCTCTGTCACTGTGTAGCTGCTGCTATATTTGTGTGTGAGAGACTACGTTGAAGACATCAAGTCTTCATCATCAAGCTGTAGATGCTGTGAATTCCAGCATCTTCAGTTTTCTGCACTTAATGTGAGGAGTAAGAAAGTGCTTTGCTTTTCCGGCGAAGCAGTCCAAGACTGCTGCTTTTTGCTGCTTATGAAATGGTATAGGTTTGTAGCTCATAAGTCGTGCTTGGTATCCAAGGATGAAGACAAAAGGTTCTCAATTTCAAGCATTAAATGCTATTTTGTTCAATTCCATCAGGCAGGTTCATGTAAGGTGAGCCGCAAGGTATGGTTTTTACCTCTTATAGAAAAGTCTTCATTAGTATATTCCTCTTTAGTATTTGGTGAGATGTTTATCTTCTCTCCAATTAGTATGATGTTTTTATTTCTTTGTTTGATTGTGAGAATTTCAAGTTCTTATGATTTATTCATAAATTTGCAAGTTAGGAAGAAAATTCAATTCCTTCAAAAGATTATAATAATTGTCTACTTTTGGATTCTTGATTTTTTTGTATGCCCATTTTTTGGATGTTGGCTAAGGTCCTACCCCATATCTATGGTTGGTTTAGCTCTCAACTACTCTCAGCTTGATCTGGTCACCTCCGATTTTGGAGTGACTGCTCTTTTTTTTGTCCAATTTAGCGAAATCCAAGCTAGACTACAGAAGTTATTGGATTGGATTTCGTTGGTTGTTTCTCAAAAATCTTTTCTTTAATAAAAAGTCTGATTTAGGCTACAGAAGCTATTGGATTGGAAATTTTCACTCCATTCTAGGCCCCAGAAGCTATTGGAATGGAGAAGAATGTTTTTATCAACGTGTGCCAATAGAAGGCATGGGCTATTTTGTGCAACAGAGCGCTGTTAAAGAAAAATGTAATGTTTTTTTGCAAGCTATTATTCATTTTTCGATGAATATATACAGTTTGTCTGCTATTCGTTATGTAATGCTATCATTTAAGATCCTGTGGATGTCTTTCAATGTCAGAGATCTTGCTAATCTGAATTTTTTATCATGTAATGTCTGTTTGGAGAAAATAATTGTTATTAGGTCTGACGAAGGGCGGGACTTAGTTAAGTCTTGCCTTCCAAATGTCTATGTTTTATGATTATCAGTAGTTGGAATATAAGAGGTTCGAGGAGGCCTTTAGCTATGGAAGAAGTGAAAGTTTTTTGTAAATCTAATAAAGTAAAAATTATGATGCTATGTGAGACTAAAGTGCCAACTCCTCCCTCTGAGGGATGTGTTAGGTACTGTGGCTTCACTCATTTTGACTTCCTTCCGTCAATGGGGTTAGCAAGGGGGATGTGGAAGAATGATAGTTGTAATCCTTTTGTTCTATCACCCATTAGTAAAGTTTCTCGTTTTTGGGCTTGTAAAATTGAGCTATTAGCCATTAATTTTAGCTTTATTGCTATTTTCATCTATGCTCCTCCCAATTATAATTTGAAGTATGAATTTTGGGATGAATTAATTGATTTTATTAGAATGCTCGAAATCCCTTTCATTATATTAGGTGGCTTCAATGAGTTAAGTTCCCATTTAGATAAATTAGGTGGGGCTGAATTTAGATTTTCCAGATTAGCTATTATGAATTATTTCTACTCTGCTATCGAATGGATAGAACTCCCTTTTGAAGGGAACCCATATACTTGGCGAAAAACAAGAAGTGGTTCAAATAATATTTTGGAAAGGTTAGATAAGGGGGCTGCTAGTATAAGTTGGCTAAATGTCTTCCTAAATGCAAAAATTATCCATCATCTTTTCACTTCTTCTGATCACTGTCCTATATCGTTGGAAATCAAAACCCATAGTAATCTAAAAGCTCCCCCATTTAAATTTAATAAAATATGGACAACCCGAAAGGATTTTGATGTTTTAATCAAGAAAACTTGGTGTCAAAAGTTTCAAGGTTCGAACATGTATTGTTTAACAAGGAAGTGCAAACTCTTAAAGGAAAAGGCTAAAACTTGGGTGACTACCAGATTTGGCAATATAGCTAGACAATTAAGTAACGTCGAAGGAAAGTTGGCTAGAATTCAAAATCAATTACTAGAACATAATGATTGCCCTCAACTAATTAGACAACAAAATTTATTTTTGGCTAAGCAAACAAAATTGTTAGATTTTCAAGACTCTTATTGGAAAATCAAGGCTAAGTCTAATAATTTAAAATATGGGGATGCAAACACAAAGTATTATCATGCGTGTGCATCGATTAGACGAAATCGTAATTTAATCACTTCTATTAAAGACCCGTCAGATCATTTAGTTACTCAACCAAAATTAGTAGAAGAATGTATTACTAATGCGTTTAAGAAAAAATTTACTAATAATATGGATTGTTGTTTTAATTATGACTCTGATCTTTCTTTATTAGAGTGCATAATTTCTGAAAATGATAATAGAGACTTATGTGCTGATATATCGATAGAAGAAGTCAAATCTGCTCTGTTTGATCTAGCGCCGGATAAATCCCCGGGTCCAGATGATTTTACTCCTTTCTTCTATCAAAAGTATTGGACTCTTGTGGGAAATTCAATGTATAGGGCTATTAAAGCCTTTTTTCACTCAGGAAAAATCTTAAAAGAAATTAATCATACTTTTATCACTCTAATTCCTAAAATTGAAGCTCCTTCTAACCCAAATCATTTTCGACCTATTAGCCTTTGTTCAACTATTTATAAAATTATTTCAAAAATTATGGCTAATATATTAAAAGTAGTGTTGGGTCGGATTATTCATCCTTTACAAGGGGCTTTTGTCCCTGAAAGACTAATTCAAGATAATATTTTATTAGCTCATGAAGTTTTTAACTCTTTTAAGAATAAAAAAGGAAGAGAAGGGTGGTTAGCTATTAAATTAGATATGGAAAAAGCTTATGATAGACTAGAGTGGAGCTTTATTTTTGCAACTTTTATGAAATTGGGCTTTTGTGCGAAATGGATTAATTGGCTCCATCAATGCATTACAATTGTATCCTTTTCTGTTTTGGTAAATGGTATTCCTGGAGATATGTTCTTTCCTTCTAGAGGTATTTGTCAAGGAGATCCTCTTTCTCCGTACATTTTTATTCTATGTGCAGAAATTTTAGCTCGTCAATTGTTTCAAGCTAGTTCTATAGATTCTAGATTGATAGGGGTCACTCTTGGTCATTCTAGAGTTAACATTCCTTTTTTAACTTTTGCGGATGATACAATGATTTTTGCAAAAGCTAAAGTAGAAAGCTGTCATGCTATAAAATCTATTCTTAACAAGTACTGCTCAATGTCAGGCCAACTTGTCAATTTCCATAAGTCTGTTTTTCAATGTACTACAAATACCCCAGCAGAATTATTAAGTGTTTTTCATAATATTCTCCAGATGGAAGATTCTCTATCACTAGGTAACTATTTGGGTTGCCCAATCATTAATAACAAGGTCACAAATGCAACTTTTAGTGCTATTCAAGAAAAAGTCTCCTCTCAGCTTACCAAGTGGAGAGCCAATTCTCTATCTCAAGCAGGTAGAGCTATTTTAATTCAGTCTAATCTGGCTTCTAAAGCTAGCTTCCAAATGCAAAGTTTTACTCTCCCTCTTTATATCCTCTCTTCTTTGGATAAAAACTATAGGAATTTTCTTTGGAATAAAGATCCCAGTTCTAAAGCTCCTAACTTGATAGGTTGGGATAAGATTTGTAAACCTAAAAAATTTGGAGGACTGGGGTTGAGAAAAGCTAAAATTAATAACTTAGCTCTTCAGTTTAAACTTCTTTGGAAAATAATTAGGATGCCTAATAATTTATGGGTCAAACTTGTTAAGCATAAATATTTAAAACAAGACAGCTTATTCTCTTATAAAACTAAAGCTAATGTCTCTTGGCAATGGCGTAAACTAATGACGCCTCGTACACCTTTTGAGCAAGGTCTTAGATGGATGGTGGGAAATGGGGAGAATATCTCGTTTTGGAATGACAATTGGGTGTTTAATTACCCTATTAAAAAGAAGTATTCCCCTATTATTGGGTCAGAGGAGTTAATGGTTAATTTTTTCATTACGAGATCTTTCAATGGAATAAAGAACTTCTCTTAAATTATGTACCGATTAATGTAGTGGATGATATTCTAAATTTTTTTATCCCTTCTAATGAAATGGCGGATAGGATTTTTTGGGGTCTTACCGCGAGATGGAGAATATTCGGTTAAATCGGGTCTTTGCTTGCTTCAAGGGTATGGCTTAGATCCGCCCAACCAAGTTAGTTTTGCTTGGATTTGGGGTTTGTCCATTCCACCTAAGATTAAATTCTTTTTGTGGAAAATTTGTCAGAATGGTCTTCCTACTAAAAAGAGGTTAGAAATGAGTCATATTTTCCTTCCTTTAGAGCGTGTTTTTTGTAACTTCCACTCTGAAGATGACCATCACTTATTTCTTGAATGTCCTTTTATGCATGATGTTTTAGAAATAGTTAATATCAATGGGGTTTTTCCCCCTTCCTATTGATAATAATGATCTTTCTTTCATTGAGTACTTTTGCAATCTTAAGTCTTGCTTGACTCTTAAGAATCTCAATTTCTATGCTATTGTTTGGTGGATCATTTGGTATGCTAGAAATAGTATCACCTTTCGTCAGGAAAGCTTTTCTCCAGCCAAACTAGGGGCTATGATTAAAGCTTATATGCATAATCTAGATTGTTCCTATTCTAATTCTTCCAATTTGGGATATAGTCAACAAGTTGTTAAAGAATCTAAAAAGCCTAGGCCTAACATTATTTGATCCCCCCCTCCTCTTGATTTTGTTAAACTTAATTTTGATGGTTCCAAGTTGCAGAATGGTAGCACGGCTTATGGCTTTGTTATTAGAGATGCTGTGGGGAATCTTTTGCTTAGTGGTGCTAACGCTATTGCTGATAATAATTCTATTTTAGTTGCCGAGGCATGGGGTCTAAGAGAAGGTATTAGGGGAGCTCTCTTTCTGGGGGCTAATAATATTACTATTGAGGGTGATAATCTCTCGGTTATTCAAGCTATCAAAAGAATCTGGAAAATTCCTTGGTCTATTAATGCTCTTATTAAGGATGCAGCGGAAGATATGAGAAAATTTGATAATTATAATATTCAGCATGTTTTTAGAGAAGCTAATTATGCTGCCGACTAGATGGCAAATCGTGGCCATTCCACTACTAATCTCTGTTATTGGTTTGAATCTCATGATATTGCTTTTTCCAATATCATCCGTAAGGATGCTTTAGGATGGCCTGTTAATTGGGTTCCTCCCTAGTTTCTTTCTTTCTGGCTAAAAAAAAAATTTATTTTTCAAAGCATGACTTAATAAAATATTTGACTTCTTTAAATCATTAAAATAATTCCTTTGACTTTCAAATAGTCAACATTTGAAGAAATAAATCATTTAAATAATAAAATATATTTAAATATAAATAACTATACATTAAAATATATTTATAAAATTCATAAATTTACGGGGGATTACAGTCTACCCCTAAAAACTCACACATTTTCAAAAGTTTTTAACTCAACTTCCATTTGAGAAATACTTGTGTCACTCATGTGCAAACATTTACCAACTTTAAAATCACTTGTGTTACTCATGAACACATTTTCTATGCGGAGAAATCACCAAAATAAGCATAAAAATGCATAAAAATATCATAAAAATTGGTAAAAAGCGCGAAATTCTATCGCATTCTACCCCCCCTTAAAGAAAATGAGTTACGCCCTCGTAACTCACCTCAGGGAATAAATCTGGATACTTCTTCTTCATTTCGTCTTCGGCTTCCCACGTTGCTTCTTCAGACTCATGGTTAGACCAAAGCACTTTCACGATATTCACATCCTTATTGCGTGTACTACGCACCTTCTTATCAAGAATTCTCACAGGCCTTTCCTCATATGTGAGGCTACTATCGATTTGGATCCTCTCAGGCTCCAAAACATGACGCTCATCAGGGATATATCGCTTGAGTTGGGAAATATGAAACACATCGTGCATCTTCTCAAATTCCATTGGCAACGCCAACTTATAAGCTACCTTCCCAATTCTTTGTAAAATCTTATATGGGCCTACATATTTGGCACTTAATTTGCCCCTTTTCCCAAATCTCATCACTCCCTTAGTTGGTGATACTTTTAGAAACACTTTATCACCTACTGCGAACTCATCTTCTCTTCGCTTTAAATCGGCATAACTCTTTTGCCTATCTTGAGCAGCTTGAATTTTAGCCTGAATTAACTTGACATTCTTAACAGTCTCCTCGATGAATTCTGTCCCCAATACTATATTCTCACTAAAATTATTCCAGCAAATGGGACTTCTACATTTCCTTCCATACAGTGCCTCAAAAGGTGCCATCTTAATGCTCGCTTGATAACTATTGTTGTATGAGAACTCAATCAAGTCTAATTCATCTTCCCAACTACCTTGGAAGTCAATAGCGCACGCTCTCAACATATCTTCCATCGTTTGGTTAGTCCTCTCAGTCTGACCATCGGTCGCAGGGTGCAAGGCAGTGCTCATCTTTAATGTTGTCCCAATATTCAACTGGACCTTTTGCCAAAATTTCGAGAGGAATTTCGAATCACGATCTGAAATGATATATGTTGGAACCCCATGCAATCTCACTACGTGCTTAATATACGTCTTCGCAAGTTGCTTCTTCTTCCATGTCTCTTTAATTGAAATGAACATGGCCGACTTCGTCAGACGGTCCATAATAACCCAAATAGTATCATTGTCGTTTCTCGTCTTAGGCAAAGCAGTCACAAAATCCATCGATATGGAATCCCACTTCCATCCCGAAACCTCTATGGATTGAACCTTCCCCATGGGTCTCTTATGATCTATCTTCACTTTCTGACAGGTTAGACACTTAGACACAAATTCAGCAACCTCACGCTTCATATTTGGCCACCAATAGATCTCTTTAAGGTCCTTATACAACTTGTCACCCCCAGGGTGCACAGAATACGGAGTATTATGCCCCTCATCCATAAGTCGTCTCTTAATCTCATCACATTTTTGTGGTACACACCACCTTCCCTTGAACCTCAAACTACCATCATCATGAATCTTAAAGTCGACTTCCTTACCTTGCTTCATCTTCTCCTTAATCTTATCTAGGTGTTCATCCCCAACTTGACCCTCTTTGATCTCGTCGAAAACTGACAACCCCAATGACAAAGCACTTAATCTTACCTCGATCTCCCTAGGATTTAAGATTTCTAGGCTAAGTCTTTGCATATCTTGACACAATTCCTCAGGAACTACCAAGGCATTCATGTTATGGTTCGACTTTCTACTCAAAGCATCGGCAACTACGTTCGCCTTCCCTTCATGATGTTGGATATCTAGGTCATAATCCTTTATCAACTCTAACCATCTCCTCTGTCTCATATTGTATTTCTGGGTGAAAATGTACTTCAAACTCTTATGGTCAGTAAAGATCTTACAGGTTTCCCCATAAAGGTAATGTCTCCAGATTTTCAAGGCAAAGACGATCGCAGCTAACTCTAGATCATGGGTAGGGTAATTAGCCTCATAAGGTTTCAACTGACGCGACGCATACGCGATCACTTTCCCATTCTGCTGCAACACACATCCCAAACCATTATTTGAAGCATCACTATACACCTCAAATCCCTCATTCCCATCAGGCAGAGTCAAAATAGGTGCGGAGGTTAAACGCTCTTTTAAAATCTGAAATGCTTCCTCGCACTTCTAACTCCACTCGAACTTTGACTCTTTCTTCATCAAATTGGTCATTGGCCTCGTTATCTTCGAGAAATCTCTCACAAATCTTCTATAATAGCCAGCTAGACCTAGAAAACTCCTGATATCTGACACATTCTTTGGAGTAGGCCACTCACTAATAGCTTGAATCTTAGCAGGATCTACAGAGACTCCTTCCTTAGACACATAGTGACCCAAAAATACTACTTTCTCCAAACGAAACTCACACTTAGAGAACTTGGTATACAATTGATACTTCCTAAGCGTCTCCAATATAATCCTCAAGTGTTCATCATCCTCTTCTTCACTCTTTGAATAAATCAGAATATCATCAATGAATACCACAACGAACTTATCTAAGAATTCATGGAATATCCTATTCATCAAATCCATATATATGGCAGGTGCATTAGTCAATTCAAACAACATTACAGTGAACTCATAATGACCATAATGCGTCCTAAACGCAGTCTTAGGTATATCCTTATCAGCTACTCTCAACTGGTGATACCCCGAACGCAAATCAATCTTCGAGAACATGCTTGCTCCCTTCAACTGATCAAACATGTCATCTATCCTAGGCAAAGGATATTTGTTTTTGATGGTTACATTGTTCAATTCCCGAGAGTCAATACACAATTGCATACTCCCATCTTTCTTCTTAACAAACAACACAGGAGCTCCCCACGGTAATGCACTAGGCCTAATATAACCCTTATCGAACAGCTCTTGCAACTGCGTCTTCAACTCACTCATCTCAGGAGGTGCCATTCTATAGGGTGCCTTAGATATAGGTGCAGTTCCAGGAACTAAGTCTATGGTGAACTCAACAGCTCTAGCAGGCGGCATACTCGAAATCTCAATCGGAAACACATCCATAAACTCATTCACGATTGGAACATCCTCGATCTTCACTCCAACCTCTTTGCTCACGTCTTGCACACTACAGAAAAATAGCTCACACCTCTTCTTCATCAATTTCCTCACTTGCATCGTAGAAATAACCCCAAAGTTCTAGGGCTTCCCAAACCGTCTATATGAGGTCAACTTTCCCAAAGGGCTTCTTAACACTACTTTCTGAACTTCACAATCTATTTTGGCCTTGTAGAAACCTAACCAATTCATCCCCAGAATTACATTTAGGTCTCCCAGATTAAACTCTATCAAATCAGAATGAAATACACAATCCCCTATCTTCAGAGGCAAATTTTTAAGCAACTTGGTACACCTTATGGTCTCTCCAGTAGGTATACTAAAGGCAAATCAATCACATCAAAATCAACTAACCCCATACTCTTAATGACAGACGACGATACAAACGAATAAGTCGCCCCCGAATCAAATAATGCTTTAACAATAACGGAGGTAATAGAAAAAGTACCAGAAACTACGTCAGCAGATCATTCAGCTTCATTGCGACTCATCACGAACAGTTTACCCGGAGCCTTGTTTTGGTTGTTGCTCTCACTAGCAGGCTTACTGTAGCTTCCTTGGTTGTTCTGTGCCCCTACAGGCTTCGAACCTTGATTTCCCGACTGGTTAGACCCAGACCTCACCTGGTTACCACTCCCATTACCATTTTACTTTTTCTTTTGCTTAGTAAAGCACTCATACTCCCTATGGCCCTTCTTTTGGCAGTAGTTACAGGTTACTAGCTCTCCCTTGTAGTCTCTACTAGGGTGGTTATTACTGCACTTCTTACAATGGTAAATCCTCTCAGACTGGCCCTTATTGTTGTAGCCCTGACCATTCCTCCCTTGGAAATTCCCATTCCCATTCCTGTTTTTTTTGAAATTTCCTTGATTTCCCCCAGCATTGAATTCCTTTCTTTTCTCACCCACTACAGTATTATTCTTATCACGCCTCGACTGAAGACCATAAATATGGGCGGGTCTTCCATACACGATATCTAGAGATGAAAAAGTTTCACCACCTAACCCCAGCTGGATTTCCTCAGTCAAACATTGCTCAAACCTTTGAGCCTTTAACTCCTCAGTGGCTACTACCTTAGGTGCAAACCTCGACAGTGTTATGAACTTGCTATAGTACTCATAGATGGTCATACTCCCCATCCTAAGGTTGATAAACTCTTGGGCCTTCTGTTTCCTCATAAAAGCAGGGTAAAACTTCCCTCTCAAGGCATTAACAAAAGAATCCCAATTAAATCCCTGAACAGCACTCAGTCTAGCCCCATTTTCTCTCCACCACATATCAGCCTCATCTTTTAGGTACAGTACAGCTTGACCTACTTTCATACCCTTAAGTTAGTTCACAGCCCCAAAGATTTTCTCAAACTCCCTAATCCAGCTCTCTAAGAAAGTTGGATCATCTTGCCCCTTAAAGTATATATGGTGGTTTAACCTTGGCTAGTCTTTTAAACATGTCCCCAGCAGAATCGAGACGCTCAGCTTTTTCCTGAGTCAGTTTCTCCGCCAAAAGGCGAATAGCAGCAGCTAAATCGTTACCGTTGTTAGCCATTCTACTGCGCGACCTGAAATTAACGTACTGTACTTTAGGTCTCGATACATAACTTACATGCCGTTCTCTAGGAAGGCAACATTTGATTTGATCATAAAGATCACATCAACAAACAATTTCTCATGTAGTTATAACAATACCACAAAATAATCATCATCAACCACATAATCATTCATGAAAATATTCACATCAAGAATACACATGTGAGGATCAATGAATAAAAATTCAATCGTGACCAATAAATAAAAATATTCCCATTCGCGTGCCAAAATAAATTATTGCTCACTTGGATAACTAAATATTTGTCTTTTATTACTCAAAAGATGTTAATAACAATTTTCTAAACCATAATACTGTATTTTCCTAAAATAAAATAAAGGTTCTATGAAATAAATTTAAACCACTGCTCGACTAATTATCCAACATTATTCTTAAAACATAAATACATAGGTAAGTAATCTAAGGAGATATATCATCAGTCTTATCCTTTGATTCCTTGTACTTTTTTGGAGTGAAAACCTCATCTTCAAAATCATCAATGTCCTCAGTATTATAGTAAACATATCTTCTAAATCTCATGGATCTTCGTAACTTCTTAGATTGAGGCTCGTCCTCTTCTGACTCAGAATCACTCTCGGGTCTCAAAACGGCATGGTAGATGTTCATTCTGGTATGTACCCTAGCATGGTCAAACTCGTGGAGAACCTCATCGTCACTATCAGGCATGCCTGCTCTTAACACATGACGCATAATGATCTCTAGGCTGGTGTAACTATCACTGTCGGACTCATAACCTCCATCACTCTCATCATCACTCAACACAATAGGGTCGTAGTAGCTCCCTACTCTAGTAGCTTCTCTATCAGACATGGCTAGAGATCTATAACAAATAAATATAACTTCTATAAGCAATTGGTACTCTCACTTAACGTATAATCCCAACAGTAAGTAAGCATAACCAACAACATAACACATAGGAATAACATAAACAGTTAGCAGGGAAGAAAAATATAAGCACGCTGAACTAACTATTTAATGCAGACATATAATATTTCTATCCTATATGCCATTCCTATACTACCCATCTCTCATAAAATAATAAAATAATCAAAATAAGCTAGAGTATTAAAATACTTTAAATAAATAAATAGTTTCGAATTTATAAAGGAACCGAAAAAAAACGAATTAAAAATTAACTATAATAGTTCGAAATTCTCGAACAAAATATATAAAAAAAAAATATTCGGACCCTTTGAAAAAAAAGTAATTCGAATTGAAATAATATTTTAAATCTTGAAATCTTGTAAAAAAATGTTTCGAAAAGTAATTTGAACACAATGAATAAGTAGGAGCTCAATTCTAAGAAATTCATTTTAAGTAACTAGCTAGTTAGGCGCCTAAAAATTCAAAGTTGGCATGAAAGGCCAATAAAACCTAAATCTCCTAGATACCACTTTGTAATACCCCGACAATTCTCTTTTTTCTAACATACCTTTTTAATATAAAACTTAGAGAATCATCAAAGTATTATCGCGGTATCGCCCGTGTGAAAACGTACCGGCTTATTCAAAATTTTGCAGCGGAAAACATAATAATAAACTTTATAATTAAAACTTAGTCAACCACAAAGTCAACTCTAAAAGTCAAACCAACAAAAGTCAAAGTCAACGACAATAGTCAAAGTCAACTACGAAAAGTATAAAACCAAAGTATGATAAATAATCTACACAAGCTCTCCAATCCCGAACCCATGATGCATCATCTTCAAACTTGTAGATGGACAATGCACTATTGGTCCCTAGAGACTGCTCACCAAAAGGGTCATCACATGATCAATAGGCATAGCCATGATCAACATACACACACAAAGCACGTAATCATCAAAGCTGAGTACTACATAATAACAAATAAATAATCCTAACATTATACTAATATATGATAAGCAGGAATAAATAATAATACAATAACCTTGCACATAACTTTTACTGAACTAAAATTCACAACCAACATTTTAATTACTTTAGATGGCAATGGAACGAGTTGTCTAACTAAAACCAGCCTTCCCTTTGGAAGACGAAATACGGGCGCGACTCCGTATTCCCATGACCTACGATATCGAGGAACCTTTTAAATAAAAATAGGACACGGTGATCAATCCGGTCCCAGGAAAAGCCATGAGCTACCACCATATACTCCAACTCATACTTGTCCAACACTTCAGACGTGCACATGTCTAAAGCTATTGCTATCCACAATTCACTTTACATGATTAACAATTTATTACTTGTTATGACTCACAAGTAGAACAAACATTATAATCATCAAGCAATCATAAACTTCTATTTTTATCTTAGGATTCGATAAGTGATCAAACAACTTAACAACCCAATATGAATTCCAACTTTAATCCAATCTTCCTTTATTTGTTGAACCTAGCCAACAACCAAACTACCTTTCAAAGGTATAATAACTCAACTTACCAAATAAGGCCCTCGGTCCTTATAAAGTCAGTAAATAATAAAAAGGGAACAACATGATCAATCATGATCCAAACCAATATATATATATATTAATCCCCCACGTGAATTAATAAAATAAAGTTCCCAAATCCTCTATGATTGCATCAATCATCCATACAAACATAATATAAACATCATAATCAACATGTTTCACACAACGGCATAAAACATGCAAATTTAACTTCAATCGAAATCACATATGAACTAACAATAGTTCCTATACATGATACTACATAATTCTTATCCTTATGACATGATACTAGTCCAATCAACACATATGTATGTACGTACCTTGTGTAGACAAATTGAGAGGCCACTTTCACAACCTTAAAAGTCGCCTACAGAGAATTCTCCGCCTAAAACAACCAATAAAAATCCACAATCAATCCCTTATAAATTTACAGCAATAATAAAATATTTCAAACCCTTCCTAAAAGTATTTAAAAACCTTTCCCATAATTAAAACTTGATTATTAAAACCTCCTAGTATAGTACTACTACACTAGTTGTTAAAAACTCTCAAAACCCCATGTTTTAAAATCATAAAACTCCATCATCAACACTCTCTTTAAATTTCCAGAAACATATAACATATTAAAACTCTTTTCAGACTTACTTAAACATATTTAAAATCATAGGAATAATCAATTTGATAAACTATAATGTACTACTATGATTTTCCAACCTTTAAAACCCTAAAAATCCATGCTTTGATAATTAAAAATCCAATTCAAACATAATAAGTAAATCTGAATTTTATTTCTTCAATACATAAATTATATAAACTTAGATTCATAAATAAATCATCAAACTATAATATTTAAACATAATCATTTTAAAACAATCTTAAAAACATAAACTTTGCATTGAAAATAACTTGAGGAGGAAGAAAATAACCAAAGCAAAGGAAAAGGAGAGACGCGCGACGCCAAGGGCCGCGGTCTTTGGAGGCTCGGCGCGGTGGTCGGCGGAGGCGCGGTCTTGGCGCCGTCGACGGAGGAGAGGACCGAAGATGAGAGCCGAAGGAAAGAGGAAGAGAGAAAAAGAAAGAGAAAGGAGGACATAAATATTTGGGGAAAAAGGAGGAGAGAGAAAATAAGTTGTGTGGAAAAAGTTGGGGGTTTATGGGGTTTTTATAGTTTCCCCTTGTGGGGTTAGGAAAAGGTGATTGGGCTCAAACTATAGTTTAATGATTGATGAAATTAGTGAGGAATCATTTTCCAAATCTAAAAAGTGTTTTAAGATTTTCAAATATTTTTCAAAGCATGACTTAATAAAATATTTGACTTCTTTAAATCATTAAAATAATTCATTTGACTTTCAAATAGTCAACATTTGAAGAAATAAATAATTTAAATACTAAAATATATTTAAATATAAATAACTATACATTAAAATATATTTATAAAATTCATAAATTTACGGGGGATTACAGTTGCTTGGTACCAAAAAGAACAAATCTAGCGAGGTGATGGGCAACATAGTTACCCTCCTATCGCACACCACCTAACCGAAATGAAATCTTTACTAAAGCAAAAAATGTCTTCTAGGATAGAGTCGATATCACATAAATAAATAGCACCCTTAGAAAGCTGAGAGGCAGGAGATTGGCAATCAGATTCAAAGATTGACAAGAGATTCCTAACTTAGCTTGCTTCAGTTACTTACTTGTGTGTGCATTTTTCTTGTGTGTCGAACTTCGTCCTCTTTTGACGTATGACTATCTTAGTCAGTTGCTAACACATAAATAGGGCTCTAAGCCTCTAAACCTTATTTTCGACCTACATGCGTTATAAAGTACTCCCCGTTTTTATTTAACTGTTACAGTTCACTTTGGAGGAGAATTAAGGAAATTGGTGCAAAAAACAAGGAAGAAGTACAAAAAAAGAATGTTTGATTTTGGGAAATGTAAAAGAATTGTTAAAGTAATGTAGGAGAGGGAAAATAGGGTAGGTGGAAAGGTTTTAGGTGGATTAATAAATGGGTGGTGGGGTATATGAGCTAGTTAGAAAAATGTAAAAAATTGATGTGATAGGTTACTATATAAGGAAAAAGTGAACTTCCTTGAAAAACAGGACTCTCCTCTCTCTCTTTCGCATGTGAGACATTTCTTACCCTAGGGTTGTGGCTCCGTCGCGGCGGCGCTCTCATCAGTCATGGCTGATGATGAGATCTCAAATTTTGTCTCGAAATTATCTATTGATGAAGAAGAAGAAGCGGTGATCGACCTTGGCTCTTTAAACCCTAGTGCGAAGGACTCGAAACTATCGCTTGTTCTCATCGGCAAGCTGCTAACACAACGTTCTTTCAACGTTGAAGCTTTTAAGCGAACTATAACCGGTGTTTGGGCGCCCTCCCATGGACTGGTGATCAAAATTCTAAGCCCTAACCTCTTTGCTTTCCAATTTTTTCATTGGAGGGACATGATGAAGGTTATGGAAGGGAGACCTTGGTGTTTCGATAATATGTTGATCCTCCTCAAAGAAGCAGATGGGGAAGAACAACCGCACCAGGTATCAATTAAACGCTCTCCATTCTGGGTTTGCATAAAAAACATACCTTTTAATTATCGCTCTAATGAAGTTGTTAAAACTTTAATTGGGAATATGGGTGAAATATTGGATATTGAAGAGGATGTGTTAGGCTTTAGGCGATACAGGAGGGTTAAGGTCCTCATTGATGTCATAAAACCTTTGCAGAGATTTAGAAAATTGAAACATAAAAAGGGGCGGGAAATCCAAGTTGATTTTGCATATGAACGCTTGCCTTTCTTTTGTTTTGCTTGTGGTGTTATGGGACATTCCGAGCGTGAATGTCATGTAGTTCCTGAAGAAGATAAGCAAGAGAAGCTTGGTTAAGGAATTCATCTTAAAGCTACTCCGAGAAAGGGCCGCATGAAGGAGGTTGAGGAAGAGGAGAAATTTCGGATGAGTAAGAAGGTGTTGTTTAGTAATGATTGTCCTAAATTATTGGAGGTTGTTGGTGCCCCTGCCCCCCAACACTGACCATGTGAAGGTTGTTGAAAGTAGCATGGCCCTCAATGATTCCCATGTGCTTTAATTCCTGTCATCATGCCCACTTCACAAAAGGCCTTAACTAACTCCCCTGCAATCATTAATACTCACCCACCCCATCAAACCCCTTTACCACAAACACACTTATTTCCTACTGTTATGCCCACAAACTTCCATGCTCACTCATCCACTAATTCTCACTCTTCCATGATGCCCCCTCCCCTTGAAAACGCAGCCCCCTTACCCTCTCTAAAGTATCTCTCTGCCCAGCCTGTCCATCAAACCGAATCCCTCACCCCTCTCATTGACCCCACAAGTCCTAATATCCCTCACAAAATTGCTCCCAACCCCACTGATTCAAGGGATATCTCTGATAATTTGCACCATGCTGGTTTTGTTTTCTCCAGTACAAATACTACAAAGGTGAAAAACCGTAGCTGGAAAAGATTAGCTCGAGGCAATTTAGAGGATAAAGGGGACAATCAAAATATGGAGACAGATGAGGATTTTGGTTCTAAAAAACGTGCAGTAGAAGACTTTTGTAGTATGGAGTGTGAAAGTTTAGAGGAAGCTACGAAGTGAACTAAGCTGAGCTCTACAAATTTATCGAACCCCATGGTTGAGGCGGCGGTTGGTAATGACCAACCTCGCCAAGCATAATGAATACTTTGTTTTGGAACTGCCGAGGAATGGGCAACCCTTGGTCAGTTCGGCAACTCCGGAGGTGGAGTAACATTTACGCCCCCGACATTATTTTTTTTATCGGAAACAATGATAAACAAGAATGTGGTCTTTGCATTTTTTGGAAGGATGAGATAAAGTTCAATCTTGTTTCTTTCCCCCAAAACCATATCTGTGGAGATATGGTGGCAAAAGTTGGCGATTTGTTGGTGTTTATGGGTGGCCGAAAGAGGAGGTCAAACACAAAACTTGATTGTTAATTCGTCATCTATATGAAGAATCCGAACTTTCGATTCTTTTTGATGGTGATTTTAATGAGCTACTTTAATCTAGTGAGAAAGAAGTGCTGATAGAGCTCGGCCGGAGATGCTCTCGTTTTGGGAGACTATGGATGAGCTTTCCCTTTGTGACTTAGGCTATTCGGGTCCGTGGTATACTTGGGAACGCGGTGTCTCTGCTGCTACAAGGATCAGAGAGAGAGTTGACAGGTTTGTGGTTTCCTCCTCTTGGCACGAAATGTTCCCGGATATTGTTGTTGAAAACTTGCTGCGGTATAAATCCGATCATTCTCCCATTATTACTCGCTGCCATCAGTACAAAAAGAGAGGGAAGAGAAGCAAGGGGTTCAGGTTTGAATCCAACTGGCTACTGGATGATTCTTGTGAAGATTTTGTTCGAAGCTCGTGGGAAGCTCCTACTGGTGGTCAAAATTTTTACCGCTTGGAAATGCTGGGAAATGGCTTAGTTGGGTGGAGTAAAGATAAATTTGGGAAGTTGGGTGAGAAGATTTCCAAGTTTGAGAAGAAACTTTTAGAAGCTCAAAAAAACCCATCGGATGAAAATTGTGTGCTGAACTTGAAAAAACACTTGATGATCTTCATGAGAAGCAAGAGGCCTATTGGTACTTGAGATCTCGGGTTTCTGAGGTTCGTGATGGGGACCGAAACACAAAATATTTTCACCATAAGGCTTCTCAGAGACGAAAAAGGAACTATGTTGCAGGCTTATATGACAGTTTTGGCATCTGGCAAGAAGACGGGGATCATATTGAAAACATTTTGGTGAGTATTTTAGTGGAATTTTCACTTTGTCTCGTCCATCTGAGGCAAGTTTCCAGGAAGTCTTGCGCCACATTAGCCCTGTCGTGACTGATGATTGCAATGAGCACCTGCTTCGGCCAGTGGCGGATCCAGGAATTTATGAATGGTGGGTCACTAATACCGACTAGGTTGCACAGAGACGGGTACGGGTATAGGTTCGGATACGGGTTCGGATACGCACATCCATACATGATAATCCATGAATATGTCAAACATATCAATCAAATTCACTTAAACTATTCAAATTTAATCTCATATCAACGCATTATGCATATATACCAAATAATTTCACATTAGAGGGAAATCCTATCCATCTCCAACTAATTCCACCAGCACATAAAACACATAAAACCAAAGGCTCATTCATGGCCTCTCCGAAAACTTCACATGATAGGTCCAATTCTAAAAATCCTAAAACAAGAGTTTTAGTGCATTACCTGAACACAATCAATCAAACCTTCAAAGCTAATCCAAAGCTCATAGCGTCACAGTCACCATTCACCAATTAGCCACTGTAACAAATTATATTAAATTAACAACAATACATATAATAATAATAAATTAACAGCAATAAATTTAGGCATTTAGCCACTGTAAATCTATTAGCTAAGTTACAATTCTACATAAAAACCACTATATTGATATAACGGCCCTAGAAAAGTAATCACAACAACACTTTTCTTTGCAGCAAGGACCTCTGCAACTAATTACTAATGTAATAATTCCTTAAACTGTCTTAGATGAGTGACCAAATGACAAAAGATTAAACACCATCATAATTAACATTTTACATTACGGGACTGATAGCAGTTGCGGATAATGGATATAGACTTATAGAGAACAGACCAGAATATGTTGGCAGATCACAACTCACAAGGCAACATTGTACATATTGCAGATTGCACTACGTCAGAGCTCAGCTTGACAAAGGTTCTACTTGTGCTAATACCTGTTTGTAGGTACCAAAACCTAAACCTACTCACAACGTTCCAGATGACACAGGTTTCCTGCACAGAACATTTCATTATCATTACGCATCGAAAGCAAAAACTTCAAGACCACTCGAAGAAAAGGCAAGTGCTATTTTTAGCTGATAAAATGCGGGAGGGAAAGAGAGAGCTCTTCAAGTGAGAATTTCTATAACCAACCAATCCACGCTGGGGTATGCAAAGTAAATCACGAGGAAAGACGGGAAGGCAAACAAAACAGTAATGAGAAGATACAAGGCCAAGATGGCGGCACTAGCTGGTATTGCGTAAAGGGTGACAAGGAGGAAAATCACCACAAGGGGAAATTTAGCGGTCAAGTGCACTACGAATGAAAATTAAGGTTTGCGTAAAAGGTTTGAAACTGAATCTTCAACAGACTGCCAAACAAACATTCAAATTCAACGGCAATTAACACACAAATTACCAAACAAATAATCTTCAACAGCAATTAACACAGAAATTCAACTAAATCTCTAAAAACTCAAAACTAAACCAATGAAACTGAATTTCAAACAAACAAAAAAAAACTCACTTGACGTTTAGCGAGAGAAATCCTAATGAAACATGCTGCCAATTTGCCATAGACCATAAAATATAATCAACAAAATCAACATTAACATTGATAATGCCCAGTTCAAATATAATGCCATTTCAATTTTGAAACACCAATAACACCCAAATCAAAGTGCAACAACAAAATTAACATTTATAACAATTCTGAATTATATAATCAGATATATAAACACCCCTAACAAGTGAAATTGCAATTTATTTTCCAATTCTCATGAAATTGATAAACCCTAATCTGTTAAGTAAAACAAGAAATCAACAAAATTGAGCAGATTAAGATGTACCTAGTCATGAGTCACGACTCTTGGAGGTTGTCCGTCCACCGTCAACCGTCGTCCACCGAGACTCCGAGTCACGATTTCACGATCGTCTTTTGATGTGCGCGCCGCCGCCGGTGAGGGCGTATGAGGGAGGAGTGAAGGTGACTGGATCTGAGGTTGTATGAGAGATAAAGTGAGATGTGAGAGAAAGAGAGTTTGAGAGAGTGTGAAAATGAAAATGAATTGGAATAGATTTTTTTTTTATTGCTGGTGCACGTGCACCAGGGTGTTATGAGCTAAATCTGCCACTGGCTTCAGCCCTTCTCTAAAGAGGAGATTTTTGCTGCTCTTCAGCAAATGCACCCTTGCAAAGCGCCGGGTCCTGATGGTATGCATACTATTTTTTACCATCGCTTCTGGCATGTAGTTGGTGATGATGTAGTGAGTTTTATTTGTAGCATTTTGCATGGGATTAATTCCCCTAATTGTATTAATCACACAAATTTAGCGTTGATCCCTAAAGTTAAAGATCCCACTGTTGCTGCTGAATTCCGCCCTATTGCTCTCTGTAATGTGCTTTATAAATTGATCTCTAAAGCGATTGTTATGAGATTAAAAAAATTTCTTCCTACTATTGTTTCGAAAAATCAGAGTGCTTTTGTTCCGGGGCGTCTCATTACTGACAATGCTCTTATCGCCATGGAAGTTTTTCACTCTATGAAGTACCGGAATCGTAGCCGTCGAGGTATTGCAGCAATGAAACTTGATATGAGCAAAGCCTATGACAGGGTAGAATGTGGTTTTCTCCGGAAACTTCTGTTAACTATGGGTTTTGATGGGCGTTGGGTGAACCTAATCATGAGCTGTGTCACTTCTGTTTCTTATTCCTTCATTGTTAATGGAGGAGTGTGTGGTTCTGTTACTCCCGCTCTAGGTCTCAGACAAGGTGATCCACTTTCTCCGTATTTATTTATTTTGATTGCTGATGCTTTCTCAAAAATGATACAGAGCAAGGTTCAGGAGAACCTGATTCATGGTGTTAAAGCTAGCCGCAGTGGTCCCGAGATCTCCCACCTTCTTTTTGCAGACGACGGTCTCATGTTCATTAGAGCTACCCGTCAGGAATGCACTATTATAGTTGATATTCTCAACCAGTATGAAGCAGCATTCGGTCAGAAAATTAATTATGAAAAATCAGAAGTTTCTTTTAGCAGGGGGGTCACTGTTGAGCAAAAAGAGGAGTTAATGGAGATTTTTCAGATGCGGCAAATTGAGAAACATGATAAATACCTTGGTATCCCTTCTATTGCAGGGAGGTCAAAGAAATCCATCCTTGATGCTCTCTTGGATAGAATTTGGAAGAAACTCCAGGGTTGGAAAGATAAATTGCTTTCTATGGCGGGTAAAGAAGTTCTCCTCAAATCTGTTATTCAGGCCATTCCTACATACCTCATGGGTATGTACAAACTTCCTGTTTCGGTAATTCAAAAAATTCATGCAGCTATGGCACGTTTCTAGTGGGGAAGCTCGGTTTCTCAACGGAAGATGCATTGGAAGAGCTGGGATTCTTTGTGTAATTTGAAGTGTTTGGGAGGCTTAGGATTTAAAGATCTTTCTGTCTTTAATGATGCTTTACTGGGTCGTCAGGCTTGGCGTCTCATACGCGAGCCAAACTCTCTTTTTGGGCGAGTTATGAAGGCAAAGTACTATCCAATGAGTAATTTTCTTGAAGCACCTCTTGGAGTTTCCTGTAGTTATTCTTGGAAAAGCATTTGGAGTTCGAAAGCTCTTCTAAAGGATGGGAGTATTTGGAGGATTGGTAATGGTTTGAGTGTGAACATCTGGGATGATCCGTGGGTGGGAGATAATGATGGCCGGTTCATTTCTAGTGCTCGTGTCGATGGCTTAACCCATGTAAGTGATTTATTTCATTCACATTCGAGTGAGTGGAATAGTCACTTGGTTGAGACCCATTTCAATGAGAGAGATGTTCGGTGTATTCTTGCGATTCCCTTGAGTGATGGCTATGGTGATGATGAGATGACTTGGGCTTTGACCAAAAATGGATGCTATTCGGTCAAAACAGCCTATATGTTAGGCAAAGGTTGCAACCTCGATCTTTTCCACAAAGCTTGGGTGGACATTTAGGGTTTGGAAACTAGCCTGAAAGTTCGCCATTTTTTATGGCGCCTTTGTACACAAACTCTCCCCACTAGAGCGCTGCTTCATCATAGGCATTTGATTGATGACTCACTGTGTCCTTGGTGCTGTGGTTTCACGGAGACTGCTGCCTCGAGTGTCCCCGCGTGGCAGATCTGTGGTATGACAGTGGATGTGGGGTGATGTGCGTGGTTGACCAGGGCTCTTCAATGTGTGATATGATTGATAAGTGGAGCAAGCTTGACTGTAAGGTTGTGATGAAAGGTGTGGTCTTGGCATGGTGTATATGGGGTGAGAGAAACCAAATGGTATTTCAAGGCAAATGGTCACCTCACCATGTTCTTCTAGCTCGCTTGAATCGTTATGTTGATGAGATTGGTTCCTATGCTACCCGCATTTACTCGAGCAAAGTCTCCCTGCCAGGTGCCAGTCCAAACAAGTGGTGTGCACCACCCCCTGGAATGGTAAAAATCAATGCCGACGCTTCACTTGAGGTTGAAGGTTGGGTGGGTGTTGGTGTTGTAGCGCGAAATTCAGATGGAAAGGTTCTTTTTGCGGCTTCTCGGCGCATAAAGGCTTATTGGACTCCGGAGATTGCGGAAGCTAAGGCTCTTGCCATGGCAGTGAGATTGGGGAAACGTTTTGGCTTTAAAGAAGTCATCCTTGAGTCGGATTGTCAAGTTGTCATTAACCGCCTGTCGAAGAAAGCTATTTTTCTTTCAGATCTTGATTCTATTCTCTATGAGATTCTCTCTTCTAGTGTTTGTTTTTCTTCTATTAGTTGGTCCCATGTTAAGAGGGATGAAAACTTTGTGGCGCATCATTTAGCTAAGTTAGTTCCCTTTGGTGTTGAACAAATTTGGGAAAACCACGCTCCTATGGAAGTGGCACCTTATGTACTTATGGACAATTTGTCTATTGATTAATGTTAGTTTGCTTTTCCCCTCAAAAACAAAATATAAAGAAAAAGTGAAAGTGTGACAATTAAATAAAAACGGCAAAAAAAAAAGAAAGTGTAACAATTAAAAAAACGGAGGGAGTATAAGATAAAATAACCTTAATAATGATCTATATTATAAGAAAGAAGTTAGAGAGTAAAATTTATAGATTTACCTCATCTTTTTAACCATTAGATCAAGTACTCATTTTTAGCTTCCTAATTTTTTATTTGATATCATGGAAATGTATTCTTCTTTTAATTATACTGATTTATTAATTATGATTAGTGAGTACCGGCGGGAGTATCAAGTACACATTTTTAGCCTGAAACTAATCGAAACCGACCAATCCAACCTTGTTGTAACCTAAGAGGTAGACTTGTCTAACGGGCCGGGAGCGGGAATTTTGGGTTCAGTAAATTAAATATGAGTCGAGTGTATTTTCAGGCTGAGTCAAATATAGGTCAGGCTATACGGAATGTAGGTCGAGTTCGGATAAAAAATACGGGTCAAATACGCCTTTTTAATGATAAGTGCGTTTCTAACGCACTTTATGGACTCCTTTTAGCTCATTTTGATCCTCCTTCTCCCCTTTCTTCCCTTTTTCTTCTCCCTTTCCCCTTCCATTTCATTCACTTGATCATAGTGATATTTTTGCTAGATTTTCAGTCATTTTTTACCAAATTTCTAGTATATTTGCTTTCACCCTGTTTTGTCATGTTCTTAATATAGGTGTGACTACCTGTAACAGCCCGCACTTCCGAGCTGCTAGCTAATCACACTTAACATTCATATATAAACCTCAATTAACACTAAATAAACCTCGAATTTACATTTATTCGCAGCGGAAACATAAGCTATAAAACGATCCTGGACCTGTGGATCAGGGCCCACAACACAACAACCTCAAACCAACATCAAACGATAAAATACTTTACTCAATTCCAGATAATAAAATACTTAATTCTCAAACAGGAACTTGAGTACTAATAACTTGATATTCCAAATACAACCTCTACATTACTAATTTGATTACAATCTCATAATTAAAACTCTTTCTCTTGATTCATTTAGAGCCTCGGACACACACCTGCAAATTTCTGAAGAAAATACAAAACAAACAAAAAACTAAAATGAGCGGAAAACTCAGTAACTTTACTTCAACCCGTCAAAACGGTTTTAGTTCGCAAACGTTTTTCATATAATAATCAAGCTTGGTAATTGTTCGGAAAAGAATTAATCCTTTAATATATATATATCGTTGGTGCAGTTCAATCACTTAACACAAAATCGCTGGCAAGTACAAGTTTTGGCAGAACATAACATAACATAACATAACATAACAGAATATTCGACCTTTTCTGGTCTTAACTTTTATCATAACATTCCACCTGTACCTTGCCCACTTTTCATCTCAGTTCATAAGCTAAGCCAGCTAAAACATATACGAAATCCTTTTCTCATTAACATACTCAAATCATATCTCAAGAAACATAGTGTTTCCGAACAATTCCAATAGCTGAACAAAACATACTTTTATGATCAATCAATATAATTTCACAACTCAACACATACTCATGCATCTATAACCATGGCCATGACTATAAACGATATATGATATCCAAAATTCAATATAACGCACTCACGGGCATTTAAATACATTTTGCTGAACATAAAGGTTACCTCAATTGCAAACCAATTTCTTAATCTCCAATCCAATAAATGAGAACCTCCAAGCTTCCTTAATTTCTTGGAGCTCCATACACCGATATATATTCACTTCATCAATAAATTTAACAAATAAATTCCTATTAGAACCCAAGTTAAAGAGTTGAGCTTAATTAACCATTCTCAATACCTTTCTCCTTTTACTAATCTAACTTCCTTCCATTAGAAAATAATCAACATCAACCTCATAAGCTAACCCTAATTAATTTCATTCCTCTTAATAACATTAATATAACTTGCAAGTTCAATATTTTCTTTATAAACTTAACTTCCAAAAACTATTAAACATAGCTAAATATAGAATCAGGTTCAATCGATTTCAAAGCCACAAGTTTATTTCCTTTTGATAAATAATAGAAGTTATTACTAGAAAGTTAGAAACTTTATCAAACAATCTCATCATTTCTTTTACCCAATTTAATTCTCAAGCAAAATCAATACATTTTCTTGGCTTATACCTTTAAAAATCACCCAAAAATGATTTAAACTCACAAAATTTAGAATTGAAAAAAAAGAGGGAACTTGGGATGATTACATATACCTTAGCAAGACATTATCTTTGCTTCCCCTACAATGAAATAGAGATGGAAAGAGAAGCAAGAATTGAAGCCACAATGATCATCAAACACCATAGTCAGCAACTAAGAGGAGGGAGTAGCGCTGCATGCAGCAGCAACACCTAAGCATCGCAGCGCTAAACTCAAGGCAGCAGCAGCACAAATATTCAAGAAGCAATATCTTCCAACTTGCAACTCCGAATTGAGTGATTTTTGGGTCTAAATTCAATAACTCAAAGATATCTACAACTTTGATGAAGAAACAAAGAACAAAAATGGATTGCATGTTGTAGATAATTGAGGAAACAGATTGACGAAAACAGAGAAAAGAGAAAACTTAAGGGACTTTGGTCTTCAATAGCTTCAAACGCAAATTAGAGAGCAAAACTAAGATTTGAGGCATGATTTTTATTTTATGGTTTCTCCTAATTAAGTGAGTATTAAGGATTTGCAGCAACAAATTGATAGGAGTAAGACAGAGAAGAAGTGAAAAGGAACGAGGAAGAGAGTGAGGGAATGGGTTGGGGTTTCTCAATTACTTCCCACAGAATTTCTCATAGAATTTTCTAGCTTAGGAAAGAATTATAGGGTAGAGATTGAGAGTTATGATTTCTCTAGAATACTCAGATGGAGTCCCAAGAGAGGAAGAGAGCAAAAGAATATGGGTTTTATTTATTTAGTTTCTAAAATATAATTTATACTCTACAAATACCAATACACTTTATTAAACTATTTGATTTGAAATAATAATTTGATAATTAGTAATGAATTTTCCAAATATAATCATAACTAAAGCATAATTAATAACTAATCAAAAGCTGTTTGAAAACTGGGCTGTTACACTACCTAAGACGGCTACGAATTGTAGAATCGGCAAAAAATGCAATGAAACTATAGCACACGTTGAGAAATTGTGCGCTCACACCATGCTCCATGTCCGCTCGCATAAAGGACCACATTGCACAATAGAATCTTGTATAGAGAATTTCAAATGGACATAACTTTCAAACCACAAATCGGATGAAGGTAATTCCAGTTGGTGGTGAAAGATTGTTTCGATAGATTTCCAACGACTAGTCATAAGCTTGATTTGGATCTAAAGGTCTCGTGCCTAATTATAAACAGTAAGGATGTTTTATTTTTGAACTATGCTTTTATTCTAGAGACTAGATAGTTATTCTACGGTTCATATTAGAGAGAAAAACACATTGGTTTGTCTTAGATTCCGGATTTAAAGATCGAAGTTTGTTGATTTCTACAGATTGAAGGTACATTTTTATTCAATCAAATTTCAAAGTTTTAGTTTTTATTCTTCCCTTTCATTATTGTTATTCTATATTCTTTCATAGTATTAGATCTCTTTTATTATAGTTTCATAATTGCTTATTGCTATTAGATTAATCATCCCTTAATCATATTTAGCCCTAGATTAGTTATAAATTTCATATTTTATTTTTAGATTCCATACTTAGTGAGTAGTCTCTTATCTAGGGTTAGGATGAAAGTATATATTGAGGTATTCATGTATTGTTAGTGTGATTGTGATGATCCAAAGATGATTATGCATTGATATTGATCTTGGTGTTTTGAGGGCTTACGATAGATATTGGTATATTGATTTCAAATGTTCATCATCGAATTTTGAATTCTTTTATCATCCCAATGAATCAACTTAATTTCTAGGCCAAGAAATTAGGTAGAAATTAAGGGGATCCTTGTATTAGGGGGTTTTCCATATTATTCATTGGATCTCTTAATCAATTGACTAAAGACCATTCGAGAGAGGATTTAGTTGATTGATTAAGCGGTTATTCTTGAGGACCATTCGAGAGAGGACTCGGGTATTTTATAGGAAAACTAAACCTTGCGTAATTGTCGCCTTTGAATCACAATTGCATTAATGATCGTTGTTTCACTTTGATTCATACTAGTAACCTTAACTCTAGTGTCTTCCTTATTGATATTTTCATCTCGTATTATTTGCTAGTTCTTTGATAATAGTTAGTTATTAATTGTTACCAAAATCATTCAAAACCCCCAAAAATCCTTTAATTAGGTAATTTAGACTTGTTAGGCTTTGATTAATCCCAATTTCCCTGTGGATCGACCCTTGACTTGCCTTTACTACTTTCTTAGTAATTGCTTGTTAGGTGTTACAAATATTGTTTGAAAAGCGATTTTTGGTACCTTAACGACACACTAAAAACCTCTTATCATTTAATTATTATCTACTTTTTATATTTTTTGAATGTTTCATAAAATGAGAAATTTTCATTTATATAACCACTATTCATCTTTGTAACTAAGTTAATTAGTAGCATATATATGATTTAAACTGACAAAATTTGTTAAATTTAGTTCAATAATGGTATTATAAACGATGTTCTATCATAACAAAGTTGACGTCAATGTAAAAATTCATTTTAGGTAAATATATAGTAATATGTTTGATTTTTTATTAGTTATACAATTTAATTTACATTTCAAAGATATTATTTTAAAATTTGATTAGAATTTTGGGTCAATTGGGTCGGCACTGATGCAACCCTCCTAACCCAAAACTTTTGGATCGTTGGGTTGGGGTTTTAAGTCTAAAACTCTTGTTGAAAGCCCAAGAAAATCGCGTTGGTGTCTAGGGTCGTGTCTTTTTTGGACAGGTCAACTAAGAGGTAGTGACCCATGATCGACCTGACCTACTCTGACCTAAGTCAACCAAAACCGATTTGATCCAAATTTAATACTTAAACCCAGTCTGCACCGTACCTGATCAAAAGGCGATCATGTCTACCTGTAATGAACTCGACCCAACAAAAACAACTTGACTCGTAAATAACCTGACCAATTACAACTAACCCAAAAGGCTGAAACTGATTCAACCCGAGAAATAATCAATCTAATTTGACTTATATTATTACAACCTGTGATCCAATTTCACTAGAATTATTGTTTCGACTTAACCCGATTTTGACCTGACTTGTTATCACCCATGGGCCATGACTCAACTTTATCCAACTTGTGATAGCCTTGAAACCAAGTTAATATATATTTCAACAGATATATTTTGTGATTATATTTAAATACTTAGACTTTGTGACTAGGTATAAATACACAAGGTTAGATTATTTTATTTAAATAATATATACTCTTTCTGAAAGATATTATTTTTTGAGTTTTTTAATTAAAATAACTGTAAAAAATAATTAAAAATAATACCATATTTGATTGGATTTTTTTCAACAAAAAAGTTGATTAAAATTATATATTATGGAAATTTGCATATGATTAAAAATATCAAGTACTTTCCATATTAGGGACCCAAAAAGGATGCTTTTTCGAAAATGACAAGATAGGAAGCTGGTAATGACTCAAAAAGAAAGAATGGTCACAAAAGGCGATGTTGACTCGAGCTAATCTGAGCTAGATAGACCAAGATCAATCCAACAGAAAGTCACCACCATATTACATATGATCCGATAATGACCTGATTTTCGGAATGATATGATCCGAACATAATTCAACCTATAGATTTTGACCCAAAATTCGACTGAAACCGAAAATAGCTTGATCCAATTAAAATTGTACCAGAATTGACCCAACACGAAGCATCCTGAACCCAAACTAACCTGCTTTAGTTTAACTTGTCCACAACCTGGATCGCATTGACCCGAATCTAATATAATCCAACCCGGAGAAAACCCGACTTGAACCTAAACTGAACTCAAGCAGGCCATAATTGAATCATTTTTACCTGACCCATAATTATTAGCACGTTTTGGATCAAGCCATAATCCGAGTTCTCTAATTGACACCTCTATTAGTGAGTACTAGTCCTCTAATTTAGGATTGAGTACAATCCTAGAGCTTAATTTAATGCATCAAGTTAACCCGATATCCTTAGTCATTTTGATGAAAGAAGACAAACGGACACCAAAATATCATTATCAAGGTCACACAACATCTATAATAAATGTTTAAGAGCAACAAAAAGCATATCTAGCAAAGCCAAACAATTTTCTTACATAGAATTAAGAATATATAATCCTAACACTAAAATTTGACAATATAGCACATTCTCAAATTGTTTCTCAATATTTTTCTTGAGTAGATCGTCATCGCTCCATTATAAATCTGAGAGGAAAATTCTTGTAAACTATAGAACAACTATTGACAATCATTGTATTTTTTTTTTTTTTTTTGACATCGCGAAAATTTGCATTAATTAAAAAACAGAATTACATCCTAAGGATAGTACATCCATTCTAAAACAAAGAAACTAAATTGAGCATTACATGCTCCTATATAACAAGTACAATAATGTAAATAACGAAAACATGGATAAATCTGCTCGATTTGGAGATCTCGGAAGTTGGATAACTGCAATGCGCTTTTACCAGTGGATGACGATCGCCAAACACCTGATGAAGGGAGTGGGAGGAGTGGACCGGCTTCACAAACAGGGCAACAAAGTAGCAGCGAGTTGAGGAACTCGCAACATGACCAAGTCACATAATACCCTTTGGAATGGGTATTTTAGGCTTCTCCGCAAAGGAGAAGCTCAAATAAGTTGACGCGCTATAAACCCAATTAACAAATTGGGGAGCCGTCTTCAGATATCGTTTTGTCAAGGCAATGAGCAATAAGATCATTACCAAGCGAGACTGAGAGCTAACCAAAGTTAGATCTCGAACAAACCACCGATTTACAAAATCGGAGAAAACAAACCCCGGCCATGAAACCACTTGCCACGCAAACCCGAACCAATCACACAAATCAAACCCAACAATTGGAATACAAATACTACCTCCAGCAAGAAACAAAACAATCGAGCAGAGTGAGGAAACCAACAGACTCATACCAACACAACCAATAACTGGAACAACGCGGAGGAAACACCAACTAATCTAATACTCGGCGGCAACAACTAAAAAACAAAAACAGGGACCGGGGAAGGAGAAACCCACAACTAACGCAAACGAACTAGGGATTCGACACAACACGAGATAGGGGAGGGGGAGGGGAAGCCCAATTCTACACAACTAACACTAGATAGGGGAGGGGAGGGGATGCCCAAAAAACCGGAAAACTAAAGAGGGGAGGGGGATGGGGAAGCCCGAAAGATTACCAACAAACGCAACCAACTCAACGACAAACTACCGGAATAACACTAGATAGGGGAGGGGGAAGGGGATGCCAAACCGAAACCAGGGGAGGGGGAAGGGGAAGCCCAAAATACAACCAACTCAACAAACGAAAATAAACCAGGGGAGGGGGGAGACGACTCACAAGACTCGACAAGGAGGGGGAGACGCGACGCCGCCGGAGTTAACTTTGTCCACCGCGAAGAACGAACCTAGAGACCGAAAAACTAGGAGAAACACTAAGAAAACCGACGGAAATCTATGAGGGGGACGACGAACGGAGAAAAAGGACAGGAAAACGATGAAAGAAAGAAAAGGCGAAGAAAACAAGGGAACTCGCCGGAGAACCCGCCGGAAACTTCGCGGCGCCGGAACTCCGGCGAGTTCCTAGGGTTAGGTTTTGTTGGTTAGAGAGAAGGCAGAGGAGGACTGTTTTAGTTGAATAATATTGACAATCATTGTAGAAGCGCATAACAACCTGTCAACATTCTACTAATAGCCTTCCTCTAAATAATTAGATTAACTAGTATTTGGGCCCGGGCGTTGCCCCGGGTGGTATTGTTTTCCAAACTTGATATGCATTTTTTTCCATTCGCAATAAAATATATTAAAGAAAACTCAACATTTAAAAGGTACAAATATAATACTATGGACATTTAAAGCATGATTAAAAGTTGGTTGAGATGGTAATTGTGCTATGTATAATAGCAAGAGGTCACGTGTTCAAATCTTGTTGCAAGCAAATTTTACTTTTGTTAATTGACATGACATATGTACACATTGGACAATTCTAGTAGAATAACAGAGGTGCCACGTGGCGTGTATACGTTGTCACGCACGCCTTTTAATATATTAGTATAGATATGACAAGACATCCCAAATTTTAAAATTATGGTATCAAATTTTCCTTTTAAACAAAGAAATAGTAAATTTTACCAAACACCCCTTACCCCTAAGAAATAACTAAAGCAAGACTATTCTAAGGCCCTATTTGGTAAAGAGAGGTTAGAGGAAAAATTAGAGGGTTGAACTCATATTAGGGGATTTGGCTATTCAATCGTCTAATTTGAGTGTTTAGTAAAGAGAGGTTCGAAACAGCTGACTGGGTCCAAAAAAAACTCTTTTTGAAAAAGTTGGGGGAGGAGTTTTTTTGACATTAGAGGTTTGGAAATAAGTGAGGGTAAATTACATTTATGTCCTAAAATTCTTGAAAATTACATTTATAAACAATAAAAAGTACTGTAATAAATTATGCTCATGCCCTTGTTGGACATTTTATACAATTACATAACAATCAACTATTTACCAACCACTTTATACAAACAACCAATATAATCAGCTAGTCAAACCAGCTAATACAATAAGCTATCAACTAATATAATTAGCTAACAGCTATCAACTATCCGTAATCTGCTAATTGCTAAACATGACCTAAACCTTTTTTGTGGTACATGACCTAAACCTTTTTCCGTATTATAAGAAAAACGCGTACATAAAACCTTGTTTTTTCAACTTGCCTTTCTTAAAAAAAACAAATGATCACAGTGATACTTTTGTTTCCAATTAATAATTAAACGGGTTTTTCACCAAATATCCCTGATAAATTTTTTTATTTATCAAATACCCCAACTTTTTTCAAAATTCACCATATACCCCTGACTTTTAAAAAAATTACCCAAAATGCCCTTTTAGTTAACGGACGTTAGTCCTCCGTCAGTGATAAATATATGTTCACCATATACCCCTAAGTAAAATAGTAATGCACCAGATACCCTTATTTTTGAATTAGTTGTAACGGCTATTTTTTCCAGTTTAAAAAAACTAGCCGTTAATGTTATGTTGCATTAACTGCTTCCTTTATAAATACATGGATCCAATACCCTTTCCCCATCCTTTTGTTATTGCAATTCTTAGGAGTTTTGCCATGAGTTACTCAAACAGTTCATCCTCACAATCTTCATACATAAGAGTACCTAACTCATATTGTATTTGTAGGAGAAAATTTGCAATACGAAGCTCTGAAACTACAACAAATCCTCAGAGACTATATTACAAGTGTGATACATGCAACAATTTCAGATAGTGCAAAGGGAGTGTGGAGCATAATCTGAGCAGCCAAAATGATTCTCAGAGACAGGCCATATGCAGAGATGAGGGAGAAAGTTCAGAGAGCAACAAGATGAAGGAAGAGCTGAAGCATTTGAAGAAGAAACTGAAGCAGCAACAAAAACTAGTAAATGCAACAATAAAAGTAGGAGTACTCATGTTTGTAGTTGTAATATTTGTAATATTTAAGTGACCTAATGTAATTGGTGCAAGAGACAATGTAATGTTGTTCAACAAAAAAATTAGCATGTTTAAACTGTTGTAGCATCAACCGAATACTTAATGTAGCAAAAAATCACCATTTGAACTACTTCCTAATGTTGCTTTACAAAATGATAGGCCCTACATAATCACAAAATACAAAATAATCTCAGCATCCTAACATTGTTCAGGCTTTCTTGGAGTTGGTCTGTCTTTTTGGGTTTAGATTGGCTGGTTGAGGCACTGGCAGCATCTGTTTATTTCCTTTTCTTCCCTTTCTTCTGGTTCCTGTTGCAGCTGATGTAGACCCATTCTCCTTCCTGGTTTGTGCAGTTGGTCCACCTCCACAGGTCCTTGCATTATAGCCCACTTCTTTACATTTGCTGCATTTAAACAGTGTTGTGCCTTTTCCCTTCTTGGCTTCATTAGGACCTCTCTTCTTTTGCTTTTGGGGTCTCCCAGCACCTCTCTTAACATCAGGGGGAGAAATGAGGGGTAGATCATGTTTAGGCCAGTGATATGTAGGGCTGTTCATTTCAGATATCTGATCCGATCCGAATTTCGAACATCCGAAAATTTCGGATCAACAAAATAGTGATCCGAATCCGATCCGAAAAAAATCGGATATCCGAAATTTTCGGACCGGATAACCGGATATCCGAAATTTTTATTACTTGATTTTTTAAGCTTTTTCATAGCTGTTTTTTCTTACAATTTTGGGCCCAACAATCATGTTATCAATCATGTTACAATAGCCATTAGGCTCAATTTCATGGCTATTTTTTCATGGCAGCTTCTAAGTAGTTAGCATCATTGAATATTTACATCCAATTTCATGATCCAAAAGCACATCTTGGATGTTAAACCATACATACATAATAAATTCATCTAAGTTTTAGTTAAAATTAAAACATCTAAGTTCCAACATCCAAATTAACACACTAATACAAATAAAGTTAACAAATTTAAAATCCCATAGAATGACTCATCAATATCAATTGTTGGTTGCTCCGTAGTCAAATCTTTATACCTACAAAACAAATATCACAACAAAGAAAATGATAGTATTAGTATTAAGCAAAAAAAAATTAAAGTACAATAAATTTGATGTTCCACATATTTTGCTATAACCATAAAAGCAGCAAATGATGTGCTGTTTATGAATATGCTGGCATAAATGGATGAGCAACATCAACAAAGAAACTTAAAAATGTATTCTTGATCCTTCTCTTCCCCTAGATGAAACTTTTATTTGTGCCTCAAAAATCAAAACCGTCAAAGACTGACTTGGTGGGCAATTAAAGTAGCCTGTGCGAGTGAATCAAAACTGAAGAAACAAAGAAGAAATAAATGGAGAAGATTCATAGAACAAATAAACAGAGAAGATTCAACAGAGAAACAAGAAAAATTAAACAAACAAAAAACAAAGAAAAGAAATAAAAAAAACGAAACAACAGAACATGGGAGAAGATTCACGCGAAAAATTAGAGAAGAAGCAAAACATAGGAGAACAAGAAAAAAAAATGAGAAGATTCAGTCGAAAAATTAAATAAAGAACAAGAAATTAAAAAACAAAACAATAAAACGAAACAAAACAAAAGAAGATGCAGTAGAAAAATTGAAGAAGATGAAGTGATAAATTAAAAACAAAAATAAATCATCAAATCCTTGCCAATTCAGAAGATTCATTCGAAAAATACCTCATTTATCCGCGTCGGTAGATGGTGGCTAGCCTGGTGGCGTCACAGAGTCGCCGCCACAGAGTCGTCGCCGGTAGATGGTGGGTTGTTGGCGACGCAACCTCGCAGCAGGTGTGGAGAGAGATGAGAGAAATGAATATGCGGCTTGTGTGACTGTGTGTGTCTTAGGGTTTAGAATTGGGCTGTTAATAAACTGCCTCAGTGAACAAATATTTTATTGTTTAGGGTTTTAAAATAATAATAAAAAACTATACATAAAAAAAATCGGATATTTCGGATATCCGAAATCACAAAAATCGTGATCCGTATCCGATCCGATTTTTTTCGGATATCCGATCCGAAATATCCAAAACTCAAAATAACGGATCGGATATCCGATTTTCCGGATCGGATCGGCCGGATCGCGGATCGGCCGGATCGGATCATTATGAACAGCCCTAGTGATATGGATCAGCCATAGGGTGAATGTGCTCCCCATAGGTTGACTTGTAAGCTTCTCCCTTGAAATAAGGGGATACAAAATCAGCAGCCTCCAATCTTTCATCAAATATAACTCTCAGAGCATGTTTGCAAGGTATACCACACCCTTGCTATTTTCCACAGCCACATTTCCCATCAGCTAACCTAATAGGGAAATTCACATTCCCATCTCTTACCTCAAATTCACCCCCCACATGATGTAGCATAGCAAAACTTTGATTCATCACTCCTAGTTTCCAGGACCTTCTTTGCATAGTCAGTGAGCATGTTGGCATCAAAGTCAGCTGCTCTATCAAACCTTGGTCCAATTCTCTTCATTGACCAGTTTCATATGGCTGCACAAACAAGGAACCATGTTAACATCACATCAGTTGAACCAAGGCAAACACAAAAAATTCAGGCCAGATGCACTTACCCTCAAGCAAAGTGAAAACAGGGAGGTCCCTGTATGGTTTAGTACAGGCATTGAAGCTCTCCACAAAGTTTATTGTGTTATGATCACAACAAACTAGTGGATCAAAGACATGCTTGGACCACTGCTCTGTGCATGACTGCAAATGAGTGACAGCTTCAGGATTATAAGCATGAATCTTATGCATGCACTAGTGGAAAAAAACGCAAGGGCTGCGTTTCTTGAAAAATTAATCCCTTAATAGTGAAGGGTTGCGGTTAGCCCAAAAACGGCAGCAATGCAAAAACCGCAACCCTTTTAGTGAAGGGTTGCAGTTAGCCGAAAACCGCAGCCCTATAAGTAATAAAGGGTTGCGATTTTTGGGCTAACCGCAGCCCTTTACCATTAATTCGGTGGGCTTTTTTTATTTTGAAAGGAATTCGGTGGGCTTAAAATGTTCAATACTCAGCGGAGTTAGTGCTAGGGTTTCGAATAAATCTCACAATCTCACAATCTCCTCTCCCTCATTTTCTCTCCTCTCTCACAAATCTCACGACCAACACGTCAACCACCAGCCCAGCCCTCCCTCGTCTGTCCTCTCCTCCCTCGTTTCGAACCACCACAACCCTCTCCTCCCTTGTCTCTCGTCTCTCCTCGCGCACACCAACACGTCGCTCACACCACTCGCCGTCTCGTTTCGCTCTCGTCGCGCGCACCAACGCCGCTCACACCACTTGTTGTCTCGTCTCGTCACCGGAATCTAAAGTTCATTGCCTTCGCCGTCGCTGCATCCAGATCTAGGGTTTGGTCGAGATTTAGTTTTTATCATTTTTAATTTTTTTTTGTAATTTATTTGTTACTTGTGATATTTTAGGTTTAGTTAAGCCGTTTGTGACTGTTTTTTTTCTTCGTATTTTAAGTTTTTTATTTTATTTTATTTTGTGGAATTAATATGATGTTCTTGTTGATTCGTTAATTTATAATTTCGTTTTATTGTGGGATTAATTTGATCCTTTAATCTAGGGCTGTTTTTTTTTACTTTCTCTGTTTTATGTTGTTGATTTTGTTTTTTTAGAATTTATAAAAACTGTAAATTTCCTTTGTAGAATTTATAATGATTAAATTAATGCGGTCACAAGGCTCTGTAAATAATTTCTACTGTAAATTTCGTTTGTCGAATTTGTGATGTTCTCGGCATATTTAGGATTAAAAAAATGAAAAAAAAATATTTGTTTGGGGGTCACAAGGGTTGCGGTTATGGTCAAAACTGCAGCCCTTGATCAATTAAGGGCTGGTTTTCCTTTATGCACAAGGGCTGCTACGCCAAGGGATGCGGTCCAAAAACGCAGCCCTTAGGGCTATTTTGACCGCAGCCCTTAGGGCTATTTTGACCGCAGCCCTTGGCTTTTTTTCTACTAGTGATGGCCTTGTTGAACACATACTCATTGTATGCATCAGCAGCTGTCTAGAAGAGTTTATGAAAGGTTGTCCCACTGTACCCTGCATTTTTGCAGTTCATGTACAAGTGTTGACAACATACCCTCCTTGTCGCTCTTGGGAAGACATCATTTACTGTAGACTCAACACCCTAAACAAGAGAAAAACAATTGAAATTAGTAGTGTAATAATAAGAGAATCAATTGAAATAGCAATGTAATAATTAGGTAAACTTACCCTCATTCTATCACTGATGAATGTCCATTCCTCTCTGTTGCAACCCTCTTTTTCAAAGAAATCCTCTAGATCCTGAAGAAGTATGTCCAGCTGGGAGTACTCTCAGTGTCAACAATGGCATATGTAATGAGAAAAATCTCATTGTTGCCATCAATACCTAGGGCTGACAGAAGTATACCCTTGTAGTAGCCACTGAGGTGAGCCCCATCAATGCCTATTAGAGGTCTGGACCCCCTTACAAACCCCCTAACTTGTGCAGCAAAGGCAAAGAAACATGCCTTGAATTTGGGAACCACATTCCCTGTGTTTCCTGTCCATGTAACCAAGGCATATGATCCTGGGTTAGTCCCCTTGATCATTTTAGCATACCTTGGAAGCAGACCATATGACTCATCATACCCTCCATGTATCTGCCTTCTAGCTATGCTCTTCACCTTATAAAGCAATCTCTTCTCCACCTTGATCCTGAACCTCTCTATGGCCACCTTTTGTAGGGCTTCAACTGACACTTCTTGGTTTCCAGCAATTTCTTTAGATAGATGCTTGCATAACCAGTTAGAGGACACCATGGGATTCTCTTTTAACCTCCCACATGTTCTGTGCTTACCCTTCAATGTTTTTATTGCCGAACTCACCTTGTCTGCCAACCTAGCAGCATGTATCCTCCAATCACAACCCTCCATTACACAGCAGCCTGTAAACCTCTGTGTGTCAGCCTTCTCAACAGTGATGGCAAAGCCCTCTTATATACAAAAGTTCCTAAGAACATCCATGAACTCATCTTTGGTGGTGAAAATCAACCATGGCTCCAATTTGATGGATACGTATGGAGCTTCAGTCCATATTTTGTCATTCTTGTAGATCTTATCCTTATCGGAACTACCATCTAAGCAATCTTCAAACCCAGGCTCATAAAGCTCATCAGCAAACACATCATTTTCTTCCTCTACAACAAACTCAGAACTGAAAATGTCTTCTTCATCTGAGTCACTCTCACCTTCATCAAACTCAAAATCTTCATTTGATTCACTCTCTTCCTCATCCTCTCTTTCCTCACCATCATCTAAAAATGCAGGCCCTTTTCCCCTGGTCCTACTTGTGCTATAACCCCTACTCCTACTGCCCCTCTCTTTAGGCACATATGTCCCTAATTTTTTTACTGTGCTCTTAGGTACTTTAAAACCAATTGGCCTTGTTCTTGGGGGTCTTTTAGGCTTGGTTGTAGACTTAGTTTGTGTCTGGGTTTGGATTGGTTGCTCACGGGGTGGTGTGGGTTCCCTTGGTTGCTCAGGGGATGGTGTGGGTTCCCTTGGTGAGCCAGGCGGTGTAGGGTCCGTCAAAGGTGAGGCTGGTGGTGTAGGAGGTGGTGAAGGATCCCTCAAAGGCGAGGAAGGTGGTGTAGGGGGTGGTGAAGGGTCCCTCAAAGGTGAGACAGGTGGTGTAGGTGGTGGTGTTGTGTCCCTCACAGGTGAGGCAGGGGATGTAGGAGGTGGAGTTGGGTCCCTCACAGGTGAGGCAGGGGATGTAGGAGGTGGAGTTGGGTCCCTCAATGGTGAGGCAAGTGGTGTTTGTTGTTGGGTAGGGGGATTAGGTTGGGAATCTCCAAGGCATAACTCTTCCTGGGATGTATACACCCTCACGTACTCACAGATGGTAACATCATCCGCTGAGAGCACATGTACCTCAACTGAAACTAGGTATCTCCTAGTCTCCTCAGCTTCCCTCTCCTCTTCTTCTTCTTTCCTCAGTCTTTCCTCTTCCTCTTTTTGTCTCCTTTCTTTCTCTTCCCTCTCTTTCCTTAGTATCTCTTGCACCCTCTTAATATTTTCAGCCTTTTCTCTCTCAGCCTGCTCCCTTAGTTGTACATATGAGGTAAACACTTTCCCTGGGTTGTTTGTTTCCTCAACCCACATCTCTATGGTGTATGTTCCCCTCCCAAAAGTCCATACCTTCCCTAAATCAGCATCACTACTAGGGGTGTAAGTTATTTGGTTAAAAACCGAAAATTGAACCAAATCAAACCGAATTAATAATTTGGTTTGGTTTATTTTAGAATTCGGTTTGGTTTGCACTGGAAAATTTTCACTTTTTTCGGTTTTCGATTTGGTTCGGTTTTTATTTCGAAAAACCGAAAAAAAACCAAACCAAACCGAAGTTTGCAATATACGTATGTGATATTATGGCCATATGGACTTTTGATGGGCTTAAAATATCTTCAGCCCATCCGTCTCTCTCCTAGTTAGTCCTAACAAACCCTAATCTCCCCTGCCGTTTTTCCCTTTCTTCCTAACTCACTATCAGCCGTTTCTCTCTCTCCTCCATACCTCCTTCTCCTTCGTTTCTCTGCCTCCACTTCTCCCACTCCTATGTCTTCTTCTCTCAAATATGTCTCCACTGTTTTCTCCTCTCGAAGATGACTCCACTGTTTCTCCTCTCGAAGAAGATCTCTTCTCCATTTCTCACTCAAAATCAAAGATCTCCTCATTTTTCAGTGCAATTATTGTAGTTATTGTTCGTTATTTGAAGATCGAAGCAGTCAAAGAGATCACCGTTTCATATTTATGTAGGTTATTTTTTCCGGATTAAGTACAATTATTGTAGTTATTTTTTTTTATTTACAATATTACAAATGTACTAGTATTTCGTTATTTACAAATGTCAAGAATTCACAATTATAAAATAGGTTACGAAATTTTTGTTCTTTGTAAGAATTTACAATTATGATAGATAAAGTTAAGAAGTTTTTATTGTGTTATGTAATTTCGGTTTACTCTCTGTTATGTAATTTCAGTTTGATTTGGATTTTGGAACAAAAAAGAAATTTCGGTTTGGTTTGGATTGGTTCGGTTTTGGTTTTCTAATTTTGGTTTGGTTTGGTTTGGGATGAATTTCGGTTTGGATATGGACTTGAAATGTTAAAACCTAATTTATTTCGGTTTGGTTTGGTTTTGTCCTAAAACCAAACCGAAAACCGAACTTACACCCCTAATCACTACTTATCCCTATTTTCCTATTAGTCCTAGGATTATGCACCAATATCCTAAAAGCTTTGGGGAGATATACATTCTGTTTAACGAATTCCTCAAAAAAATCTTCATATAACCCCATTAAAGGCTCTGTTCTTTTGGACTGAATTAATAAAAATTCATTTCTGTTCAGTTCAGACAAATTCAATTGATTCAATTCGTTCGTGTTTATTCGATTCGGGTTTATTCGGTTCGATTAGTTTCTTCTCACAATTTTCATTCAATTCGGTTCGGTTCAGGTTTATTCGATTGATTCGGGTTTATTGGTTCCGGGCTTCGAACAAATTCGATTCGGTTGGTTCGCTTTAGGCTTATTCACCCAAAAGAACAGAGCCTAAATGATACAAGTCTGTGTCCTCCACCCTCACATCAAAATCATGACCATTACAATGAACAAGCAACCAAATTGAGTCCATCCCAAGCAAGCAACAAACAACCAGAACAAAACCAAATTACTTGAACTATCATATTACACAAAAACAAGAAATTTCAAATTGTTAAATGATAAAAAAGAGGTGACTCGCAAAATCAAAATAAACCCTACAACGAACTAACCTTAACAGAACACAATTGCAGTTCACAAAAAGCTTTTAAGACAAAGAAACACTAAATGGACTTACTTACCTTCAAAGGGAGTAGAGAAGATTTCGCGTTGCAACCCTCTTTTTGAAATTTCAAAGTTCGTGTTTTGGGGTCCTTTTGAAGAACACCCACTTCAAGTTTGTAGTGCAGTTTTTTTTTCTTCAAATTCTGCAGCACTTTGTTTACAAATCTTCCCAGTAGCAGTTGATTTTTTAGGGTTCCATTGATGCTTGAACACGCATGAAGAACAGAGCAAGAAGCGGCAGTTGAAAGGGCGTGTTTTTTTTGGAAGAAATATTATGTCAGGTTATCTCCCCAACATAACCAAAATGGCGCCATAAAATAAGGGCAAACTTGTAAATAAACGCTAACGAAGGACTAACGTCCGTTAGCCAAAAGGGCATTTTGGGTAATTTTTTTAAAAGTCAGGGGTATATGGTGAAATTTGAAAAAAGTTGGGATATTTGGTGAATAAAAAAATTTGTCAGGGGTATTTGGTGAAAAAACCGATAATTGAATGTACTACTTTTTTATTAGATATACTATTGTTTTTCTTTTTATTATAATCTCAATAAAAAAATATATAGAACGGTTCTGAATTGAGCAAAACGGCGTTGTTCCCTTGCTAGTTAGTTTGTGTTCTTGAAACCCAACCACTAACCACTGCCTCAGCCTCTGTCTCTTCGCCCCACTTCTATGGTTCTATCGAGAGAAAAGCGTAGTTCTTTCTAATGGGTAAACTTTTGTTTTCCGAAATATGCTCAATAAATTCATCCAAGTATCTGTGTTTTGTTCAATAGTATGTGATGTATATTTGTGTAATTCTATTCTGGGTTTTGTTCTTCATTTGAATTTCAAGCCCTGATTTTTTTTGGGTGCATTTTTTTGTTTGGGTGATTGACCAATGTGTTTCAATTTATATGGGTTTGTGTTATCCTTATCTATGTATGATTATTAAGTTGATATTTTGCTTGGATGATCTTATTTGATTCTTGAGCTTTTTAATACAATGCTTCTTGTTGTTCCTTTTTATTTTCAATTTTGTGGATGTACCCTATGTTGTGGGTGAAATTTCACCTAAGCCTGATTAGGGACGTAGCATTCAAGATGGTTAACTAACAATAGTTGGTCAAGTAGTCAACCCCTTGGAAGTAGGTAACATCCTCAAGGGTTATTACAAATAATAAGTCAAACAGCAAAAAGAAGGGGAATCCCTTTTATTGAGGAGACAGATTCAAGCCCCTAAAGAATAGGCGACATCCTAGCTGATTGAATCAGTCAACCAGCACATGCAGCAAAAGTAGGTTGAATCGGTCAAGGTGGTTGTAACAGCAAGCTGAAATGATGCCGGACATCTCGGACATAACCAGTCAGGCGACCTGATTAGTTAGGGTTTATTTGCTATAAATAGAGGTTGATGTATTAGTTTTTATTCTCATTCTCTCCCACTCACTCCAACTCATTCTTACTCACTCTCATCTATTGTCGTCTAATCTAAAGCAATTAATACAAGTTTTCTTCTTGTTCTTCTTCTTAATTCTTGATCTTCGAATGTAAAGAGAGGATGCCCAATATTCTTCTCTTTTTCTTCTAATGTCATTTTTTCGTCTTCTACATCAATGTATTCTATTCTAGTAAATTCTCCATTAAAAAACAATTTATTCTAAAGGTTTTCAAAAAAAATATGTGATAGCATCCCAACTATTGTTGTGGAAGATTTGGAGGAACGAAGGCGAGCCAATGGTATCGTCGAAGTGATTCGAAGTGTTGGTGGACGTCTTGGTCGTCGTGACCGTCATGTCCATGATGATCGTCGTGGATCGCCATGTCCAAGATGACCGTCGTGACCGTCATGTCCAAGATGACCGTCGTGACCGTCATGTCCAAGATGACTATCGTGACCGTCATGTCCAAGATGACCATCGTGTCCAAGATGAATGTCCGACAGTCGACTCCAAGATGACCGTTGTGACCGCCGTGTCCAAGATGACCGTCATGCCAGCAAATTTTTTAGTTGACAGCATCTTCATTTTCAATCACCTTCCCTTGTCTCTTCCCCAAGACACGCAGAAGGCTTTCACTTGTAGGTACAATTCCACACTATTTTTAGTTTTTTATCTAACAATGTTATCTTGGACAGGCCTTTGACACATAGATGAAGATGGTCTTGTGTACATACAAAAAAATGACATTGTGGGGCTCCAATAAGGAGCTGAAGTCCGGACATGTAGATGATGTCAGAGCGTCCAGACGACAACAAGTTTGACACGGATAAACCTAACAAGTCATCATGATGAATCCATCAAAACTCCTAAGGAAGTAAAAACTAAATTGGTTTTGTTTTTAAACTAACAATGATTGTTTTACACAGTCATGTATCAAATGTGACATCACAAGATGGCTTCTTTTGTGGACGTTCTCAATGGCTGCATTTGAGCACCCACATACCAAGGTTTTTCAAGAGAAGTCGACACTTACCTTGTGTAAAGATATTTGTTATTATTATTATTTCTGAATTATATCATTGGATCTAAGCGATGCAAGGTTGACATGCCAAAGGCGACCAACAAGACGTCCAAAAGTAAACAAGGGAACCATGGACGCGTAGACTGACGACATGTCTGTCAAGTCGAAACAAGACATTTGGACCTGACTAAGATACCCTTGACGTGAAACAAGACGTGAAAGTAAATTTCACGAATTCCTCCATCGAAACTCCCTCTAAAGGTAAAGTAATAACCATTATATATAGCGGTCATCAGTTGACAAGAGGTGCAATCCTCAAGCTTGAAGATGACGGTAAGAAACTCTCATATCGTTTTAGCAAGTCTTGAATAAATGTCAAAGTCAAGTTACGTCACTTAGAATAGTTAGTTCTTGATTTACCAATGGCTCAAACCAATACATGACCTTGTTTAAAATGTAACACATTACTTGTCAATGCTAACAATCTCATTGAGTCTTTAGAACTCAAGAATTTACAGGACTTGTGACGAATAATATCACAAATGCAACTTCAGACATGTTCGACTAAATCAGGATGGTCAACAACGTGTGATATCGACATTGGGGGCAACTCCACCTACGACATGTGTTTCATGTATCTAGTAGCCAGCAAAAACGTCCAGGCCATGGACGTATCATACGTGTCGAAACATGTCGGACGTGTCCAACTGAAAAGACGACGCATCATATCGTACAAGGCGTCAACTTGTTGACGTGGCATCCAATCACAATACACGCAAATTAAGAGTTTACAAGGTAAAAACATTTTAATTTCAATTATGTTATGAAAGTTTGTTGCAAGTCAGTAGTGAATATGTCATCTTGAGGAGGAGGAAGTCTCTAAAATCCTTGACAAAATGGACCAATTGACCTACACCGCAACTGTCCACTTGACTCTTCCCTGATTGAGAAAAGGGAGTCTTGGTTGCTCAAGACTCCAAGAGGTCAAACCCCAAGGACGTGTCAAGCTAGACGAAATAACACTTTGGTTGGTTGAATGACAACGCACTACCATAATCTGACAGAGAAGTTTAACCTTAAAATTAAGGCTTCTCATTGTTTACTAATATATAACATATTGTCTAAAATGTCTTCGGAAATAAGAAGTCCTAAAGACGTCATGAAGGCGACCTGGCCGAGCGCCCGCACTAAACAGTTCCATCCCGATGTCGTCTGACAAGTGTCATATGTTCTATGCATCTTGAGAAAAAACTCCAAGTTCAAGTGGACCTAGAAGCATGAGCTCTAGGAGTACTTAACCCATCCACCTCTGATGTCAAAACCAAAGCCGGAAGCGAAACTGCAACTCTACTTGCCAGTTTCTGAAACCGCGGTCAGCGCAGTCCTGATGCAAGAAGAAGAAGTAAATCCCTGTTAATTATGTTAGCAAATCCCTTCTCGATGCCGAAACCAGTACGCATACTTAGAGCAACTAATACTTGCATTGGTCGTGTCCTCCACGGGTTACATCCTTATGTCGAGTCTTATACTATAATTGTGAAAACTAACTATCTAATTAAGACTGTCTTGAGAAAACCTGGAGTTGACAGTCAAATGGCGAAGTGGTCCACCCAAATTTCGGTGCCTATGACATCCAATATGAACCTAGGACAACTATCAAGTCACAAGCTTTGGTTGACTTCGTTTCGTACTTTACGCCTGGACTTCAAGCCCTCGCCAACCAAGAAGTCAACATGTCATGTGATGAAGGGTCTAATAAGACTTGGATGTTGTACACTAATTTTCGGGGTACTGGTCTAGGAATAATGTTGGTGTCCCTAGAGGGTGATGAAATTGTTCAAGTTGTCCAATGCGACTTTCGAGCCACCAACAACGAATTAGAGTACGAAGCCCTACTTAGGTCTGATTAAAGCCGGAGACCTACATGTAAGACTTCTTGAGGTAAGCTGTGATTCTTTACTCATTGTTAGCCAAATAAACGGCGACTACGCAACTAAAGATACCAATATGAGTGCCTATCTGGATGTGGTTCAGCGTCTAACAAAAGTTTATGAGTATTGTAATATAAGACAGGTACCTCAAGAACAAAATTCTCAAGGATACGCATTGACAAGCTTGGGGTCCTCCCTCAGAGCGTCCAAGTTGACCAGTGTACCTATTGTACATCTTGCATATCTTACCATTGAGCGGGATGTTTTTACAATCAATGATGGACATGACGTAGTTGGACCGTCAAGTCCACCTGCAGAGGTCGAAGGATGGACTAGGCCATTTGTAGAGTGGCTCGAGAATGGTGTCATTCCATCTGGAAAAGACGCCTAAGGATTTCGAATGAAAGCGTCCCATTATGTTCTAATTCAAGATGTTTTGTTTAAGGTGTCTATTTCAGGTGTATATCTTAGATGGCTGGAAGCTGAAGAGGCGTGTCAACTGCTCGAGGAGACGCATTGTGGCACTAGGGGCAACCACTCTGCCGAGAGAAGTCTCTCCATAAAAGTGCATTTGATGGGTTACTATTGGCCAACCATGCGACAAAACACTGTAGACATCGCCAAAAAGTGTGATGCATGCCAGCGCATGCATCGGTCCAGCACCAGCCATCTGAAGTCCTTCATTCCACTTTGACGCCATAGCCATTCATGGAGTGGGGCATGGACATAGTGAGCAAGCTGCCTCAAGCACCTGGCTAGAAAGTCTTCATGCTGGCCATGACTGACTACTTCTCAAAGAGGATAAGAAGCTGAAACCTTCAAACAGGTAAGAGATAAAGAAGTCATGTCATTTATAAAACATAACATATTGTGCAGGTATTACGTCCCCTCGGACATAGTATGTGACAACTGTACCCAGTTCATAAGGACAAGACAAAAGTTTTCTGCAACAAGTGGAATATTGGGTTGCACACGTCCACTCCAAGGTCCAGGTCCAACAGAGGTCCAAGTCCCATCAGCAAGGTATAGTTTGATGACTAAAGATATAAATGATGTTGAACTAACCCATGATGTAGATACAGTTGACGAGGTGAGGGAAAAGGCAAGGATCATAATGGCAGCTTATCAGCAAAGTATGGCACGTAGTACAACGAAATGTCAGGATCAAAACATTTCAGGTAGGTGACTGGGTCCTCAAGAAGGTCTTTCAAAACACTAAGGACCCCAGTGTTGGTAAGTTAGGACCTACTTGGGAAAGACTCTACCAGGTAAACAAGGTGGTAGAACAAGGGGCATACTCCCTTGTCAAGCAGGATGAGACACCTGTCCCAAGAAGTCGGAATACCACACATCGAAAAAGGTATTATTTCCGACTCTAATCTTTCTTAATTTAGTTATCTCTTAAGAACCATTATTGACTTGGCCGTGCCAACGCCAACGCTTCTAACTATTGGTTCCGCACACACTATGGACAACTAGAAACCCTAACCTTCTACGGGACGGGTGGAAGACGTCGAAGTCCTAACCTTCTACTGGACGGGTTCGACATGACACTTATACCAGACATTCTGGATATGTTCAACTTGACCAACTACGCAGTGGACAAGCTGTAGATGACAATGACAATTACAACTTACAACTGCAAATCAAACAACTAACAACTACAACTGCAACTACAATTACAAGTGCAAATGACAACTAAATTGACAACTTTGCAAATGACAAATGCACATATTCACAAATAAGAACAAAGAAAGCTACCTAATACGGTAGATTAACTTTGAACACAAAGACGACAACAAAACAGACGCAAAGAAGGAATCATCCCCAATATCTCAGTCTTGCAAGGACAAAAATCATTATATATATTAATTTGCTAACATCTGCATTTGCTCTAGTGTTGGCTTGATGCACGGGAACAATAGTCAAGATGCCATCCACCACGTCATCAGCCTTTGCGTCGTCAACTTTCGCCTTAATAGCCAATGGTCGACTTACATCTTCCAGTTGACCGACATCTCCCAGTTGACCACATTCCAGTAAAGACGTGTCCATCAGACGTGACATCTTTGTCAGTCATCACCATTAGGCATGACACTTCCATGAGGCGTGACTTCTCCACTATCTTTATTTTCATTGTGAATAAGCTTGTCTCGAGTAGGGAAGACATCACGTAATGCATCTGCCAACTTGCCATTGACATCTTCAGAGTTCCATGCAAGGTGACAACTTGTCAGACCAAGATGACGACTATCTGAATTCAAACGTATGTATTTCGAAGAAGAAAATTTCACTTTTGTAGAATGTGATCTTCAAAACCAAAATTTAGGGGCAATTGTTGTGGGTGAAATTTCACCTAAGCCTGATTAGGAACGTAGCATTCAAGATGGTTATCTAACAATATTTGGTCAAGTAGTCAACCCCTTGGAAGTAGGTAACATCCTCAAGGGTTATTACAAATAACAAGTCAAACAGCAAAATGAAGGGGAATCCCTTGTATTGAGAGATTCAAGCCCCTAAAGAATAGGCGACATCCTAGCTGATTGAATCGGGCAACCAAGACATGCAAAGAAAAGTAGGTCGAATCGGTCAAGGTGGTTGCAACAGCAAGCTGAAATGATGTCAGACATCTCGGACATGACCAGTCAGCCGACCTGATTAGTTAGGGTTTATTTGCTATAAATAGAGGTTGATGTATTAGTTTTCATTCTCATTCTCTCCCACTCACTCCCACTCATTCTTACTCACTCTCATCTATTGTAGTCTAATCTAAAGCAATTAATACAAGTTTTCTTCTTGTTCTTCTTCTTAATTCTTAATTCTTAATCCTCGCTTGTAAAGAGAGGATGCCCAATATTCTTCTCTTTTTCTTCTAATGTCATTTTTTCGTCTTCTACATCAAAGTATTCTACTGTAGTAAATCTCTATTAATAAACAATTTTATATTTCAATTGAGTTACTAAGATCGATGGCCTCTTTTCATAGGCAAATTGATCCCTTGGTAAAATTTGTCCAAAACACCCTAGTGTCCAATTTCCATGCTATACTCAATCTTTGAACTTGAGATCATCTGGTGCTTTCTGCCATGGCAACATAGCTCTCTTTTCGGCGTTTCGTCTTATTTTGTAGATATTGAAGATGGTTCTTTGGAGTCAGATTGGTTTTTTATGAAATATCAGCTTTTGAAGGATTTGAATAACAATACTATTACCTGATTGTATTTGAGGTGTTTAGTATTTTCATTCTGAATACTAATTGTTGAATTTTTAGGTATTCTAGGTCTTGAAACTCCTCATTGAATTACCTGATCAGCTTTCCTTTTTGCTTTGAGATTCAATGAGGAAAACCTAGCTTAACTAGAACTTCGCTTGATTGTCGGTTGTCGGTGTACTTTATAGTTGAATTTAGTTGGAAAACAATGGTGTGAGATGGTATTAGAGTAGCAATCAGATGTTGGAGGTCATAGAATTTCTGAATTTTCAGGGAGCAGTTTTAGTCGTTCTCTAGTGTGATTCACTTTGTCAATTTTTGAGAATTTTTTCAAAAAAAAAAAATTAAAATTTGGGGTGCACAAATTTGATGACACTAATTAGAACTTCCAGCATACTTGATACTACTACTATCTTTTTTCAGAATGTGTGTGGTTCAGCCTGTACTTTGTACCCAATAGAAACTAGTTGATTCTTACATAGGTCAGTGTCAATGTTGTTTAACTTTGGATTGTTTTTAGAGCATAGCATTTGTAATGCGATGGTATTCGGTTCGATTCTGATAGCTAGCTTTTCTCTATTCTTATTCTCCTTCCATTGTTTTTCAATTCCAAATTCTAACTTCTCTCTTCTCCATTACAACTAATGCATCCATGATGGTCTTGATGGCCTAAGTATCAACATGGATTTTATAGTGATTTACTGAAACTGTAAACGTTTTTGGGGGAGTGATTGACAAAGATACACCAATACAATTTCATTTAGAATATCCAAGCATTATTTATCTAAATAACTCATGTATCTTAGCTTGATATTGTTCTGTCAATATTGTTCTGTATATATGCTCAGTATGAACATATGATCTGTTTTATCTCTCTGATTATATAGGATACTCTAGGTTAGCTATATCATATTACGTAGGTGCTTCTATGTATATGAATAAGAGAGTGAAGGATAGCCTAGTGGTTAGAGACTTCCTCCTTGCCTGGGAGGTGCCTGGATCGATCTCTCACCCTGCAAGTTGGGATCCTCTTTATTCCCCCCAACTTGTCAAGGTTTCTCCTTACCTTATTAAAAAAAAAAAAAATATGTATATGAATAATGCTCATGTCTATAGAATAGTAAGTAAAATTTCCTCAATCGATCTTCATCCCTTTAGAGAAGGGAGAGAGACATTACTTTAACTATAGGCAAAGGAATCACTAATAAGAATAAGAGACCACTTTGCTCTTATAAGTGGTTATTTGATAAAAAAAACCTAATTTTTTAGAAGGAGGTTTCTTATATTATGAGAAAAATAGACCTATTTTCCTAAAAAGTATCTCTTCCGTTTTTACTTAGTTGTTCCATTTTAACTTTTGCACTATTCACATAACCCACTTTAACCTTATTTTCCTTCTATTATAGAAGTACTAGCTTTTGGACCCGTGCAAAATGCACGGGAATTTTTTTGTTTAATAAGAACTTTATATTCCAATAATACTAAATACATAAAAATATTTTAAGATTGCGTCAAAAGTTGATAAAGTATAAGATAATAAATTGAACAATTAACCTCTATGCTATTTGCCGCTTTTATTTACCGTATATCGTCCATATTTATATGTTTTTTTTTCTTTCTCCCTCCTCTACTTCTTCTTCCTCCATGATCACCACTAGGGCTGGCAATCAGGTCGAGTTGGGTCAATTTCGAGTTGACTCCGATTTATATTTCAGTCACTTACCCCTAACCCAAACCCGACCTCGATTCTAATTTCAGGTCGAAAATCATAACCCAAGCCCGACCTTACCGATTTCGGGTTGACCCGAAACCAACCCAAAATGACCTGAAATGAAATTCAACTATACACGCTAAGTTATGAAAGTATGGGTTAATGATCTGAAATGAAATTTAAGTGATCCAAGAAATGGGCTTGGCTCAATACAGATAAGAATTACAAAAGATAGGTTGTATAAGTTATGAAAATCTGGGTTAATTTCAAGTTGACCGGACCTGAAATCAATCCGACTTCTAAATCAGGTAATTCGGGTTGTTTTCAGGTTCAAAAAGTCAACCCGAACCTAACCCATTATATTTTCGAGTCGGGTTGGGTCGACCTATTTTTTATTTCAGTCGAAAATCTCAACCCAAACCCGGAATTTTCAGTCGGGCCAGTCGTGTTATCGGGTTGGGTCAACTTTTGCCGGCCCTAATCACCACCACCCCCACCCACGCCCCCAACCTAACCCCCACCGAAGCCCTCCCACCCCACCCTCTCCCCCCCTTCCCCTTTCACCCCTCTTCTTCTCCTCTCCCTTCGTTCGTGTCCCCCCGATGCTCCCAACCCACAACCCGCAGCCCCGCCCCCACAACCCCTAAGAAACTTCCCCAGTGTTGCCCCCCTCCTACCACGCGCTTCCCCCGACAAACCCCACCTATTTGTCTTCTTCCTCTTTCTCCCTTCTTCCATCCCCTGCTCAAAAATTCAAGGAAAAAAAAAGAAATTAAGAAAGATATAAATGAGAGGTAAAAGATTACATGTGCTTTTTGGTTGATGCCTTGATGGTTTGCTTAATTGGTTTTAAAATTTTGTTACTGACTTGAGAAATAATTACGCTTCGAATATATTGCTTTACACCCGTGTAGGTTGCACGTAAATTTTATTTTTCTCAATATATTTCAATTTCAAAAACTATTTAAGATATTTTTAAGATTAATGGTTATTTTTTGGGTCTTGACTGCACACATTTAATCACCGCTTTTATTAGTTATACCTAAAATATGAATCTATACATATCCTACATGATAATAAAATAATATTGTATCCAAATTTTAAAATTTTGACCTTGGAAAAAAAATAAGTAAATGGACTTGTTAATTGAAATTCTCAGATCTTGTATTGAGAATAGTTTAAAACTGGCTCACGACCCGTGCGCTAACTATCATGACCTACAATTATCTATAATAATTAGTACTATTGTAATAGTTTTCCTATAATTGACACTAAATTAAGAAGTCGGATATTTACAATTCTAATTTTATAACTTTTACTAACTTCATAGTGGTCAAACTTGTCTTAAACTTACTTTAATATAATAACTCCCGTAAATTTTATACCGTTATTCCTTATACTCAATTTATATGTCTATATCAATTTTTTAAATATTAAAAAAAAAAACTATCTTGTCCCACTCGATAATATTTTTTCAATTGTGGGTGAACAAAATATTTGCTGAAACAACTAATATTGATAACATTATCTAAAAGCCCAAAAATAAAAACCGAAAGTATTTCAATTCAGTAAATTTAGTATGTTGTGATACTTACATTTGAAATCAATTGAACTAAGAATATCAAAAAACTTTATGGACGATTCACTTAGCATATAGTATACTAGGGGTGAAAGTTCGGTGTACGGTTTGGATTAGGGCCTAATCCAATCCGATCCGAACAAAATTTGGATTTTAATTTTCCAATCCGAATCCAAACCAATTAGAGTTTGGATCCGATCCAATCCAATTCCGAATTTTCATACTCTAGATTGGATCCGATCCGAAAATCCGATTTTTCAAAACTCTATCTTTTCGATGAAATAAATTAAGCACAACAAAGAAATTTCAATAGCATTTAGGAAATGACGAATTAAGTGATGTTAGGGTTTTAGGAAAAGGGGTTGAAGCGCTTACGCCTATTGGCCTATGGACTAGGCATTTAAAAAAAAAATCAGTTAAGCACTTAAGCCCAATCCATATACATAATACAAGGCATATTACTATTCGGTTATATTGGATTTTTGGATCCAATTACCCTCAATCCAATCCGATCCGAAAATCCATTTTTTCAAAAAATCTCAATCCGAATCCAATCCGAATACCGTTTGAATCCGATCCGAATTACTAATTCGGATTGGATTGATTGGATTTTGGATTTTATCCGAATAACTTTCACCCCTATAGTATACTAGCTTTTTATGCATGCGATGCGTGCGATGACATTTTTACGCATAACTATTACTAAGTAGTAAAGAAACAAAAAATGAGAGTTAGTATCTAAGTTCACCTCCATTTTGTGAATAAGATTCTTTGAAATACTTACAAATAGTATTTAAAAACACTTTAATAAATAAGTATAAGTGATGAAATTGCATTTCTAACTACTTTTTTGTCGACTTTAACTAATCTTCTTGAAAATCCACGCACACTCATCAGCCCCAATAACCTCAAATATGTAATCAACAAAGGTGGTACTGATTAAGCTCCATGGTCTTACTTGGTGGACGTAAAAACCATGAGTATTCTTTGAAACCGAAAACTTTCATAACTTTGTTGAAAATTGTTGCTCTTCCATTAGGCCCAAATTGATAGAGATATTAGTTTTTAGTTGCAAAACGATATGAAATTAAAAAATGTTTGGAACACTTGACAAACCTTGTTGAAGTAGTGATTTGATTTCGCCGGAGTACACCGCAACATGTGCTGAGTTAGGTCATTCATCAATGTTACTCCCATTCCACCACTCTTGTCAGAAATAATGAGTCGAAGCATTAATCTGAAAATGGGAAAACACAATCAATAACATTTGTGAATATTTGTAATATATTTAGATAATCTTGTAAAGTTTATACCTTGGAATAGTCTGCAAGATTTGTTAGATTGCACCGTACACATCTATGGACCATTTGAGTGATGATGATTTTTCTTAGACAACGGTTACATGCTTCGTAAATAATGTCATCAGTTGTGACTCAATACGCCTCACATGAGCGACTAATCGACAATAATGAACCTATCATAGAAAACAACAAATATACGTTATTTTTTTATAAGTCCACTAATAAACAAATTGAAAAGGTTTGTAGTTATTTACACTCTTTATAGTAGGTAATTTAGATATCCGAGTACGAATGGCATTATAAACTGCAATTGATGAATGCATTGCAAATGGACATGAGCGGAAAGCCGCAACCCGTTTTTGTGTCGCCTTCTCCGTGTCATACCTAAATCGCAATATGTGAGAATCGGCTTGCTATACATATTAATGGTGCGTAGATTTTTTTTTTGTTTAGCTGATTGGTGTGAAATTGAATGTTGCATACCATGCGAATAATAAAGTGCGTGGTACAATTGTTCTCTGTATTTAAGTATATTCTGCTGTAATAGTCTGTTGTAAGATATACCCCTGTTCACATAAATGATTCCAAAAAATAATCTTGTTCAGCCATATACGTACACAAAATTTAAAAGCAATATCGTCTTTGTTGTATGAAAGGGGATGTTATTCGTACCGTGGTAATTTTTCACATGAAGCCCACATGCGACAACAATTGAATGTTGTTTACCATAATCAAATGGTCCATCTCCGAAGACATGAACATAATCATTCCAAACCGTTAATTTGATAATGATCCACCTGAAAGAATAAAGTTATGTAATCGTTAAAAAAAACAATGCACCATAATATTCAATTGTGATATTAAATAAATAACATGCACATACGTGTTATCCATTATTGCAACATCTCTTTTAAAAGAGTTGTTTCCAACCGGCCGAATCGGTGATACATCAAGGAGTATTCCAATGACATCCGAGAAACGTTCACCATACATTAAATATGTGTTTTGGTAGTGACAACATGTATATGGTTGGAAATAAGTAGACTTTACCGAATAATCTGTCACTGCTATCGACATGACACCATATATGAGATAAGGGCACTCTCTTGTAAAAAAAGATGGGCATTCCAGGGTCATCTTGATCTTCAAGAATGACATATGATGCATCCGTCAACAACATCTCGTTTGTAATAGTGAACAATGTCATTTGTGTAATCGCCAGGCACTATCTCATACATTAGAGCACATAGATGTAGCCTCGCTTGAAATCTCCCAAGAAATCTCTCAATATGAGGGGAGAATACAAGTGCATTGTATGCCATCACCCTATAAAGGCAATAAAGATAATAAAATATTATGAATGTAATAATGAGAAGCAATTTGACATTATAATAAGAGTAATTTAAAAGATTTACCTCACTATCCACAAAAAGCATTTTCCAAATTTGTTTGCAAGATCCACAAACAATTAAGCTCCAAGAATAAGAGTTTATTTGCTTATATTGTTAATGGGAATTGTTAATAGTTTTTTTTTGGGGGAGGGTTAAATATCAAAGAGACAAATATTTCATGGGGTTTAGAAAGTCGCATAACACTACTGCATAGTGCAGATAGCACATAGCAGTAGCAAATAGAAGTTTTATTATTTTTTTTATTTTTTAATTTGAGATGATGTTACATTGGACGCGATTTGCTCGACATTATAGCTATATTAGACAAATACATTATATCTTAAACATTTTTGGATTTGCTTGGAGAGATGATGTTATATGCACGTGATTTACAACTATTTTTTTTTTTATTTGAGATGATGTTTCTTTACTACTATGTTGGGCATATTCTACATTTGTACTACTCTACTTATCAACATCAGTGGGTATAATGTCTAACTATTCATTATCTCTCTCCTCTCACTCTATAATTCCACTACTTTTTTTAACTATTCATTCTCTCTCTCCTCTCACTACAAATCTACAACCCATATTTTGAAGGAATCTAGTTCATCAAACTAATATATGCAGTATAATTTGCGAACAACATCAAAGGAATACATGCAGCAGTAGATTTTCAAGTTAACATCAAAGAACAACATCAAAAAATCAGGCGTTTCAAGTTTTAAGGAGCAGTAGATCTAATTGGGTCGATTTTCTAACAAAGAAAGGTAATTTGTTAAAGTATAAACCAATTTCAGTTTTTTTCCCTTGTCTAACTTCTAAATTCTGATTTCACAAATTGATTTTTTAAATTTTCTCCATTTCTAAATTTTAACACTTTGAGTTTCAATTATATTTGAGATGAAATTTTAAATTTTTCATACACAATTTGATATTGTAATTTTTTTAGACAAACAAAAATCGCAACTTTTTTTTTTTCTGAAAATGGTTTTCGCAAAATGTAAATTTTTTGTGTGAAAATGGATTTTTGCAAAAGTTGTTGGCAAAAAATTTCGAAATTTTCCCCAAAATTTGATATTGGTTTTTCTTTTTCAAATGGATTTTTGCAAAAGTTGTTGGCAAAAAATTTCGATTTTTTCCCCAAAATTTGATATTGGTTTTTTTTTCAAATTTTATTATGAACATGGATTTTTTGCAATAGTTGTGGGCAAAATCTTGATATTGGAATTTTTTTTAAAAAAAATTGTTACTTTTAACTTGTTTTCTGATTTCGTATGGAAATTAATTTAATTTAAGTCAAATTATATAAAAAGCCCTTTTTGTTATTAGTCGAACATAACAGTTGCTATCAATTATGAAATTGCTCATAACTTGTCCGTTGATTTCGTATGAAAATGCTCATAACAAATTTGAAATAACTTGCAAGATTAAAAGAATTATGTACCTTTTTGGAAGTTCGAAAATCGACGAATGTGTGATATCCCGTCGAAATAGTAAGTTTTGTGAGTTTGTAATTGTGAATGGTTCTTCAGAACAATGATTTGTAAGTGAATTTAGTTGTAGTTTGTATTAGTATGATTTCTAGTGCACTAGTTGTAGTTTGAAATTAATTTTTTTAGTTTTTGTAAACTTTCCTGATCATTTGAGTGATTTATGCAATTTGTATAACGTGATTTTCTCAATTTTATGAGTGATTTGTAAAGTTTCCTGATTTAAGTGATTTTTGAGTGATTGTTGTAAATTACTTTTCGGTAAGTTTTGTTTAAATTTCCGTATCAGTTTGTGAGATTGGTTTTGTAATTTAGAAAGGGAAGGGGGGTAAAATAGTCTCTTCAAATGAGGACACCATAGCTCCCCCTTTCCTTATGTAATAGAGATATGAATATATAATGTATAGTGACTAATGTTCTATATATGTAAAGATTAATCATGCATAATAGTAGGGATTTTCAAATCACAAATTTATTCTTTACTTACCAAAATTCTAAATCACGATACTTGCCGAAATTCCTTATTGCAAATTGGCTTAAAATATACATGATTTCGTAATTAACGGTGACTTATTATATACATATATAGATTAGTTGCCCAAATTACTACATAGGAAAGTTTACAACTAATGCACATGCGTTGACCTTCATGTAAATTAAATAAGAGAATCCTTCTTGATATAGGTGGCAGTAAATAAAATTTCCCATGTATATTGTTACCCAAATCAGCAAGATTTCATTGCAATTATATTTATGGCACTAAACCACGTATACAGAAGCTTATGGATTGCTTAACAAAAGGCTGCCAAGTTAGCAAATTAACTTGCTTATGACACCTAAGAAAAACCTTATTGCTTTATTGTATTATATAGATTATAAAAAACGGGTCACAATTAGTTGGATGAAAAATGCATATATATTATTAATATGGAAACTAATAACCTAATGTAAAAATATAAAGTTAGAATGTAATATACATATATTAAGTAAGGTATATTAGGTAAACTTAGGTAAAGAATCAATGGATATCTAAATATCAATAAAAAAAATTCATTAAATTTCCAATTATATTAGGAATGAAACTTAGGGCATGTTCTCCCCAAACTTATTTTCGCTTCGGCCCGGTTCAATTCGGCCAATTCCGGCCCGGTTCGGGTTAGTTCGGTTCCTAAATTATAATCATTACTATTAATTAGTTATAATTTAATCTGGTTGCTTCGGTTGTTTTATGCCGAACAGAACAGGCCCTTAGGTCATGAAAAAAAACTCACATAATGTCGAAAAATAGTTATCAATTATACGTACTTGCTCCAATTTACATGCTAAACAATTCGGACATACCCATACTGAAGAACAAATATAATTATGACTAAGTATATTTCCAACGTATTTTTTTAAAATGCGTATAAAAAGAAAAAAAAATACGTATACATTATGATATTGAAGAACAAATATAATTCTTAAAAAAATTGGACATACGGATCAATTGTTTATGTAGTAATAATGTTATTGACAGTTTGTTACTCATTACATAAACCGGCCAATGTCTAAATATATTCGGTTGGTCGCATAAGAAAAATACGCAAATAAAAGTAAATAAAAAAATTGTACATATACACGAATATATAAGAGTAATGTCTAAATATATTCGGCCAAAATCGTAACATATTAATTATTAATAATATCAATTAAAGTATTCCAAGGTAACTAAAGAACTTAATTAAATGTAACAGTCACAAAATATATAGTTGTTCATAGAATTGATAATACCGAAAATGAATACTTAAACATAACGTAAAAAAGAAAATTTAAATCTAATCATCACTTGCTAGATAACGGAGCCAAATAATGTTTTTAAGCCGAATAACATCTCTATCGTTCAAATGATCAATATCCTTAAAATAATCATGACATACTTTATTTATAAGCCCTTGGAGGAGTGCATTGGCGTCATATAAAATCATATTTTAAAAATCAAAATATGGCTGAAAACCATCAATTGTAGTATTAACCTCTTCGACATCAGCCCATACCTTGTTGCTTCGATTATTTTGATAAGTGAACATAGTAGTTACATCATGGAAAAATACACGACCTTCACGAAAGAGGGTTAGAACCATAGATTCAACATCAAGAAAATTAAAGTATTCCACTTTAGGAGGCCATATTCTTTTGATAATAGGTGTATTTGTAATCTCTTGGGAGGAAGATGAATTATCTTGAGAGGGAGATGATGTTGACATTATGGACAAAAAAATTATACACGTTTTAGAGTGGTGAGTTACATATGTAATGGTCTATATTTATAGTTGCAACTATGTACATACAATTGATATTTTCCACTAATTTCGAAAAAAAGAAGTAATTACAATAATTTCAACCTAAAATCAAGGTGGATTTGAAAATCGGATCTCATAATCTAACATACCGTTTTTAGGTCAATCAATTTAATCTAATATGCAATGATATTGTAGTGATTGAAGCACACAAAGATTTCATATCATTAACAGCCTAATTAGAAGATTTTGAACCTAAAATCACGGAATTTAGCATTGATTTTGACGGATTTGGCCAAATTTTTTGAAAACCGAACTACTTAGTGCCACTTGTCCCTTCCTTTGACCTTGTACACATAAAGCAAAACAATTGGTGTTTAATTGACACATAGGATTTCATTACCTTGTCTAAACGACACATAAGCAAATTTTTCTAGCTTTATATAATATAATGATATTATCATATAAGATGTCACTAGATTTGACTTAATGTATGTTTTTCAAAATTAGTAATTAAATATATTAATAGCTTTGAAAACACTCTATGACTCCCTTGTTGCTTGTTATTCCGGGTAAAAAAATTACCTCGAACTCTTTATATCATGCATATCACAATTCATCATGCGCCTCTAATATCTTTAACTTCAATTTCTCTAACTGCAGAGCCTACTCTCTCATCTCGTGTGCATCACACGGTTGAAATCTCCACACATTATCCAAGGTTCAGATGTATTCAATAACATCAAATCCTTCCACAACTCCTCTCTTTTAATTCTCTCATTAAAAGCATATATAAAGGTACAGAAAAAACCTTTTTTACCACTAGTTGGTTCTAGAAAACAATGTAGAAATTGACTAGAACCCTTTATTATATTGACCATAATACTACTTGCCTTCCATGCCAATATAATTCTCCCACCTTCATAAAAACTATTATTAGTGGTAAAACACCAACCACTAAAAAGTCTTTGATATAAATTGCCAATATTTTGAGTCTTGACTTTTGTTTCTAAGAGAGCAACAATACCAACGGACATACCGTGAATATATCTTTTCACATCATTCTATTTCTTGATTGTATTGATGCCTCTTACATTCCAAAGATAACACCTTATCCATTGTTGATAGGAGGATCTCCCCCTCCCTTGTGATGTAATCACTCCCCGCCTTGCTTTTTCCAATTGCTTCTTATGTCAGCTCATTCACATTCAAAATAACAAATGAATTTTGAATATCGGTGTGCTTGACGATGGATGATCTTACCCTAATAGGCTTCAATGCTCTTTGAAAGCCTTCGTGGTCCACGTCCCGCCTCTTCTACCGAGCCGGAACTTGCTGCATTGGTTCGAGACAAGCAGAGACTTCTACCACAGAGTAGGAACCAAGATCGTGTCTTGAACCCGACTTGGTTGAAGTGGCCGTATTTTTTTAGGCACCTAAACCTCGCTTCACCTTGAATTTGCATTCGAACTTGAGTGTCCCATGATCTTACAGTAGGCGACAATAACTTGGTCTCTATTCATACAACACAGCACTTCAAGAAGATCACCATTTTCATTCCAAAATTGAACGTAATCGGGAAATTACCATCCAATTTCATTTCTACTAAAACCCTAGCATATTGTAGTTTATCCCATTTCCTTGTAGCATCATCCTCTTGATAGGATCTCCCACTTGAGCAACAATCTTATGTAAAGATTTCTCACCCTAATATTTCAGGTTTAATTTCAATTGCACCCAAATTGGCACCGTTTTCAAGTTTTCTTTCTCAAAATCCATATCAGGCATCCATGGCTTCATTATCAAAGGATTCTTATCAAAGAAATAATGCCCCGTGAGAACCGTATCTCTCGAATCCATAGCCGGAAATCGAACTAAGAACATTCCCGCCCTTCTTAACAAGAGCAACCTTATTCACCTTATATTGTCTCCAAATCCTCCTCAAAAATCCTTCCATTACTTGAACTGGTGGATTTGCACCAACCACATAACATATCAAAGAAGAATTCCAGAAATCAATTTCTTCCTGAATGTCCTCCATTTCAATTGATACGGGTTCAATAACATCATTAACATTCAATTCATCATTCAATCCCAGATTCAGTTCATTCTCCACACTTTCAAGTTCAAAATTCACAGGTTCAACATTCTATTGTAAGATTGGAATAGAATTATTACCTGGTGAAGATGTTGTTCCATTGCTCGCACTACAATGAATAGACTAGGTTAGAACCATAGATTCAACATCAAGAAAATTAAAGTAGTCCACTTTAGGAGGCCATATTCTTTTGATAATAGGTGTATTTGTAATCTCTTGGGAGCGAGGAAGATGAATTATCTTGAGAGGGAGATGATGTTGACATTATGGACAAAAAAATTATACACGTTTATGAGTGGTGAGTTACATATGTAATGGTCTATATTTATAGTTGCAACTATGTACATACAATTGATATTTTCCACTAATTTCGAAAAAAAAAGAAGCAATTACAATAATTTCAACCTAAAATGAAGGTGGATTTGAAAATCGGATCTCATAATCTAACATACCGTTTTTAGGTCAATCAATTTAATCTAAAATGCAATGATTTTGTAGTGATTGAAGCATACAAAGATTTCATATCATCAACTGCCTAATTAGAAGATTTTGAACCTAAATTCACGGAATTTAGCATTGATTTTGACGGATTTGGCCAAATCTTTTGAAAATCGAACTACTTAGTGCCACTTGTCCATTCCTTAGACCTTGTACACATAAGCAAAATAATTGGTGTTTAATTGACACATAGGATTTCATTACCTTGTCTAAACGACACATAAGCAAATTTTTCTAGCTTTATATAATATAATGATAATGATATTATCATATAAGATGTCACTAGATTTGACTTAATGTATGTTTTTCAAAATTAGTAATTAAATATTTCCTCCGTTCCAAAATAAGTGAAACACTTCTCTCATTTATGTGAGAGCTTTTTGAGACAAGTGTTTCACTTATTTTGGAACGGATGAAATATATTAATAGTCAAAGTTGTGCATTAGCAAGTGCAAGAGTCAAAGTGAAACAACTAAAAAAAACGGAGGAAGATTTTTCATCTCATGTGGTTCCCTCCCTACGCACACTACAAAAAACCACTTATTTCTTGCAACCTGTTCTTTTAATTTTTGATATACCAAAAAAGAAATTAAATACAGTGAATATATAAAAAAAAAAAAGATACTTATTCTCTCCTCATGGCTCACCCCATCTCCCTGACTCTCGACAGCATCACTTTCGAGGCTTCAATTGAGTGAACCAGCCCCTCTCAACTTTCCCATCACACCCGTTACAAGGAACAGGTTACTTCAATTATAGTTTCCTTAGTTTTTAAGGTCTCTAATTATCTCTATTTCTGCCGTCGCAAAGGAATCCCTTATTCTGGTATACTTACCTCCATCTCTTATATGCACATTTAATTGATTCAACATTGAATTGCCTTAATCTGTATGCTGAACTTTTTCTTTTAGTTGGTATGACTTATTTACTTTTATTGGTTTTTATGTTCAAAGTTCAATTAGACTTTGTTTTCTTTACTGTGAATTTTAGAATCATAGAAATTTAGGATTTGAACATTGATTTATGAACCAAATCTGGTGTAAAAATGTTGTGTGTTACTTTTAGTTCTAACACTATGATCAAACGGTAACCAATTCAGTTTGAAGGGAATGAAAAATGTTTAAAATGTATGTGTGATTGAGTTCATGCCTTTTCCTTGCTGCTTTAACTTTATGTGCGTTTGCCGTGATTGGTTCAAGTTAAATGTTTTGTGTGAAAGTTTTAGGTCCTGAAATATCCATAAAATGTTTTGATTAGAATGGAGTTTGGTTAGCTGAAGCAAGAGTATGAGTGTATGACCATATGATAGTTTTTCTTGATAACGTCCACGAATTTAAGGGAGTGTACATATCCTCGAATTAAAAGCATGGACTCTTGGTTTCTTTCAACAGTATCCTTGTAATCACCCTCACCTTTCATTCATTTCATTCTTTTATGTACTTAGGGCCTGTTTCTCTTCTAAGATAAAACAACCGAATCGAATTAAATTATAATTAATTAATAAGTAATGATTATCATTTAAGAATCGAACCGAATTTAACTCAACCGAAAATGTTCTTAGAACCGAACTAAAATATCTGTCACTTTATATCTGGTTAACAATAATTTGATACTTATCTCCAATTCCGCAACAAATTCGTGCACTTATATTGTAATTTTTTTTTTTTGCTTGTTACAGGGGGAAAATGGGGAAGATTCTTTAGCTAGAGAACATAATCATCTGTTGAATTCTACAACAATTTTTTCTCCGTTTTTGGATCTTGAGTTTTCACCATATCACCTCATTGTTTGCATTTTGCTTATCCTACTCTCAACTGACAAACCATCCATGACTGCAATTGTAACAGTACCAATTGCTACAAGATCCTTACTCTCCTACCGTCATTGTTTCTCTCTCCTTCCATTGTCCCCCACCAATGCCAACTATTTCTCATTCTCTCTTCTCAAACACCGTCCAGTTCAAGCCCCTGAATTCAGCACCAGCACCACCACCACCACCACCATCAGTTACCAGCAATACAGCCGAAACGTGGTCGATATCCTTGAGGAAAGAGGCCTCATTGAATCAATTACCAGCGATAATCTCCGCTCAGCTTCTTCCTTGGACAATAATCATCCACCATTGAAGGTCTACTGTGGCTTTGATCCAACAGCAGAGAGTCTCCATCTGGGAAATTTAATTGGCATAATTGTCCTCTCTTGGTTCCAAAGATGTGGCCACAAACCAGTTGCTGTACTCGGCGGTGCCACTGGCCGTGTTGGAGACCCATCAGGGAAGTCTTCAGAAAGGCCAGAGCTGGACGATGTAACCTTAGAAAAGAACATTAGAGGTATAAAATCTATCTTGAATAAGATTCTCAGTAGATCTGGTGAGGATAATTTTCTTATTTTGAATAATTATGATTGGTGGAAAGATGTTAGCTTCCTTGATTTTCTGAAAAATGTGGGGAGGTATGCTAGGGTTGGTACTATGATGTCGAAAGAGAGTGTTAAAAAGAGATTAGAATCGGAGCAAGGGATGAGCTTTACTGAATTTAGTTACCAGTTATTGCAGGGGTTTGATTTTCTTCACCTTTACAAGAATGAGGGATTTCTGTCCAAATTGGTGGTAGTGATCAATGGGGGAATATAACTGCAGGGACCGAATTAATTAGGAAGATTATGGCTTTAGAAGGAGCATATGGGCTTACATTTCCTCTTCTTTTAAAGAGTGATGGCACAAAATTTGGGAAATCGGAGGATGGGGCAATTTGGTTATCCCCTGCATTGCTGTCGCCTTATAAGTTTTACCAGTATTTCTTCACAGTTCCAGATTCTGATGTGGTGAGGTTTTTGAGGATATTGACTTTCCTTGATATAGAGGAGATAGAAGAGATTGAGAGAGAGATGAAGAAACCTGGATATGTGCCGAACTCAGCTCAGATAAGGCTTGCAGAAGAACTAACACGTTTCGTTCATGGAGAAGAAGGGTTAAAAGAGGCTATTAAGGCAACTGAGGCATTAAGGCCGGGTGCTGAGACGAAACTGGATTGGAAAACAATAGAGGGGATTGCTGAAGATGTGCCTTCCTGTTCTTTAGCTTATGATGATGTCTTAAACCTTTCTATTGTTGATCTCTCAGTTTTGTCTGGCTTGCTTGAGAGTAGGTCTGCTGTCCGTCGAATGCTGAAGCAAGGGGGGCTTTATCTGAATAACACACGAATTGATAGTGAGAGCAAGAGGATTGAGGTTGATGATATTGTGGATGGGAAGGTTCTATTATTGTCTGCTGGGAAGAAAAACAAGATGGTTGTGCGGGTCTCTTGATTGCTTGGATTTTTGGGTGATCTTATTTCTGTGCTACAGGTATATGATCATTTCGTTTTATTGTTTCTAAGAGGATCTCAATTATGAATTACATAGTAACTTTTTGCCATGAGCATTTGTTCCTGGGGTTATTCTTTGTGCACAATAGCGTTAACTTTCGCGCTAATTTTATTCAATCATTTAAACAATTGTACTACATAACTTGCACTCAATAAGTTAATCTCAAGTCTAGTATCTTATTGTGATAGACTTCACAAGTATTACATATTACTATCTTGGATAGAAGTTTATCCTGTGATAGAAATTCATTACAACTCTGAGTCTCTGATTGTCAGTTTAGGTAAGTGGTATATTAGTTCCTGATTTTGTAAAAACGAAAAACAGATTTATGATAATTACTTGAAGTATAACTAATTTAAGTAAATTACACAAACTTTACAATATGACATCAAAATCTTACAGCAAATCTTAAAACCCAAAACCGGAAACTGGAAGTGATATCGCATTGGAGCAATTAATTTCCTTGCTTTGCAATGTCTGTAATGAGGGGAACTCTTCAGCTACTTCAAGCATCTGCATCTTTGCTATACTACCAGCAGGCAAACTCAAGACCGAAACCGACAGCATATGTTGATCAAGTTCTCCTGATAGTACAGGAACTGCGCTCGAGAGATGAGCAGCAGGCAATAGACAATTGGCAAGGAGAACGTTACCAGTTGACAGAATGTAGCTCTCCCAGTAGTAATTTGGTGGCGGAATATGGTCGACGAGCTCTAAATTGATGTCGAAAAGCTCTTCATCGTCTTGAATTTCCAGTTCTGATCTTCCTTGTTCGCATTGTGGAATGTGTTTAGTTGTAGAATCCATTTGACTTTGATGAACATACACCAAATACTCAGGGTAATATAATAGAATGTGTAATGTGTAAAGAGAAGGGGGAGGGTAAGTAGACCAGTTTCAACCAATCTCTTATGAATCAAATGTTAGTTGAGTTACTGAAGTTTGTTTTAGGACTGACTAATGTCCTAATTCTGAACATTATGCCCCTGCTTAATTGTATTAATCAGTAGTTACGCCAAACCCAATCTAACATATATCTTTTTAGTTGAGATATATGTTCTTTCACAGTTTTACTTTACAAAGTTTGACCATTGTTTTTTTATGAGATAAAGTTTGACCATTGTTCATAAATATATAAATATTTATTGTATTATGATAAATCTTGTTACATTTTGTCTGAAAGTGTATTAACAAAATATCAATTTGTATAGTTTTTAGTAATATATTTCAAAAAAAAAGATGTACAAATCTATACTAATATATTAAAAGGCGTTCCTAAACAAGGAACGGTGCCATGTGGCGCTTTCCCTAAGCGATTTCTACTCCATGTAATCCACATATAGTAAAAAAATAATTAGAAATTGCATAGCATGAGGTTTGATCCGATCCCGACTTCGAGGTTATATACTAACATCTTTAACCACTGTAACAAAGTGTTGCTATTTAATAGTTATCAATTTAATGTATAATATTAATAAATGACCTGATAAATGGCCTGATTCTGATAAGGCCTGGCTCCTGTCAATGAGTGACAGAATGTAATTTGGTTTGTGGTTTTTGTTGGTTGTTGTTCCCTGGTGTCTGTAGTTTTGTTTTGAGTTGTTTTGTTGGTGCTGTGTCTTGTTGCTTGTTGTTGGCTGTTGCCTTGTAATTCTGGTGGAGCTTAGTGTTTTTGGTAATAAATTCTTACTTTTTACCAAAAAATATTAATAAATGAAAATTTTCCTTACCCGGGGCATAGCCCGGGCCTAATAACTAGTTTTGTGTATTAAAACTCGTGAAAAAGCATATCTTGCTACTAAAAAGAAATAGAGGTTGTAGTAGTAATGCTAGAGCCTAATAAAACATCACCATTCATGAGCAAATAAATTTTGCTTATCCCACACTCTCTTTCTTTCTCTTGTGGAGGGTGGATTCCCCCCAAGAGGGGGGTCTCTAAGTGGTATTTGAACCAACTATCTTGGGGATGGATGCAAACCTGCATGGAGCAAGACTTGCTACAAAGACAACACAAATTCTTAAAAAGACGGTCTCGCATAATTAAGCTTAACGTTAGATCAATTAGTTAAGTTTAGCAAAAATTCTCATTGCATCTATTAGTTACACACTTTAACTAATTAGTTAAGCAAAAAAATCATAATTATTGACTGGTCATAACTTTTAACCCAAAAATCATAACTATTATCTAGAAAATCATAACTATCAACCCAAAAGCATAAAACCCAAAACAATAAGATAAACTATAATTACTAACTCAAAACCATAACTATCCATACAAAACAATAAATATTAATAACTAGAAAACTATAACTTATAACCGTAAAACTATAACTTTATCCAAAAACCATAACTATCAACCTAAAAATCATAATGATAGAGAATATATGTAAAATATTCTCCGCATAGGTTTAGGATATATTTTGTGAAATATTCCTTGTCACATAACTATTCATCTGAATATCATAATCATTAACCCAAAAACTATTAACCATATTAACCTAATAATTTAAACTATTTACCCAAGACCACAACTATTAACCCGAAAATCGTAGCTAATAACCAAATGCCATAAAAATTAACCAAAAAAGTAACTATTAACATAAAAATCATAATCCAAATGTTGTGATTATTCATCCATAACTATAATTAATGACTTGAAAGTTATAATTATTAATCTAATACCACAACTATTAATGCAAAACCATAATTGCTTCTCAAGATTTTAAACGTAATCTTAACTTTAATTGATTCTTCACTGCTAATAGGATTTTAATTTGGCTTTCCAATTCAACCAACAAAGCTTATGATTTTCGATAAAAGTACTTAATGTAATACTAGGTTAATAGTTATAGTTTTTGGTTACTAGTTATGGTTTTTAGGTTATTACTTATTGTTTTAGGATTAATAGTTATGGTTTTGGGTTAATATTTATGGTATTTTGGTTGATATTATGATTTTGGGTTCATATTTATGATTTTCTGGTTAATAGTTATGATTTTGGGGTTAATAGTTATTGTCAGTCAATAGTTATGATTTTTGGCTTAACTAATTGATAGAGAGTCATTTTTTTCAAGATTTGCAGCGTTTTAATAATGGTTTGACGTTAAGCCTTACTGTCAGACCGTCACCTTGTAAACTTATTGAATTTAAGCAAAATCAGTCTTCACAAAGACACCAAGTCGACAAGAGATTTTTTTATATACCACGTATCCTCCTCAAGTACTTAGAGTACTTAGAGATTCTTATCCACTATCCCAAGTTCGAGTGCTGCCTTGTGAACCTAGATAATGATCTCAGAAACTCCATAAAGCACCCTTCTTGGCAGGGGGGGTGTCGTCCATCAAGTACCCTCATGGAGCACTTAGGGCTCACGAGTAGAGCTGGAAAAAGATGACACGACATGGCAACACCGTACGACACGAATTGAATGTGAAAAAAATAGGTTAGTATTGAGGATCTCCGACCCGTTTAATTAAACAAGTCAACACGACACGACATATTTTATTAAATGGGTTGGCCTAGTGTTGAAGTTTCAAATACGAAAATGACACGATTGAAATCGTTTAACACATACATTTTCCAAAGAAAATTAGGACTTTTATATACAATACTAATTTAAAGTTACCAAAAACTAACTTAACATGACACAAATTGGAGGCGAAAAAAGTGGTTTAGTGTTGAGAATCTCGACACTCTTTATATAAATGGGTCAACACGACATGACACATGTTATTAAATGGGTTGGATTAGTGTCAAGAGTTTTTTAACTCATTTATACTCGACACGAATATGATTTTTTGCTAGCTCTACTCATAAGCCCTTGTCTAGCTCAAGGGGGGTAGTGATGGACACTAGTGCTGGCCCTAGCAGGCATGGTCACGGGACCTAGCGGGCCGCGCTGAGATTTCACGGCCCAGGACCGGACCGTGAAATTCACGGGTTAGATGGGCTGGTCCACGGGCTGAATGTTTTTGGCCCACACCGGTCTGTTACCGATTTTCACGGTTCGGGAAGCAGTTCGTGGGTCTAACGGGCAAGACCGGGCTGGTGGGCTGACATGAGAATTTTTTTTTTCAAAATTATTTAATCGTTGGAATTATTCATTATTGTTACATAAAAGCTTTAAAATTAATTAAATATAGAGAATTATTAATATTAATGAATAATTTCATTATTTTTTTATTTGATTTAATTGTAATATATGCAATTAGAGGTGGCAAACTGGTCATTACGGGTCGGGTCACCACAGATCGGGTCATATCGGGTAAGCTTTGTGTTCGTCTTATGATCGGTCGGGTCCATTCGGGTGCGGGTCCATCTCAGGTCCATGGAATTTCGAGTCGCACCGGGTCTGGTTAGATTGGATCGGGTTAAATCGGCTTTCTAATCTAGCAAATAAAAAACCACATATAAGACTAATATGAGTAAGTGAAATAATTAATGAGCAGCGGCTAACTCATATATACTATTTCATGACAAATTTTTTCTTTAAATTTGTTTTAAAAATAACTAATATGACAACTTTTCGGGTCGGGTCGTCATTATCAGGTCATTCGGTTCGGATATATTCGAGTTCGGACATATTCAGGTCTATTTACTTTCGGGTCGGGTTATTTCGGGTTTGGGTTCTATTCTGGTAATTTCTTTCGACTGAAGACACGGGTCTCGGGTCGGGTATCCGGGTCGACCACCGGATACGAGTCTATTTTGCCGGCTATATATGCAATTTGATTAAAATATACATCATCCGTTCTTTTATTATTGCAACATTTCCCTTATTTGGAAGTTTCATATTAATTGCAATATTACGAAACTTGACTATGTTTTCTCTCTCTCTCTCTCTTCTTATTACATGGGTCCCTTTTTTCATCTCTCTCATCTCCTTAAAAAATGTGCAACCCCTACATATTGCAATTATTAAAGAACAGAGGAAGTACACAATTTGATTAAAATATACACAATTTGGTTGAATAATTTACTTGGCCCGGCTCGGGTTTGCGGACTGGAGCAGTCCGGTTCACAGGCTGGGCTGTTCTGGACGATTCCGCGGGTTTGGTTGGGTCGGTTCATGGGCCGGGTTGGCCAGGTTTCGTGGAATGATCCTAGCTGGGCGTTTTAGTAGCAGGCTTTCGTGGGCTGGGCTCAAAAAAATCGGCCCACGTCCCACCCACCAATTTCACGGTTCGAGCTGGGTTAGACCAAGCTTTTCGCTAGCTCGGCCCACGAGGTGGGTTGGATGGGCTGGATTGACCTGCACTGTTTGCCATCTCTAATGGGGGAGGGGGAGGGAAAACAATCTTTGCGATAACTGAAAAAATAATCTAACTAAAAGTTCATTATAATATTTTAACTCGAACAAGAATATGATACCCCCTCTGTTATTTATTAATTGCTATACTATTTCGCTTATTTAAAAGTTTTATAGTAATTGCTACATATTCATTTTTGGTGATATGTTTCTCTCCTCATCACATGAGTTCCTCTTTTTATTTATTTCTATCTCTCTCCTATTCCTTAATATATGTGCCTCCGTATAGTGATTAATAAAGAACGCATGAAGTATTTTAAAAAAAAAAAGTTACGGCCTTGTTTGGTGAAGAGAGGTTTGGGGTAAAGTTAGAGGTTTGAACTCATATTAGAGGATTTGACTAGTCAATCCTCTAATTTGAGTGTTTGATAAAGATGGGTTTCAATTAGAGGTTTGGGAATGAGTGGGCCGATTACATTTATGCCCTAAAGTTGTTGAAAATTACATTAATAAACAATAAAAGGTACAACAATAGATTATGCACATGTCTTTATTTGTCATTTTACACAATTATATAACAATCACCTATCAGCTACTTACCAAACACCTTTATACAATCAACTAGTCAAATCAGCTAATACAATTAGCTATCAACTAATACAATAAACTAACAGCTAATACAATCAGCTAACAACTATCCACTAATTGACAAACAAGGCCGTATATTTCATCCATCATATACTATGTGACCACTTAACTAACTTTTCTCATCCCAATTCATCATTTCCAAAAACAATGCATCATAACCTATTCCATTTAAATGCATGATCACTTGTTAACTACTTCGATCTTGACACTATTCCACGACTGTGTTAGACTAATACTATTACTAGTAACTAACAATTTTGGGACAAATTTGGACCACCAATTGACCATTTCAGGGGAAAAAAGGTACATATGCTTCCCCAGTAAATCCAGATAATTAGAGACGTAGTACTCAACAGTATCCTCCTCAAATCACTGACCGTGACCCAAATCTTCTCCCCCCAACCCTAGATATCCGGCCCCACATTCTCCTTTTTCCACAATCCAACGGTCAGGAACAAATCCCAACATCACAGACATGTCATTTTATCTCAGTTCCACCGCTTGTAATAAAAGCTTGTAATATTATTACCAACATGTCTCCCTGAATATTGAAAATAATGGTTTCTCTCTTGATCGTGTTTCCCTCTTCATAACTTTGAAGAATTTTTTGAAGTAAGTTGACTGTTTTCAATTCGATTGAAATTTGTTCTTTTTAATCTTCTTAATTTTTAATTTGGTTGTTTGTTTTTTAGTAGGGTTTTTATGATGTTCAATTTTGATACTGTTTATTAGTTCTAATTTCTGTGGTTTAATTTGGTTTATTATATGAAATTTGAGATGTAACCCAGTTTTCATCTTCGATTTTTAGGTTGATTTTATGTTAATTTGATGAAGAAATGATTTTATGGTTCAGATATCAATTTGGGTTTTTATGAGCTTTTATCTTCTTTTTTTTGTGTGTGTGGATGAATATTACTACTGATTAAGTAATCATAACTGGGAAAGAAAAAAGTTTGGACTTTGAATTTAGCAAGTGAAATAATGAGTGCTGTTGTATGTGCTTGAAATTTGAATAGTGATATTGGTTGATTAAGCTTCAGCAATTCTTGAGACTTTTGAGTATGTGGGCTAATTCAAATTTACAATATAGTGGATTGTTTATGATATTGGAGATCAACTATTTCTCTATGTTGGGTGTTTTTAGCTCAAATAATTATGTGGTGTGAAGATGTTGTCAACTGGTTTTTTTGATGTAATATTCTGCATCATTTGGGGTCATAGTTAGTGTTGTGTAAATAGCCCTTTGCTATTAGTTCCAAGAGTAATCTTGGATGGCATGTTTCGGGGTGGCAATATATTACTCCCTTCGCTTTATGTACACACTTTGTATTTTTGCACTATTCACAAACTCCACTTTGACAAAGATAGTCAAGCGGGTACACACTTTCAAATATCAAATTTGTATAATGTCTAGAAGATATTAATGGTCATATTTATGTTTGGGCAAGCGTGAATATTAAACTATGTAGACTTGAAGAAAAAAGGGGTTAATATTAATTTCGGTGTGTTTATGGAGTGCCGAGATAGATTTCTTATGAACTCTTATGAAGGAAAATTGATCACTTTGATGCATTTATGTGTTCTGGCAGGTATTAGAAAAGCAGAAGTTGACTGGCTAAATGGAATCGTGCAATTGTATTGAGCCACAGTGGCCTCCAGATGATCTGTTGATGAAGTATCAGTACATATCTGATTTTTTCATTGCCCTTGCCTATTTTTCAATCCCATTGGAGCTGATTTACTTTGTTAAGAAATCAGCTGTTTTTCCATATAGATGGGTGCTTGTACAGTTTGGTGCTTTTATAGTGCTTTGTGGAGCAACACATCTAATTAATCTATGGACGTTTAGAATACATACTAAAACAGTTGAAGTAGTTATGACCAGTGCTAAGGTTCTAACTGCTGTTGTCTCTTGTGCAACCGCCCTCATGCTCGTGCATATTATTCCGGATTTATTGAGTGTAAAAACTAGGGAATTGTTCTTGAAAAATAAGGCTGCAGAGCTTGACAGAGAGATGGGCCTCATTCGTACCCAAGAAGAAACGGGGCGACATGTTAGGATGCTGACTCATGAGATCAGAAGTACTCTTGACAGGCATACAATCCTAAAGACCACTCTTGTTGAGCTTGGTAGGACTTTAGCTCTTGAAGAGTGTGCTTTATGGATGCCAACACGTACTGGATTGGAGCTTCAACTTGCTTATACGCTTCGTCAACAAAATCCTGTTGGATTCACCGTGCCCATTCAGCTTCCTGTAATCAACCAAGTATTTAGCACCAATCGTGCTGTAAAAATCTCACCAAACTGTCCTGTGGCTAGAATCCGGCCTATTACAGGGAAGCACTCGCCCGGAGAGGTGGTTGCTGTGCGTGTGCCCCTTCTTCATCTTTCAAATTTCCAAATAAATGATTGGCCGGAGCTATCAACAAAACGTTATGCGTTGATGGTTTTGATGCTTCCTTCAGACAGCGCTAGGCAATGGCATGTTCATGAATTGGAGCTTGTTGAAGTTGTTGCCGATCAGGTTTGTTTGCATCTAGCCATTTTTTATGTTGTAAATTGCTGCTTCTGCGCTGTCTAGTTGACCTAATATATGATGCTTTCATGCTTATGTATTAAGCTCATGATGGCAAAATCTTGCGAAATCATAGTTCGAAAATACGGTTTCGGTCACGGTTGCGGTAACTGTCACGGTGATGCGGGAACGAGGATGGTGCGGTTGTCGTACCGCTGAATATCGACTTAAACCATGAAATATCCCTAAAACCCGCCTAAGATGCGGTTTTTTTACACCTTTACGATGTGGGTAATATCGGTTCGGTAGATTTGAAAACCTTTACGACACGGGCGATACGATACGATGCGGCCTTGTTTTGACACCATGTGCGAAATAGACTCTAGTTAGTGACAGTGGTAAAAGGCATAGTTTGTATAATGAAGTGTTACCTCTAACATGGATTTGTATCCTAACATTTCTAAGTGACTGATAGTGGAGCGAACATTAATAGAACTATTTAATTATGTTACTTTAACAATAATATAGGTAGCTGCAGAATCATTTAGTAGATACTTCATACCACTATATCAGTGTATTGATGACATCCTTGGGTGGTGAAAGGTTCGTATTCATCGACTGTTTAGGCCAGATCGATTTTAAATTAAACGGACTACAAGATAATGGGAGTACCGAGTATGAAACATCCAAGAGACTAAAAAACGTGTGTTCCTTGGTGAAATCTAAAATGACTAAAACAACGAAAACCTGTTGTGTAGAAAAAGGTAGAATCATAAGTACTATCCGAAACAGTGAAGGGGGCTTTATAATATTCCATTCCTTGAAAGCCAGTGAATACTAGAGCCAGTAAGATGGTAGGTACCAGAGCGTGAACGTTTTTTTTTGCTTTCTTGCAAGCACAGCGTGATTACTTGTGTGCTCTTGCTTCGTAATTTATATGACATTGTACATCACTTCTTGTGCTGATGAGGTTTGTATTGTAACAGTATAAGTTCCAATGAATAATGTTGAGAGTTGATTTAGTCAATTTTTGCTTCAAGCCAAATTTAAGTTTCAGGCAAGTATTGATGTATAATTTGAGCAATATCAGTTGTTGTTAGCATCCTCAAGTTTTAGCCTAAGAAGGAAGGTTATTTGGTCGGGTTTAGGTTAGAGTTCCATTGAGCCTCACTTATTCCAATGAAATTCTGGTTCCTTTTTTTAGGCCGAGCTATTGGTGGGGTCACAAGATCTGTATAATAACTCTGTGTAAACTTCCGATCTAATGACATCTTCCTTTATGTAACAAGCTGCAATTTGATAGCCATAGCGTAAGACTGAAAAGTGGTTGTTTTTAAGCATAATCTATTATTTTCCCCCTGATTGTGGTTGAATTGATATAGGTCCATTTTATATTTTTTTATCACTGAGAAAGCAATATGAACTACATAATAATTTTTCCATTGAACCTTCATTTATTTACGTATATAGAATCCATATTCTTTCTGAATAATCCAGGTAGCAGTTGCTCTCTCCCATGCGGCAATATTGGAAGAATCTATGAGAGCTCAACAACAGCTTTTGGAGCAGAATATTGCACTTGATTTGGCTCGCAGAGAAGCGGAGACTGCCATCCGTGCTCGCAATGATTTTTTGGCTGTGATGAATCATGAAATGAGGACTCCTATGCATGCAATAATAGCCCTTTCCTCCTTATTGCAAGAGACTGAGTTAATTCCTGAGCAGCGCTTAATGGTTGAGGCAATTTTAAAAAGTAGTAATCTCCTTGCGACTCTGATAAATGATGTTTTGGACCTTTCACGGCTTGAAGATGGAAGTCTGAAGCTTGATAATGAATTATTCAATCTACATACTATGTTTAGAGAGGTAAGTGTGACTGGTTATGACTTCATATGTGGTTTTAGTGCTTAGATTCCATCATTCATCGAATTCCTTCATGGTGTGTCTGGATACTAGAATTTCATATGAAATCCTAGAATTTGAAGTTGATCATGTGTTTGGGTAGCAAAGAAATTAAGATGATGGAATTGGTCCAATCCATCCAAACGATAGGTAAATGTAAAAAAGACCCATAGATGAAGCATTTTTAATAACATACTATACCATGTCATTTGTAATTCTTACCTTTTATCCATCTTAACCTTACTGCTGCTACTGCTGTGTAGATGCCCCTGTTTCCTTCTGTTTTTTTCCTCAATAATATGAGGAGATTCAACTCACAGTTTCACTTTCTTCAACATAATTTTAACCCTCTCTTTCTCTCTCCTCCCAGAACCCCTGTTCTCTCTCTCTCTCCACCCACTCTTCCTTATAGTGGTCAATCTATCATCACTGCTAGGGTATTCGATAACATATAGCTAGATCTGGCATGCTGAAAAAATCAATGCTAATTGCAATTTCACCATTGTTTTTTGGCATGTTGAAGTAATGCTCAAATAATGTGCGGTCATATATATTCAATATCATTTCCATCTTAGAAATTAGCGCTTTTGTGATTCATAGTTAAAATTCCACCCACTTCGCAAACATATGATTGAGTATGCAGCTTGTAGATTCTGACTTCTTTGTGTTTCCCAAACACCATATTTGGATTTGAATTTCTTAATTTCGAATCTGTATTTGAATTCAATTAATTCAAATGAACTCCTTGTATCCAGACACTACCTCAGTGTTTCTATGTCAAGTCACTTTTGTTTTGTGTTTCACATTTGGGTTTTGGATGTTCCTTAGTTATTCTGTATATTTGTTTTTTATTATGCTATAAAGTTGCCAGCATTCAGTGGTTTGATATAAAGGTTCTTTACATGGTATTGGCTTTGTGGTCTTTGTAAGATGTATGACTATTGTTGCAGATTCTTAATTTGATCAAGCCCATAGCATCAGTCAAAAAGTTGTCGATAACATCAACTTTGGCTCCGGATGTGCCAGAGTTTGCAGTGGGTGATGAAAAACGTTTATTGCAAGTTCTATTGAATATTATTGGTAATGCTGTGAAGTTTACAAAAGAAGGAATTATCTTAGTTAATGCTGTAGTTGCAAAAGCAGAGTCTTTAAGAGATGCCCGGACTCCAGATTTCATCCCAGTAGCAACAGATGGTCACTTCTATCTGCGAGTGCAGGTTAATTCATTATTCTTTTTTTCAAACTAAATCAATGCCTTTTGAGGGCCTACTCTTATATGACTGTACTGAATTACATCAAGTTTAGGTGAAGGATTCAGGACCTGGAATCAACCCACAAGAAATTCCAAAGCTATTTACAAAATTTGCCCAAACTCAAGCGCCTGCAAATCGAAATTCTGGTGGTACTGGGCTTGGCCTTGCCATTTGCAAAAGGTAACATGGCGATCCACGATTTTTGTTAGAGTGGCTCTGTCATTAAGAAATTTAGTGCAAATGAGAGAAATCCACATACAAAGATACCAAACTTTCTGCAATTTCACGACATGGCTTTTTCTTCAATGAACGCTCTGATATGTCCTGTGCTGCATGATCTTAGGCCTAACCTGTTCATTTTACTTTAATCTATTTCTTGATTAAATTGTTTTCTTTATCTTTTTCGTTGTATTTTCCAAACTAGGTTTGTAAATCTTATGGAAGGGAACATCTGGATTGAAAGCGAAGGTCTTGGCAAGGGTTGTACAGCTATTTTTGTAGTCAAACTTGGTAGTCCTGAGCGATCAAATGGAGCCGTGGTCCCAATTGCACCCAAACCGTTGCTGAATCATATTCAGTCGAGCTTTTGTGGCCTTAAAGTTCTCATCATGGATGAAAATGGGTAAGTTTCCGTATTTAAGTTTCCATAGTCCTTTCCTGTTTCCCTGTTTTTTTTTTTTTTTTTTTTGGGGGGGGGAGGGAGGGGTTTGTGGGACAGATTCAAGTTAGTTCAAGGCTGAACCCTCTATGGTAGTAATTGACTGTTCTATCATCTATGTCTAGTTGATTATGGGAAATGAGTTGCTAGACCAATATTAATGAAATACATCCGAGGTAATATATATAAAAAATGAGCTGAGACTTTTAACATTGGCAATCTATGCTTTTTCTGTAAGGATCCTAGTACTTGAGGGGTCTGTAAGTCGGTTCCTTTATGAGATAGTAGGTTTATGTTTCATGCAATATGATTGTGTAGATGCCGAGAATCGAAGAGAATATCTACATTAATCTTCAGGTAATAAAAGGATAGTTCCATGTTAAAGGTTTCTTGCTTATGTTGTTTAGACTGGTTGAAGCAGTAGATTGCTCTTTGCTCTTAATGGAAAGAAGCTGGTTGTCATTTGCTAGTTCACTTGGATCCAGGGTCATTTATTCTGGCTTTTTTGTAATAATTTGGTCCTAATCGTTGATACTTTCTATTTTGTTTTATATTTGCAACGTTTTGACTTACATACTTACCAATACATTACTTTCACCATTAATATATCTAATCTTCAATTAGTGAAATCTTTAAAAATTTTAATCCAACAACATATTACGTAATATTTCCGCCAGTCTGATTTACTTGCAACAAGGAAGGGAGGCACAATAATTTAGGTGAGGAGAGAAAGACAGAGAGAGAGAAATAAAGGTGACCCAGGTGATGAGGAGAGAGTTAGAGAGAAAGAATATCCTAAAAAGGTAGTGTTGCAAGTAAACTGAAACAACCCAAATTGATAAGTGTTAGCAAGTAAATAAAAAAGAATGGAGGAAGTAAAATCTAGTTTAGGATTATTTCACTATAATAATACAAACTTTGGGAGGTTCGCCCGCAATAATACAACTTTTGGAGTATTTTTGAATATTATAAACTTTACACCAAAATTCCTAGAGCAAGACAAAACCGGATGCAACCTGATAAACAGGTCAAATGGGACACTTGTTGCCATTTCATTGGTTGTTTTTTAAATATTGTTCAAATAAAAAAACAAAAACAATTTTCTTTTATCTTTTGCTCTCTCTTCCTCCTTCCCCTCCACTGACCCGTCCTCCACCCAACCACTGGAAACACCACGTCTCCCCCCCCACCCCCGAAAACACCACGTCTCCCCTCCCTTACCCTCGAAAACACCATGTCTCCCTTCCCCAACCACCGAAAACACCACGTCCACCCACCCCAGCCTGGAAACCACCAAAGCAAGCCACCCCCGCCCCTGAAAACCTTCGCCCTCCCTTCCCCCACCCTCGAAAACCCCTTCCCTAAACGAACCATAGAGCAAAACATAAGTTGTTGCTGCTCGAGGTTGCAATATCAAACCCGCTCCGTCAACAACTGATGGTGGAGACTCTTGACGACCTACAACTTCTCCGTCGAAGTGATCTTGGTTAATCCAGTAGACCACGAAGAATATGAAGCATGATCCCACTCAAATTTATCACCTAGAGTGTGATTGTTATCCCATTCATTTCCGGATTCACTCGACAAAACCTAGAATTTCAAAAATAGCTTGAAACTCGAAGATGAAAATGGAGTTGAAACAGAAGCAACAACACCATCGTAAAGACGGATGTTTTTAGAGGAAGCTGTTCCATGGGATTGGTTTTGGGGTTGGGGGTGACGGTGCGGAAAAAATAATTCAAAGGTTGTATTATTGCGGGGGGAACTTTCCAAAGTTTGTATTGTTCTAGTTAAATAATCCCTTAGTTTATATTTCCTCCGTTCTTCAAAGGATGTAACACTTGCATAGTAACCACTATTCATCTATCAACCTTATTACATATTCTCTCACAAATGTATAAGATAAAATATAGTCAAGTGGGACCTTATTTGATTCGTCTTAATACATACTTTCATAATATTAATTTTTCTATAATTTGTACTTGTACAAAATTAAACATATTAAGGATCAACGTAATGCATCGGATAGCTGATACTGATACTATGCGAATGTTGCATCCTTTAGAGAATGGAGGAAGTATATATTAGATAAATTTGGTCAAAGCTAGTCATATGAACATTGTAACAGTCAAACGTTGTAATTCTATACTAATATATTAAAAGGTGTTCTTAACCAAGGAACGGCGCCACGTGGCGCTCTCCCTTAGGTTTTACTACACGTGATCCATATACAACATAAAAAATAGTAAATGCATTGTATAGGATTTTATCCCATGACTTCAAGTTTATATACTAAAATCTTAAACACTAAAACAAATGATATTTGGTGACATCATTTTAATATAAATTAAATATTAATAATGAAAACTAGTATACCCCGGGCCTACAAACTAGTTAAATGAATATAGGAAGTAAAAGATAGTATCTATATGAACCATAAGAATGCCACAGTCCTATTATAGGGGATGAGAGTGTGTGTTAATCTAGAAGTGATGAGAACATTTCTTAGTTTGGAATAGAGATAGAAGGTAGGAGTTGGGACTGTCGATACCATGGAGAAAAGTGAATATCAATCCTTTGATGTGATAACCTGTCCAATATTGGATTAAATAAAGTAAGCACTATTCTCTAATGTCACACTCTGCCCTATCTCAATGTTCAAGGGTCACATAATTACTCCTTGAGGCTTTGCATTCTGGTGGGGCCTTGATTTGTAATCTATATAAGAAGCTAAAAGTGTAGATAAATTAAGCAATAACTAAGCACTAATAACAACGAAGGCTGCATCTATCAGAATTGTATGATTTACTACACTTAATATGATAGAAGTATTTGATAATGTATGTGCTATGCCTACTGATAACAGTGGAAATGAACTGAGAAAAAATGTTATAAAACAATAAACAATTGAACACAAGATTTGCATGAAAAACCCTCTGTGTGAGAGAAATTAGAGAAAGAGTGCAGCAAAAACTAAAAAGACCTCATAGGGGCAGAGAGAAGGTTCTTGTAGGAGAATATAATTTCTTGATTACTCTTTCTAGTCTACAATATAGTTGAAAATTAGAGTAGAAAACGAGTGCTAAAATTAGCGAAACCTGAATCCCGATAGGCTAGGGTTAGCTGCATCAATAAAGATTTTATATTTGGTAGTCGTCCACTTAGATCCTCTTAAGCTACATTAGATTTGTAATATTTTAGTAACTGCCATTGCACTTTTTGATGGTTTTCTTGTGCTCTCATATTTGCATTCAAGTGTCATTTGGTATTCTCATCGAAAGCTTGATGCATGATTGATCTAGTAGAATGCTAGTAATTGCCAGCTAATGACTATCGGATTTATATGCAGGGTTAGCAGAACAGTGACAAAAGGACTTCTGATGCACCTTGGATGTGATGTCACAACTGTATCATCAAGTGAGGAATGTCTTTTAGTTGTTTCTCGAGAATTCAAGGTGGTATTCCTTGATTTGTATTCGCCTGGAGCTGATGGCTTTGAAGTGGCCGTTCAAATACGAAAAAGGTTCTCGAAGCGTCATGAAAGACCGTTAATTGTGGCACTCACTGGGAGCACGGACAGGCTGACTAGGGAAAATTGTATCAGGGTGGGTATGGATGGTTGCATTTTAAAACCTGTTTCTGTTGATAAAATGAGAAGTGTTCTATCCGAGCTCCTAGAACGAAGAACTGTATTTGAGACGCTCTAGTTAACCGTTGAATGCTTGGATCAATGCCATAAAGGAAGAAAATATTTGAAGATTGTTGGCATAACAAGATAGTGATACCGTCATTCATCCTTCTTTTTTCCGGTTTTCGTTTGTAATCAATTAGGTGCCTGGAGGTGTTGGTTTTGACAAGCAGTTCCCACTTCCCAGGTTCTTATTTATGTATATATCACAGCATTGAGAATAACGCAAAATAGCGTTATCAAGCAATGCTAAACTGACGTAGCACTTGCAAAGAAAAATTCTAGTGAAAGATAGTTCCAACTTCCAAGAGCTAAATTTGACAGTCGGGCGTTCTTCTTTTGAAAAGAAAAGGAATAAAATGTAACAGGAAAATGGTCCAGCCAATCGTTGCGTGCAAAAAGTATTGTGGACTTTGTGGTACATAGTTACTTGTGACTTGTGTACAAAAACGTCAACCTGGGGCTAGGACATATCTAAGCAAAATGCTGAGGATTGGGTGGTAGCTCCATGATAGCTAATTCACTTTTCATCTTTCAGATAAGGGTTCGAATCTTCGTGCCTTATATGTGTCCTACATGGCTATATCCCTCCCGGCCTCCCTCCAAGTAGGCTCTCTTTGTACCTCTTTTAAAAAAAATTAAGCAGAATGCTTGTGAGCTGTTAGTCTTGGCTCGATCAAAGTTGGGCTCAAAAGTGATTCACCCGGCCACACCAAAGCCTATTGTTTTGAGCTCAGCTTAAGCTTGATAATGAAAAGCTTGATATCACTCACTTGAGTCGCTTTTTTCAATTAAAAGATATTTTCTTCGTATAATTGTTGTAAAGAGAAGAAAAAGACTAGTCTTGACAAAATTAACATCGTTTCTTTTTTTGATAATTCTTATTGGTGGTTTTGTGTTTTAGTATTTTCTATTTGGTAATTCTGTATCATCCTTATTCGTGTTGTTTTCCAAACAGAACCACAATGATGCTTTATTGTTAAATATCGTTAATATTTAATGATTTACTGATGCTTTATCATAATGATCTCTGGCTAAATATCCATTAATGATAATTTTATAATTTTAGGTTAAATATGCTTACTAAATTTGCTTGGTTAGATCGTCTAATACAAGACTAGCTAATGCCTAATAGGCATAGTTTTTGAATTTTTTCCTTGAATAATGCTAAAATGAGTATTAATTCCTGAAATGTGCCCAAGTTCAAATTAATTCCATGGATACCGGCCACGTAGGACGGCACGCCGTAAATTTGTTTTTCAAAGCAAAACCGCTACTCGGAAGTAGCGGTTAACTTCAAGTTATGTGAAAACAAAGATATGGTGAAACCGCTACTTGAAGTAGCGGTTTACTAAAAAAAACCGCTACTTGAAGTAGCGGTTTACTATGCAACCAAAAAAAAAAAAAAAAAAAAATTTTTTTTTTTTTTTTTTTTTTTGTTGTTTCATAGTAAACCGCTACTTCAAGTAGCGGCTTATACGCATCCCTTTTATAAGCATGCTCGGGGACGATCATATAACCGCTATTTGAAGTAGCGGTCAACTTTACATTATTGGCGTTAACCGCTACTTCAAGAATGCGGTTTATATGCATGCGCTTTTATAACTTTATGCCGGGGACATCATATAACCGCTATTTGAAGTAGCGGTCGATCTTATTAACCGCTACTGAAGTAGCGGTTTTGTTAAAAAACAAAATTCTCGCGTGCCGTCCTACGTGGACGTGCGAGAATTAATTAAAATTTCGAGCATTTCGGGAATTAATACCCATTTTAAGATTATTGAAGGAAAAAATTCCATAGTTTTTAGTACTATGCTAGTAGCATTTACCTATTTGGTAAAAAAAAACATAAACAAAGACCAAAAAAGCCTTGGAGGATAAACTAGTAAGTAAAACTTGAGTTGAGAATTCGAGTGAAGGCAGAAACTCACAAAATTTCAATTTCTCCAATCAATCAACCAATTGATTTCTTCGAATTCTCCATTCAAATCAATTCCTTAAATTCTTGGCATCCTTATTGTGACAACAACAATGGAGGCAGAAGAAGAAATGTTATCAACTCGAAGTATTTCGAAATCAACTGCAGCGATTACTTGCGTCGCCATGACTTTAGCGTACGTCGCAATCCTTCATTCTCCGACGTTGATCTTCCGCTTTCCTGCGCCTACTTCGTTCAATCAATTCATGATCAGACGGTTCATATGCGCCGTCGCTGCTTCGCTTCTCTGTCTCTTCGTTTCATCTCTTCTTCTACTACCTGTAAGCCTATCTTCTTTTTCTCTCTCCTCTTTTTTTGATTGTTTCTGTGTTGTGATTCTTAATTTTGATTCAATTGTTTCATCTGTTTTTAGTTGATGTTGTTTGTGTTTATTGAGCTTAATACTGCTTATTCTCTAAGTAGTTTAAGTTATTATGATGATGAGAGAGGTGTTTTTCACGGAATTTACCAAAAATGCCACTGGAAGATGCACTATATGCATTCTTGATACTTGATACTAGTCTTATATGCCGGTGATGCCTGCTAAAGCAAATAGAACGCAGAATTGTATTATTACATCTAATAACCTTATAAGGTAAGGATAATTGTTCACCAAGTACCTCTGAAGAAAAATTTGACATTATTCCTATGTGGCAAACATTAAATAATCATGTGTATATATGGCGAAATCCATTGATTAAATAATATTTGTTTTTTATATAAATAATTTTAATTATTACGTTAGTGACGGTATTTTAGTCATTTTATGTGGATATCAAACTCCTCTAGAGTTAGCTTATAGAATAGAGATATCGGATATAAATTAGAGTTAGCACAAACAAGTCACAAATTGAAATGGTTTGAGGATTTTATGGGCATTGAATTGTATGATAAAGTTAAGGAAGGTATCTTAGGGTTTATTTTTGATGATTAAAGGACATTTTATAGAATTTGGTATAGTTCTTTCAGCTCTCAAGTCATAAAAGTCTCGTAGGTCGCAATGAACAAGATGAAACATGAATCTCAATTATTTAGCATACCAGATTCAAATAAAAAGCTCAAATTTTATCAATTTACTCGCGGGCACCTTGTATAATCTATAGCTAGATTGATAGTACAACTCTACAAGTAATATCTATACAGGAAACAAACTCTATCAACTACTTACTCGGAAGCAAATTAGAAATTGACTACTGCTTTCCTAAAACTAGCCTACTTACATGAGGAAACCAAAAGATATAAGGAAACAACAAACAACTTTCCTTGGGCATCAAGCACCTGCACAAGTCAACCACCCATTAACCTAAATTGCACGAGAGACAGGTATCGGTACGGGTTTGAATTCGGGCACGGGGACAAAAAGGGTAAAATTTCGAAATTTTAGGAATGGGAACAAGTACCCGTACAGGAAACTTATCGTATCGAGTACAGGTATGGTTACGAGTATGTGACCTAGAAGAAGTACCCGTGCTACAAAGCCATTAACCAAGTTAATTTTATAAACCAACTTCGTTTGGGAAATAAAGTAACAACTTTTACTTGCCGTTTATGTAAACAAACTAACACATACTTGCAATCCAAGTAAAATCTAGGAACAACTTGGAAACCTAAACTGAGAAGAAGAAGTTCCCTTGTTTGGATAAGGGGTTGGGGAAAGGAAGGGGAGCAGAGGGAGGGATTGATCCCTCTTGAATACATTGCAAACACCATTCCTTCAAAATTGGAGAGATTTGGAGGGAATATAGGGCTCTACCTTCCCCCTGTTTTTCTTTCCGCTCCCCTTCCTTTCCCTTCCATCTTGCTATCCAAACAAAGTGTACAAGAATGTTTCTATTAGAACTGTGATTGGAAGGTAATATGATCACTGTTACGCTTGCTTTCAAGTTCAGGCATGTGTAAACCTTTTGTCGATTAGAAGACCACAAAATCACAAATGTAATAGCTAGATCAACACATTCTGACCACTGTTACAGAAATATAAAAGAAATTTCTGGTGCTGTATCATCTGATAATCACCTATCAGTTCTCTTATATTTGAGACAAACATATCCTAAGCTCCATGACATGTCGTTGCTTGGGAATGCATTAACATGGGAGAAGCATGATGTAGTCGGTTTTAAATTATCAGTTGGATGAAGTGAGGGATAATCAGGGAAGGGAATCATTGCAGGACTCTTATCAGGACATGACATCTGACCTGGAGTTGCTGTCTTGCTGAAGTAGATAAAAGGGCAGGGAGTTCATTTGTGGATTAGGATAAAGCATCAACTGATGCTGCTGGCTTAACCATTATAACTTAGAAGGAATACCTTGTGATATTCTGAATTTGTCATTTTGTGTTCAATCAAAATTAATTGTATTTCATATATTGTCATGTGATATTTTAGTGTAGTCAGCAATGTAGACTGATTTTTCCCGTTCTCAAAATATTATCTTTCCTCCCCAAGTTATTGTTTTAAATGATTTTTGTTTCTAATTCTTTTATCTCCCACGAAAAAGGTAATGTCTAGCTTGAACTTGATTAATCTAAGGCTCACATTTAGGTTAGGTTGATTTGGAGCTGTCAAAAGCTGACCTAATCCTAGAAACCGACTCGAAACCGAGCATGACCTGATTGATTAGACCCTTAAAATTTATAACCTGAAGAGACCAAACCTAAAATCAACCTGACACTGCAGTAGACCCAAGAGTTTGAGTTCAAACTCGAACCACACCCGACCCCAATATAACCAAACTCAGCACCCAACTTGTATCCGATATGACCCGCATCTAGCATGACTCAAATTCAACCTAACTTATATTTGACCCGATCTGACATCAATAGACTTGTTTTCACCCGATTTGTTTTTAAAACGGTTTGCTATTAACTCGACTTGATTTCAACTGGACATGTTATTGACTCAGCTCAATGTCATCCCAAATTATGATTGATCTGAAACGAATTGTAGTCGACTAGCTATAAAGATTTGAACTATCATATAACTTTGTGTTACTATTTTGCTCTAGAACTGTAACAGCATAGCCATTGAGGTATGAGTATGCTGTATGACAACAGGAAGATCTACAATCCTATGACAATGCAATAATAATTATAATAATTACAAGTGATTTTCCAATGTACAAATCTTAATAACTGATTTTAACGAAATATTATAAATGTTTCACTTGTTTAGATGACCAAATTCAAGACTGAACCAAATCCAAACTAATCTGATTCAAATGACCCGACCAAGACGATCCAACCGCAACAAGACCTGCACATCTTTATTGACAGCTCTAGATTGATTGTACAAAAGCTGCTGTTTCGCTAGACTGTGACAAGATATAATCAACAATCGCAAGCAAAGAAAAGTAAAGATATATGTCTGTTATTTAATTTCATTGTTTCTAGGTTATATTATAGTCCAGTAATGGGTTACTCTAAGATGAGAATGATAGATAATTAAGGACCGTACATCAAAGAGAAGTGAAGTTGTATGTTTATCTTTTTGACACTGATCTCTTAGGTAAGATTATAGCCTAACAAGGCCGTATTGCTAAGTACTAAGAAAAATTATTAAAGGGGGGGGTGATGCGTCGTCGAAGTGTACACAAATTGCTAGGGCAAGTGAGAGATAATCCCTCGAGGAAAGTAGTTTCTAAAAACGCCAGTAGAAATGAGTTCCATCAAAGAGAAACTTGATTTGAGCAGCATTAAAGACCCTATGTAATTACGGACTAAGGTTTCTTAATTGATATAGAACTCGACTCAAGTAAATAGTTGCCCACCTAATTATAAGAAATCATCATTCATAAAGACAAAAATATGTAATTAATGAATACTAAAGAAGTTATGAACATAAACAATCACTAAAAGTTCGTTGTCTCATATTCTATTACACGGCTTTTATTTAAGTACCATTGAGCTTAAATGACTACTCATGCATGATACAATGTAAAGGAACAACCAATATGAAACTGGTGAAGTGGATGTATAAACGTATGATGATAATGAGTGGCAATTTGAGTGATCATTTATCGACATATCCTCCAAGTGAATTCCAAGGGAGAGGTCCTTCTATCGTTAGGAAAGTCTATGGATGGAATTAGAATTTTCTATCACTTTCCATACCTTAATTCATCTACTAATGTACTCCTCCCCTCCAAAATTATTGCAACACTTGCCTTTGGCACGGAGATTTAGGAGGGAGTTGGATACGGGGTATTGCATTAATATTTATGTTAAACTAAGGAGAGAGAAAAGTTGTTTAGTGTAAGTTGTCTCATTGTAGGTGTATCTTTTTTCCATGTATAGAAGTGCTGCATTAATTAAAGAACTACCAAAAAAGGCAAGTGTTGTAATCATTTTGGAGCAGGGGAAAGTATTATTTTAACATACTTATGTTTCCTCATCTTATCTTATTTTTTATAAATTATTTTGAAACTTTATGAACTTTCTGATTTTTTTGAATTTTTCTTTAATTTTCCAAGCTTTCTGATTTTTTTTCTTAACTTTTCAGAAATTTCCATCTTTGAAACTTCTGAACTTGTCTGCACTAGTCTGAATATTCTGAACTGTACGTAATCTTTTATTGAGCTTTACTGACCTTTTCCTTGTTTATCTGAAAATAAGTAAAAGTTGAATAGAACAGACCTTAGGTTATTAGACGAGCTGTAGATCACTTAGGTCAGGTTATTACCTAAGTCATTCCATGCAACAGCTTCTAGTTCCCTTACAACGATTGTTTTTGGTTCAGTTACAACTGCTATAAGCAGAACCTATTCCTAGCTTTCCACAATCTGTTAAGTATAAGTGCCACGACCTACCCGTGGAGTTTACTTCAATCTCTTCAATACAGGAACAAGCGCCAAAGAACAAGGATTAAGCCCTTCCAACTCAACTCTTCTTAGAACCTTTCCTTTATCTCTTTAAATAACTCAGAAACCTACAAAAGACACAAAATAGAGATAAGTTGTAAAATATTAATAGATATATATTATATATTAGTCTCTAGGATTACACAAGGAACAACTCAAAACTAAAGAACTATAGATAGGTAGATGATGTAATATTTGGTGCATTAAGCTGATAAAGGAAGCAAGGATACTTCTAATTTTTTGGATTCATTTTGTTGTTTGGACTATGGTTTTTAATCTTGGATCCGGTTGTGATCCCGAATTTTGCGGGTCATGCGGATGAAATACGACTGTTGGCTTCCTTTTTCCTTCTATGCCACACATTTATTACTTCTACAATTGTTAATCCAGTTGTCGGGTTTCACTTTTATGTCTCTAGCCCTTTTCTTTCTTGTTATGGACAGCCTGATATTGATCTTAGCCTACTTTTTTTTTGCAGCAACAGAGCTGGAAAACAGCATATCTATTTACCCTTTATGGTATTGAAGCTGACCATGTTGTAAGTATCTTTGGCTGGCTTGTATCCACCATTATCTCTAGTAGGGATGTATTTTGTAGGAGACTGGATCCTGGCATATGCAGTTATCATATTGTTATTTGATGCTCTGCAGATAAGGAAATGGTGACTGATAAATTTGCCTGCTCAATTGCAATTTTATGTATGAAACAGTGGCACGCTGTGGTCTTTCCATTTACATTGACTTCTCTTGTGTATGCGGGGTCCTTGGTCTATAAGTGTGTGTTATTATCAAGTTCATGGAACGGAGATGGGAGTGAAGGCAATCCGCTCAACTGTTTACACATTGTGCTTCACAAGATTTATAGCGTGGTGATATCAGTTGCTTCCAACGTTGCAGCTTGGCGTAATCTTGTTGTGGTCAGTTCCATTTTCCTCTTGTCTGAATGTTGAATGTTCAATTTAGATATTGTTGTCATGCCTCATATTCGTTTAACATTAGTTGCTGTCAGAGATTGATTGCTTATATCTTGACATTCTGTCATGCCTCATTTTGAAATTTCGAAGCACATGGATAATCTGAATGTTCAGAGTTTTTGGCCATCATGAAGCTCACCATATTTCCATGTCTGGAGACTTACAAGAAATTGATTTTCATCCCTGTATCAGAACGCTTTTCTATCTATGACACAGCATATGAATGCGAAACTGTACTCTTGATTTTTATAACACAACAGTATCAGAGTGCTTTTCTATCGGTGACACAGCAGTTTGAGTATTTATCTTCCTATGAGAAAATGAATCCATCCTAAGTATTAATTGTGGAGCTGAGTATGCCATGAGTATAGTTAAGCTGTATCAATTTCAGTCCAGACTTCAGCTTAATGGTTAAATAGTATTATTTTTGTTATTCAGATCGAAGGAAAATGTAAGAGTCGACGACTAGAATTGTAACCCACCACTATTTTTATATTTATTGTGGTCCACGTCTTTTGTAAGGTTTTGCAAGTACAATAGCATGTTAGGTAATTTCATTCTAATTATATCTGGGTCTACCTCTTTCTCTCTTGCAATATATGCCAAAATGGTTTGGTACATCCTCTACACTTCTCTTGCTAAACTTCCTTAGCCACTTGAGTCTTGTTTCTGGTATCGTTTCATCAATGGGAGTTCCTTTTATAATTAGTCTTGCTATAATAATTGATCAGGATGAGTGTTCGCAACACTCTGCCTTCCACATAGCATGTGTCCTGATTTTGATCTTAGATATCCTATCTTTCCCAAAACTTTACCTCCAAACAGTGACATTGTTGAAGTAAGGTTTCTCTACGAAGTTTCAACTTGTAATTTACGCCTTACCACCAAAGTTATGCGAATAGAAAATAGCATATATAATGGCACTTCTCTTTGAATTGCTTAAGTTTGTTCATAACTTTGGAAAATAGGATGGGTACAAGCTGGGAACTAGTCGTACCAGACCATATCGCTATTTGGTTTTTGTGCTCTGGCCTCGACTCCTTCATACTTGTCTATGGCCATTTTAATGTCATTAAATGCAATATTTTTGTGTAGCCTTTAATTTGGTCCAAGATTCCATGACATGGTTCCCGGACTGCCGGACAGAATTTATTCCAGCCTTTTTTCTCTGATTTCTGTAAATACACTTCTATATACAAATAATGTCTGCCAAGACCCTTACTATACGTCTAGTCGTCTATACCTGCTGCAAAACATCCATTTAGAAATGGAATGAGTAGTTTACGTGAACCTGGTCCAGCATAAAATCTTAAATCCAGATTGATGCTTCACAGTTTGTCTGTTCATCAGCATCGCTATTATGTAAATAATTGATCCTCATATTTGAGATTGCTATAGTTGTATGAAATCTATTGCAATGCAATGATGCATGCATACATAGTTTTGGTGAAATATTATATTTTCCTTGAAAATTTTGCACCGAGTATATTATGAGTTTCTTTAGTTGCTCGGTTTCTCTTGCATTCCGCAGCTTTCAGTGAAAGTACTTCATATGTACTTTGATCTTGAAAATGTCACTGATTATGAGTCTTACATACACAGTCTGTGATGTTCCTTAATAGGCGCCAATTACTGAAGAATTGGTTTTTCGGGCTTGTATGATACCTTTGCTTCTGTGTGGAGGATTTAAGGCGCAAACTGTTGTTCTTCTTTGCCCTGTCTTCTTTAGCTTGGGTAAGTATTGCCGGTTCACTTAGTTATAATAATGAATTGTCAATTCTATGTTATATTAGTAGTTTAAGATACTTATGGTCTGGTACGGCTAGTTCCCAGCATGTCCTAGCAAAAATCACTCTACAAGCGACAAATATAGGTCAGAATCTATTAATATGTTGCATCAACTTGTTGAAGTTTATTTTTTTTCTTTTCTTTTTTTGCGTGTTTCTTTTTTATAGATCGTAGTTATGACGAGCTCTTTATCTATTCGTTCTGTCAAATTTTTCTCATGAAAATAATCTTTTAGTAGAACACTTAAAGAATGTTTCCCAGAAGTCCTAGCCTAATCTTTCAGCCTCACTGTTTTATCGTCGTCTATTTCTTACCTCCTCTCCCACTTTACATGATTAGTTAATACTCTGGCATGGCAGGATTTTTCTTCAGTGCCCAAGTGTGGTGAAGCTACTTGTTTCTTCAAGCGCCACTACTGTTGTTTCCTTGGTCTTTTTGGTGGCTGTTATAAGTATTAATTTGTTGTATAATTAAATATCTTCTTGAGTTTTCTGGATCTAACCCATCTCTGTTTTCTTTCATTATTTCAGCGCACTTGAACCATCTGTTGGAGTTTTATTACCAGAGGAATTACAGCCTTCAGAGAACCTTCATGACTGTCGGTATATACTTCTTTTGATTCTACTAGAATACATAATATCTAAACTATGGAAGTATCTCTCCGCAAAACAATTGTATCACTCAAGCATCTGTCATACTGATGGCGGATACTTCCATTTGTCCTCAGCATTTTGTTGTGACAGATACTTTCGTTTTTGTCAAGGTAACTTGCGACCACATGAACTTGAAACTTAAGTCTGATCATGATCGGATTTTAGGTACCCAGCTGGCATATACAATGATTTTTGGCTCTTATGCTTCATTTCTCTTCATTAGAACAGGTATGTCATGTCTACTTGTTTTCAGAAGGGATTTTGTGTCTTTTTTTCAACCGTGTTTGTTTAGTTGCCTTCGTTCATGCAAAGTTGCTTTTAGCCCGAAGTTGCTAGTACTGCATCTTTTTGTTTAAAGAGAGAGGAATATAGAAGTTACAGTATATACTTACTGCTTTTCTTTTCTTTTTTCTTTTTTTTTTGTATTTTTTTTAGAAGTATGTTTATTGTATGGTGAATTTCTTTGATGATCATCCCTGGAGTTGCTTTTTATTGAATTTTTTGAATTCACAACAAAAGTCATACTGTCAACCTCTGCCTCTGATGAGTTCACTGGTACAATAAGAGGTATTACATAGCCTTACCCATGAGATTGTCAAATAATATATGAGGACATGTGTTCAATATATTGTTCTTGTACTGGCTACTTTGTGAAGGTGGTCATGGTAAGTTCTCTTGTAAAATTTTGAAACCTGAACTTAAATATGTGCTTTAGAACAGCTAGCTTCATTTGCTAGGTGATAATGGAATCTGCTTATGGTGTGTGAACTTAAATATCTGGCTTGGAGCTTGCAGTCTTTACTTGGCAAGGATCTTGATTCTATTCTTTTTTTGAACTACATTTTGTTATCCTGCTTTTTAGTAGCCATTAATGCAACGTAGCAACACTGATTTTGATTGCTGTTTGGATAAGGCGTTGTTTGGTAGTGTTGGGTTTTGCATGTAGGGAAATCCTACTTCTGTAAATTGACTGTCAGATTAGGTTTATGGTCATATCTTTACATGCTAATAGAGCATTATTCGATAGTAGTGTTTAGGTTCTGATCGGACACTTTCAGAATCTCTGTGCATACAGTACTATTTATGTTTTCTTCTACTGTTATTTTTGTCTCTGCTGGTTGGCTCTCTTTCTTTTTCCTTTTGGTACTTTACGAGGAAGCGAGGAATTTGACGTCACTTTGATTCTTCTTTTTGCAATATCAAATTTTCTTTATAGTCCTGTATTGTGAAATCAATATCTTATGCTATGCCAAATGGCAAGTTGATACTAAGAAGGGGATTTGGAGCAGTTTTCTACACTCCCAAATTCTTGGTGTGAGCCCTGTGTTCGACTTTCGTCTGGCTCATCTTGGGCAATTTCCCCCTTCCCCTCCCTTAAGGGTGGTCCTTCCTAGAAATTGGGGATGTATTGCCAAAAATGTACTTTCCTTAACAATGTCAGTGGATTTTGGCATTTGCATTCTTGTGTAAGGCGTGTTTACTTTGATGCTTTCTGACACACGTGGTAACAAAATTTTCCGTATTGATATTGATATTGTGTCATCTGGTCATAATGTACCTTCATGCAATTTCCTTTCTGTATATTTTCTGTATATTAGTTAATGCTATGTTGAAGTGCCTTTGGTTAAGTTGATTATGCTTTGATTATTTACATGTGTGTTTCGTGAAAGATGGGGTAATCATGGTATTATTAAATGTTATGTTACCCTTAAGGTTCTCTAATTTGTGTTTTGTGTTTTGTGTGCGCTTTGTTCTTTTTGGCAGGGCATCTTATTGCTCCATTAGTAGCACATATAGTCTGCAATTTCATGGGATTGCCTGTAGTATATGCTCAGCGAAAAGGTACACATTTTGAATTTCTACCCTTTTGAGTGTTCTTTTCAACCTTTAACTGGGACAGAAGCCACTGTATGTTAGATTGTATGTGTGGTCACTAGGATATGCTTGCTTTGTACCGGTATTTTCCAATTCAAGTTAACATTACCGAAATAAATTGTAGCATGTTTGGAAACCAGTATTTCTATAAAAATTCTGGATTTGGCCCAATCTAGGTGTGTGAAGAACTTGGGAATATGGAATTATATTTGGTCCAATTCCATTGGAATTCAAGCAACGCTGAAATGAGTAAATGACAGTATTTCAAATATCATCTAAGCCGTTTTCATTTTTAATTTCACCTTGACTTACTGCTTGGTCTCTTCCTATCTTTTTCTTTTTCCATTTCTCCATGATTTACTACATAAAAGTTCAAACCTCGAACTCCTATTTTCTTAACCTCTGTGTCTGATGTCTGTGCATGAATTTACTGCGTTACAAGCTAAAGTAGAGAGATTGAACGAAAGTGACATATATATCTAGAGGAATTCGAGAAAAAATTTCATTTTAGTTTTCACCATATATTTAAGGTGATGATGGTTTCTCTCTCTTCTAATGTCTTCCTTATCTTGTTGTGTTATGTGTTTGCTTCTTCTATATTGATGCTGTTGATGCCATCTAACATTGAGATGGTTGCATCAAGTCACTATTCCGACTATGATTTCACGATGTCGTCTCGAGATATCGAATGTATAAGAATCAATTAATCAAACTGAAACCATAGAAACCATATAGCATAGATAATGTATTGGAATCGCCAATTATGTGCCAACTTTTTTTTATAGGGTTTTTAGCTTCTTTGTTTACTAGGTTTATGAATTTGAACTTTTATATGAATGAAATTTTAAGTTTTCCCAGAGTATCTTTTATTTGCATTTATACTTTGAAAATTTCCAATTATTTCCAAAATACTTGAATTCGTATGGAATTTGAGAATTTTAAATTCAATGAATGAAATTATATTGAAATTAAAACAAAGTTCCCAGGCGCTACCTAGATTAATCCAGTTTTAAATTGTCAAGTACTATAGCCCTCCTTTTTCTTGGATCCGTCTCACATCAATAACTCAACCCTACCGCATATGGGTAGTTTTAAAGAAGTTTCCTTTGATGTGGGTACTCGAATGCCAAGTATTGCTCGTAATAATCTATCTTTGGCGGCATACAAAGATTCTTTTGCCATATGAGGCCTTAATTTACCTGATGTGTAAGTGATAGGTGTTGAATATGACGTCTTTGCCTCTCTTGTGCCGAAGTTTTTTTTTTTTTTGAGAGAAGGAGAATTCCCTTGCAAGGAGGGGGGAGAAATTGGGGATCCTCCTTGGAAGGGGTGAGAATCGATCCCCTTGTCGGAGGGGGTGGAAGGAGAGCTTTTACAATCACTAGGCCAACCTTGATCCTCCCCTCTCTTGTGCCGAAGTGAAGAGAGTGGAATAGGCGTCCTAACACACCTTGTATTCGGATTATAGAGTCATATTTGTCCTCAGCATATTCTTATAGTTTGTCAAAAGTTGTGTCGCAAATCGAATTTAACTGCACGTTTTTCTTGAATCCTTCAGGGATAGTGGTAAGCTTGGCCTTCATCGCCGGAACTATAGCTTTTGTTCGTCTCCTTTTCCCCTTGACTAGTCCAGATCTTTACAATATTAGGATAGATAATTGCCGCTGTTGGCATGGATATTGTAGTTGGAGCTAAAATGTTGTATGCTATGATTTTTGATAGTGTGAATTTTGCTTCATTTTGTGCCTGTATTGAAGCTTACGATATCTATCTGGAAGAGGTTATTGTTTTCTTAAATATTATTCTGATTATTATTTACGTGCTCCAATCTTGTAATTGCCATTATCGACTTATAGTAATGGTAATTGGATGTGCCAAACTATCTCAGCCTCATGTGCCTCCATCGTACCTCTAAATTAAGTGGTTGTTTGGTATACAAGAAATTATGTAGGCAATAGAAATTCCTATGATTTTCGATTTGGGTAGTTGTTTGGTTGACGGGAAGTAGGGAAAATGGGGGCAATGGAAATTCATGGGAATTTGAAATTCCCACAAAATGTAGGAATTGATTTACCTACGATCTCCTTGGTCACTTCACAATTCCTACATAAATTCACTATGAATTACAACTTTCCTTATGACTACCAAACAAATTAGACTAATTCCTAGGAATTTCATAAGGGAATTAAATTCCCACAAATTGTAAATTCCTATGGGAAAATAATTCCCATTCCAACCAAACAAGCACGAACTTTTCCGCATTCCTTATTGGAGGCCCATGGCAAACCACAGCATGGACCTTTATTTTATGTGTGGATGCTCTGGAGTTACGAAAAAAGCTACAAATGTAGAGTTTGTGCAATATCAACTATTGAATAAAACCGAATGGTTAATATATTACCTTTTCAAAATATTTTCACTTCAGTTGGGTTTAGGAGTGCAAATTCAGTTTTCGATTTGGTATTTGTCTAGTTGAAATTTAAATTCAAATTTAAGTTTGACCTTTGAATTTTGAGTCTAATTCAATGAAGTGCGCAACACTTTGTATCTATAAGTTTCTTTATGTGATAAATCATGCAGATTTTTTCATAATAGAAGGTAGAAAAAAGCACTTTCAGAACTTTCAAAATCGCCGAGAGCAATTTTGGGTTTTTTTTTTCATTTAAGTGTTGTGGCACTCTTTCAAAAAAAAAAATTAAGTGTTGTGACACTAAAAAACAGGGGAGTGTTGTTAAGGGATGGCATATGTCATTCAATGTAGCTATCTATAATTAGTGTAAGACTACCATATAACAAAATTGTTGACATTTTTTTACCATAAGGGTTACTTTTTAAGTTGAATGGGTCACTTTTAGATAAGGATCATCATTTACCTTTTATATTTTTAGACAAGGTCACCTTTTAACTTAAGTTGTATTTTTGGCCGGGTAATGCTCTGGGCAGTTACAATTATCAAATATATTATTATTCATAAATTTCATAATTGATTTTATTAGCTTTTCGTAATTTTCTATTTAGTGCGAAATTGAAAAATAAACGTTATAACATGATAAGTTGTTTTAAAAAACAACAATGTCAATAGAATTGGGGTAAGAGAATGTTATTACCTTAATACGATAAAAGTGTTAGAGATCGAAATAGATTGTTTATGTCTTTATATTTACATATAATAATAAGACTTTATTATGTTTTACTTAGAAACATTAAACATTGAAATTGTAGTGGATTGGTGGTTAAAGTCTTACATTTCATTTCAAAGGTCATGTGTCCAATTCCTAGTAGCTACAAGTCAGTGATCACTACTACTATAATAATAGTTCAAGCTATTCCGTTAACAATCCCCTTATTATAGTGGACTACAACTCAATTTTTAAGTACCAAATACAAATTTCTTAAACTTGTTTTGACCAAATTTGTCCTCTTTCGTCTTCAATTACATGATGAACTCATATATTACTATTGGCTCAAAGTTCTATTAACAATCTCGTTATTGATCTATGTTTGCATATATTTGGAATTTTACCAAAACCCAAATTACGATCATAAATATCCTCTCCTGGTCTTTATTAATTTCTCGTTTAACTTTTCTGTAAAGTTTTAGGATAAATAATGTTGTGGGACGTAGAAAGAAAGAAAAGCTATTATTTTATATTAAAGTTGAATGTATGTGTGATGGAATGTTAGTGGTCCTTTATTCAAAAATAGAAAGCAAAAGAAATGGGTAAGCTAATAAGATGCATCTCAAAAAGAATACGGATAAACTAATAAAGGCCTAGGAGAGAGTATCTTGGTATTTCTTAATGATAAATAGCTGCTTATATAGCATCTTGTACACCTTGAAATTAAAATAAAATATTAGTGTACCATATCTAGACCTTTGGTTGGGGATAAAAGAGTATGCAAATAAGCATTAGAGTGATGATAGGAGGACATGCAAATCATTATGAGTACCTAAACCTTTATCTGCCTAGACCTCACTTGTAGCTGGCAGATAGAAGATGGATTTGTTGACCCAGGTTTTTGGTTTCAGGATTTCTCATTATTAGTCTCTGTGAATCCTATGAGGACAAAGAGTTGTTTCAGATTTCCTTGAATTTATGGTATTTAATTATAAAGCTGAAAAGACATAATGGGTTTATTTTTATATTTATTTTTAAAAAATCTGTATTTAAAATTTTTAATATTTTAGTCAACCTGGCAATTGGCATATTGACATGAGGCCTATGTCATGTATTTTGATGTCAATCTCATGAACTTCGATTTTGTGGGTACCCACCTAACATTGTTCAAAGTTTGTTTTATTTTTTTTGAGATGACATTTTCAAAGTTAATCAATCTTTATTGACTTCAATTTTTGCAGTTTTGCAATTGCAACTTCTGAACCTCAATTTTCTACTATTTGTCTCTCTGTCCTGACGTTACTTCTGATTAGATCCTCCCACTCTCCAGCCGGACAGGATCTAAATGAAAAGCCCCTTTTCACTTGTTCAACTCCATTTTCTTTGCCCTTTATTTTTACAGAAACTTCTATTCACTCCCTTTGATTTTTTAGTGGTACTTCAAAATTTTGTACATAATTTGGAGCTTTCTTTGTAAACTCAGAGGTTGGGATTACAGTAAATTTCTTTTCATAGGAAACATAAAGTTCTATGAAGAGTGTTTTAAACTACCCCAGGAGAAAAAAGAGTTAATAGAACATCAATTTTCAATCAGTCAATAAATCAATCATGGCAATATTAGGGAAAAAGAGTGGTAATCTAGTGCATGTCAAATTATAGCTGTCCTTCACTTATTATGAGGGGAACAAAAATTTTAAAAATAAATATCATTTGACATACATAATATCATTTTAGTTTCACTTATACTCTCCTCCGTTTTTTTTAATTGCTTCCATTTTCTTGTTTTTGGGTGTCTCAATTTACTTGCTACATTTCTTTAAATATTTCTACTTTTAGTATGTGGACTACACATATTATTTACTTTTATACCCTTATTTTTATCTTCATTACACAAAAAATACGTTATCTTTATCTTTATCGTTTCATTTTTCAACGATCCCCACATGTTTAACTTTTGCGATTGTGCAAAAATAAATGTAGCAACAAAAAAGACGAAGAGAGTAGAATATTAAATTTTCATTGGGTTTTTTATGTTCTTTATGACACATATTCAAACAACTACTTTGCATCGTTTTTCATTTTTGGTAATTCTCTATTACTTGCATCATTTTTATTTTTGGCAATAAATTTTCTCTTTCTCTCTCCTAGCACACGGGGTTCCTTTTATCTCTCTCCATCTCTCACCTTGGTCCTTGTGCAAAAGGAAACGATGCAAGTAATAATAAACAGAGAATATATATTTGTTATGACATAATTGATGGATTCACTCAAAGAGGAAGGGGTTGTTTAACGAGAAAGTGGTTGATTTTAAAATGCTAATTTCTCGGTAGTATTCACACATACTTGATGGGCTCCAAATTCTTAGAGAAAGAAGATTATGTTTGCAAGATAGTGAATTCCTATAATCTACTATAGTACTCTCCAAGGTAGTTATACAAGAGTTTGAAATTTATATGATTGAGCTAGGTTATAACAAGAGTCTGAGTGATTGTTGTGTGTTTGACAACAAGCTTGAAGATCATTTGATGATCTATTTGGTTTTGTATGTAAATGGCATGGTTGTAGCTAGACCTGGGCATGGGCATAGCTCGCCGTGGGCTGGGAAATGGGGCCCGAGCCGTGAGTGGCGGGCCGTGCGGAAATTCAGATTTTGTCCACGCCAGGCGGCTCGTGCCTCCGGGCCGGCCGTGTTTATGTTATTTTTTTGTATTTTTGACAGTTTTAGGCTAAAAAACAAAGGAAAGGAGTGTTCGGGCCGGCCCACACGGGCTCGTGTCGATGCGGGCCTGAAATAAAATTTCTTGACCGTGACAAACCCGCGGCCCATGTAGCGGATAACGGGCCGGGCCTCGAGCGGGCTCGTGCCGGCCAGGCCCACCTCTAGTTGTAGCCACAATGGAAGTATGATATTCAGAAGTTAAAGAATCTTCTTAGTAATAGGTAAGTTTGAGACAAATGATTTACGTGTTGCATACAAATATTTGGGATGGAGATTTATAAGGAGAGAGGTCAAAGAGCTTTTATTATCACACAAAGGTAATACTAAACAGATATTGTCCCGATTCGGTATATCATCAGTTAATACAAGTACTTATGCTTCTTCAAATATTCACTTGTATTTGATGTTTGTAGTTTGTACCTCAATTTAAAGTTGAAAGGTTATACATGTTTCGAGTCCCTAATGCTAGTGCAGGAGGAAGCTTGATTATTGAAATGGATTGCACTAAGCCTAATCTTGCACATGTTATAAGTGTTGCTAGTAGGCTTCTGGCCTAACCTAGGAAGGAAACGTTAGCAAATTCGTGTAGAGGATTTTTCTCCACCTTCTGGTCGTATCTAGATGAATGATATATAGTGCTTTGTAGCTGGTTGTTCATATTCCTATTATACTCAATGTTGACGGTTACTAAGCACTATGTATCAATCCTATAGATAAGACACTTGAAGTAACTATGCATCACTCTTATTGGTTCTATTGTTAGTTAGTGGGCAACTTCACAGTCTACATTGTCTACTATGGAAGCAGTCAGCAGAGTACACGGCTTTGTTAGTGATCGTGATCTAAAATGTGATTAGGCTATTGTGCATTGTGATAGTTTAAATGCAATAATGTCACGTTAAGGATCAAATCCATCACGAGAGGACTAAGTTTCTTGAGAAGTGATGAGAATAGGTATAGTTTTTACTCATGCTGATATGTTCACCAGGCTGGTTGAGCGTAGCAAATATGTGACTATGCATTTGGCAATACATTGGGAAATGTTACATAGTTACTTTATGTTGTGGAAAATTGTACATAGCGGAAAAAATGCAATCTACCAAGTAACCTTTGGAAAATTTTTGTCATCTATTCAGAATTCCATATTCTCTCTAACAAAAATCGAATAAGATATGTTATGTGCCCTTGCTTGTAGACTAGCCAACGCATTATTGGTGTAAATTCGTTGCTTTCTTCATACAAGTATTTTACCCTAGTAACGTACTATTATCTAAATAATTGTGCGTTAGCAATGTATAAGGTTCACATATGCTTCCTCGGTTTCTTAATATTTGCAATATCTGATTCATCTTAATGCGCACTTTTATAATATCAACTTTTAGTAATTTTTACTTAAACATAATTAAAGATATCAAAATAGTATGTAGACGAAAAATGTTACAAGTATTAAGAAATAGAGGAAGTACAACAATCACAAAATGGCAAATTAAAAAAGGGTTCTTCTTAAAGATTATTTTAGGCCTAATACATGTGCATTAAACTTCCCCAATTCTCTTTCTCCGGCTCAAATGTTTCTTAGAGAAACCGGGTTTTTTTTGTTTTGCTCGGTTGTTCATCTGTTTCATTTCTTTTCCGCCGCTGGTGGTATGTTCTTCACAATTCACATTTTACATTAAGGTTTGTTTGATTTATTTAGTACTCGTCCAAAAACTAAGAAACAAGAGAATTTAAAGAGAGAACCTTTTAGTGGCAGTGGTCCTTAAAAAAAAGTTATTTTCAATCATTAACCCCAAATTCGATGTAGAATAAATGAAGTTGTCATGGTTTTTATAGATAAATGTAATCAATTTTTTTAGGTAGGGTTATTATTATATTTTCAATTAGCACCCTTTAACAATATACCTTTAGAATAGTTGGAGGCATAATCAAACATCTTAGGAGACATATTCATGGCTTTAAAAGCAATAAAGCTGCATTGTTTCATGCAAACAACAGAGAAAAATTATCTCCTTTCCGAAAATGATCATTTTAACTCAACTCTTTTCTTAAAAAATTATGTAAATAAGGAAAAACTGTCTCAAAATTTTCCAATCTATCATAATAACTTTAAAATTATTCCAAACAATCATCAAATTATGTTTATCATTGCTTGAAAAATGAAAGTTTCTAACATTTCAAAAGTGAAATCTCCAATAGATTTTTCTCAATGATAATTGGCAAGTAAAATGATCATTGATTGGAACTACCTAAGATTCTATTTTTTAGGTACCCTTTGGGACCATTATCTTGAAATTGTCTAAAGATCGAATTTCTTTATAAACAAACTCACGTAATCTTCTTTCAAAAAAAAAAAAAACTCACGTAATCTTGCAATAATTCTCTTTATTTTTCCTTCTAAAGAAATTGCTTAAAGTTGGAATGTTAAAAAAACTATACACACACGAGAAATTAGAAATTATATATATACACTATTTGCTTATCTAGTGGCATTTTTGTGAATCAACTACTCAACTAGGCATATTGTTCTAAAAAACACCCATTTTATTTGTAACTCTAAAATTGCAAAAAAGAAAATGCCACCGCTACATGCTGTAGTTGCATATATCATACATTAAAGACTTCTATTGTTCATGATATTTGAGTTTTTGAACTTTATAATATTTGAATCATTGTTATATTTAATGTTCCCAAAACGAATACTTATTAGTTTAAATAACTACATTCACAAATGAAAATAAGGTAAGTAATGAAAAATGGTTTAATCACAAGCCAAAAGACAATTAATTAACAGGAGTACTAAATAAGAGTAATTATATTCCAATATTAACTAAGTTAATACACCATTTCTTTAAAAAACCCAACCCACCAAGAAAACAGACTGAGATACAAAATATTCCTAGAACTAGAATTTTCTCAGCTGTAAAATAAAATATGCTACCACCATCCTTTTTTTTTTTTTTTTTATATCCTATGAATTTTTGTCACTATTACTACAAACAACAAAGGGAAAACAAAATGATCCAGAAAAAGAAACTACAACTGCTAAAACAGCTACCTCCACTACAACTTCTACTACTAGTATTTTAGGATTTATCACCCAAAAAAAAAAAGAAAAAAAAGAGGTGGGGTGGGTCCCAAAAGGATGCTTCCATTTTTAGAAATTACGGAGAGAAACTATAGGTCTAATTGTTTGAAGGATTTGGGGAAGAAGTTGAGCAACAGAGACTGAGTTGCTCAGAAACAGAGTTGTTGTTGTTGTTGTTGTTGTTGTTCTGTTTTCCTTTGTTGTTCTTTGAAAGTCTCTGCTTTAACTCTGAGAGAAGTTGTTGATTTTCTTGATTCAGCAACTGTGCTTTCTTCCTTAATCTCTCATTCTCTTGCATTATGTAACAGTTTTGCAAGTACAACTCTGAGTTCAATCTTTCCATTCTTGTGATATTTTCTAGTAATCCTGCAACACATTCATCAACCAACATTCTTTCAGTACTAAAACATAAATTTTAATGGTTTTTCATGTCAAATTTGTGTAAACTTGAACAAAAAGAGAAAGTTACAAACTCTTTGCTTGCAATCAACAAAAATGGTAAACAATGAGATTAATGTGATATCTCAACTTGCACTCAATCTCAAGTTTTGGAATATATCAGGAGTTTTCTTACTATATATATATGCCTTAAGCATGAAAAAATTAAATGAATAAAGGGGGGCAAAACAATGAAACATAAGGAACAAGTTTATTTTTTTTTGCAAATCCTAATTGACAAGAAAAGAATAAGTTTCTAGCAAGACAAAAACTATAAGCTACATACAGTCATACTCATACACCATGCATCTCAATATAAAATAATGGATTTATAAAAATGTGCCAAAATAACTATATATAATAAAAATGAAAACTTTTTTGTACCCAACAAAAATATAAGATTTCCAATAGACAAAAAGGGAAAGAAGAGATTTTTCTTCAAAAAAAAAGTGGGATATAACAAGAGACAAAAAAAAGTGTAAGGATTTTGGAGAAAGCAAGCATGCAACAAACAAAAAGAAAACATTTCCCTCCTTCACTAGCTAAGGTATCATATAAGTAAATTCTTACATCAATAAGAATATTATTAAGGTGACAAGAACCATATATTATAACTTTACGTAGCAATATAAGAATTGTATAGTATATAGTAAAAGAAATAGATTAATAAGATAGAAATCAAAGAAGAAGAAAGTGGGCCTTCTTTATCTTTTCAAAAAAGATTACCTTTTTGAAGAATTAGAAGAAGAAGCAGAGGAGCTCTGGCCGAGGAGTTAACCAAAGTGATTTTGTTAGAGAGAGAGAAATGAATGTGCAAAGGAAAAACAATGGATGTTAATTTATATAGGTAAAAAGAGAAGAAAAAGTTTAATTTAAATTTTTAAAAAAATCATAGAAGAAATTAAAGGGAAAGAAAATCAGAAGAAAGAGAGAAGAAAGAGCCAAAGAGGTTAGAAGGGGGGGACATGCCATCTCCCTCTCTGCCACAACAATCATGCATGTGTAAGCATGGAAGGCGGCCGGTTTAGGGGTCAGGATTTATGATCATCATCATTTGTTTGCCTAATTAGATTTTTTTTCCTATTTTTATGATTTTTTTTTTCTTCTAGGAAGGAGGAAAGATTTATAAAAATGAAAATTGAAAACTGATCTTTATTAAAAAGATTTATAAAAACTCAATCTTAGTAGTACTAATTTAATACTCTTGCTAATTGCTAGAATTACTAAGATTGAGTGTACTTGAAGAAAGTGATCTCTTTACAATTTTTTTGCTAACTAAAGTAATTGGTGTGTCATTTCTCACATTAGAACACATTACAACACATTACAAGTATCATAATAAAACAAGTTAAACTAGAAACATCAAAAGAGAATGAAAGAAGTAGTAAATTTTTATTTGTTTAATAATGTGTAGTGACTTGCTATATCACAATTTTTTATATAAAAGAGAGTTCTCGTACTTAATTTGATCATCTGATATGATTTATATCACTTTATAAAAGAGAGATAGCTACCGAGTTTCATAATTGTTGATCGTACCTTCAATATTAGAAAAAATCCCTCTTATAATTGTTGATGTTTTCTTCAATGTTGCTAGCAACCTTTTAGAACGGTATAAACTATTTTCGTTTGCCATATGTTTCGGTGAATTCAGTTATATCCTTGACGGTTGACTTAGGAATGTGGTGGTCGGAGATGCTGGTGGTTGGCAAGAATAAGCGATTGAGTTGGCCAGCGATGCTAATGGTTGTGGATGTTGGCGGCAGTGGTGTTGTGTTCAATGGTGAAGCCTAAAGAAAGCAAAGTAAAGAGTGGCGGAGGTATGAGTGGGTAAGGGTGAGGAGTATATATAGCAACACAATTCGTATTCCAAGCGATATACAGAGAATACTAGGCAACAAATATAAGTCCACTAAAAGATAAACATACCAAGAAAACTTCGATCACAGTTGTCACGTTTGATCTAATGACTTTAAGGCTATGAAATTTTACTTCTGCTTACGTACATTTTAAACGTGGGGTTTACGCTTATCATCTTCCACTTTAACGAGCCTAACTTACAACATCTTTCACATTTTCGTCCCGATTCATACATTTCATGGGAGATCCATTCACTCGTATGTGAATGTGATTGGAATAGATGTATGGTTTAATTAAAACCAAACCATACCCAAAAATAAGAGAGATGGCGTCATGTGAATGATGATGGATTTACAGGGGGTAGTTTGGGTAAGAGGTTAGAAATGTGTTTCGGGGGGTGTCTTTCATGTTTGAGTAGGGAAAGGGGGGGTCCCAAATGATGAAGGAGCTAAGCCGTCCCAAGATTCGCAATGATGGTTTGGATTGTTTTTGAATATTAGGATTTAAGAACATTACACCACCACACTCTTCTCTTCCTCTCTCCTCTCCTTTAGGCCTTACTACCTTACCTTGCCTTACCACCCCTTCATTTTCATCTCTCATCATGATCTCCACATCCCACATTATCATCACTACCATCATCATCATCATCATCATCAACTATTTAACTTATTTTCTCTTGTTGTTTTATGTAGTCTCCCTATACACATGATCTTAGCCACTTAAAGAAACCAAAAATCCAATTGCCTTCTAGTTTCTACCCTTGTACACTTAATGATGGTTTCCTTTTCAAAAAAATTTAAAATTTTGTTGTGCCACAATTGAGGAATTAATGCATCAAGATATGATTCTTCTTATAAAAATATATGGTAACATCTTTTTTAGTGTGGTCATGGTGATCTTAGCTACACAAAATTCTACATTTCTTTAAATAGACCATAGGTAGAGTTTGATAAACTAATACTCCATACGTCCCTAAGATATAGTTCTTTGTTTCATTTTTTGACGGTCAATCTTTAAAACTATTGACCAAATATTCCCATTCATATACAAAAAAAACATATTCATGTGAGATTTTTGTTAAATTTATCTCAATGTATAGTTCTATAATATCGTTTTTTTATATACTTTTATTAATATGTAACTAAAGATATTCACAGTAAAGATATGTGTTGGAGACCAGTGCAAAAAAAACATCAATTATATTTTGGACGGAGGGAGTAGTATCATTTGATCTAATAGGCACATAATACTTATTACTAGGTTTTTTCACCCGATACCCCCGGAGTTTTCAAAATTCACCCTGCACCCTCCTATGTTTTCAAAATTCACCGGAGTACCCCTGGTTTTATGTAAATACACCCAAATGCCCATAATGACTAACGACATTGACCGCCGTTAGTCATTAACCCTAATTTCTGTTTTAAACCCTAATTAACCTCTAATCTTAACCCCTAATCCTAACCCCTACCTTAACCCTAAACCTAACCCTAACCACCCCCTCCCCACCCTCCCACCACCCCCGGCCTCCCCTATCCCAGACCCACTCCCCACCCCCCAGCCCCCTCCCTCCCCGCAACCTCGACACCCCCTCCCTTGCTCCTCCCCCCCCCCTCCCCGGCTCCCGAGCCTCGCCAGCCCCACCCCGCGCCCCCACCCCCTAAGCCCTTCTCCCTCCCCCGCAACCTCGACACCCCCCCCCACTCCCGCTCGCCGGCCCTACACCCTGCGCCCCCACCCCCCAATTTTCGAACCACCTTTCACCCCCGCCCCCGATTTCGCAGCCCCCTCCCCTTGAATTTTCGATCAAAGACGACACTAGTGCGAAGAAATTGAACTTTGTACATGGTCTAATCGAAGAAATCAAACTCCCTCCGATCAAGAAATCGCCGGGGAGGAAGGAAATCGCGAAGGAGGAAATCATAGGGTCTTACATGATGGGGAGGGGTCCGCCAGAGGGAGAGGCTGGGGCTGCCGTGGCGAGGGCGGGAGGTTGTGGCGGGAGGGGGCGAGGGAGGGTGGGGGAGGGGGTTAGTGGTTAGGTTTAGGAGTTAGGTTAGTGTTAGTTAGGTTTTAGGGTTTAATTAGCTAATTAGGGTTTAATTAGGTTAATTAGGGGATTAAGACTAACGGCGTTAACCGCCGTTAGTCATTAAGAGTAATCTCGAGTGTATTAGTTTGAAACCGAGGGTACTCGCAGAATTTTGAAAACATGGAGGATGCCAGGGAATTTTTGAAAACTACGGGGTATCGGTGAAAAAAACCGTACTTATTAAATTGCCCATGAATCTCAATAATCAAAGGTTTTCTAATTATCGCAGTAGAGAACTATAAGATAAACACGTTCTTATTTATGGCTAAAGGCAATATATAAAATAGTGAAAAAGTTAGTTTTGCAACTAATGTAATCTAACTATATATAGAAAAAATGAACTTTTCGAGAACGTGAGGCTTCCACGTAATGTAAACACTCATCTTCGACCAATGCGATCAAAGATAAGTAATTTGTTTAAGATTTAAATTTAGCACCACATTAGTAAATTTAGAGAATGAGATTTAAGATATTAAATTAGTTTAAAATATTAAATGCCACATAAGCTAATTCGGCGAATGAGATTTAAGATAATAATAAATTGATTAGAAAAAATATATGGAGATTTTAAGATAATTGATAGAATTTTGATTTCGGAAAGAT
>CANSZD010003453.1:0-206474 GCA_947648045.1 Beta corolliflora | reverse complement strand
AAATTCATACCTCAAAATAGAGCAGTGCAAAAGTTTGAGTGATTAGCTTTAATGGTTGGTGCCTTGGTGGTCAGGCCTCAGGAGAAGAGGAGAGAGAAATGAAGAGCTATGGGCGTGGCCTGTGTTGCTGTAGTTTGAGGAGGAAGAGTTCCGGCTCAAGGGTATGACAAGTAAAAGCTTGTTAACTTTTTTTTTTTTTTTGCTGAATTAGGCTAAGTCAGAGGATTTGGGTATTGAAGAGAAGAGGATTAGGGTTTCAAAAGTGTGTGGGGGGATTTGTTTCGTGGGATTGGCATTGGGTTATAACAATTAACAGTAAGAAAGGCTCATGCGCACGCGATACGTCTTCGATTTTTCGGCTTTGCAAACATAAATTTTAGTCTTTTTTGTGAGAGTAAATAGGGTAAAACTTAAACATTGGGATTTTTTGTTAATTTAAAAGCGTTAAAACACATCAAGCAACCCTAGCTTCTTTATTTTATTTTTTTACTTATTCTTTCTTTTAGGTTTTTAAAATTATACTTGATTAATGGTAAAAGAATGCTAAGTGAATTTTTTTAGAATTTATTGTGTTGCATTAGCCCACATGAACACCGATAATTCTCTTTTCCCGAAATACCTTTATAATACAAAAGAACTTGAAATTACCCAAGTATTATGGCCGTGTGATAACGTATCATTTATTCAGAATTTAGCGCCGGAAAAACATCAAACTAAACTTATAAATAGTAAATTAAGTACTTCAAAAACAAAACCACTTTATGAAAGTCTATCAAACCAACTTATAATAACATTCTCCGACTCAATTGCGAGAACAAAATAAAACTAAATTTACACAAGCTCTCCATTCCCAGTTCCCGATTATGCTGCATGCGCAACCTCGTAAATGTCAATGCTTCTAGAAATCTTGCTCACCAAAATTGGGTTAAATCGCGGGATCAATAAAGTTGCGCTACGATCAACACTACTCAACAAAGCACGTAATCGGTAAGGCGAGTACTGCAATATCAATGCATAAAACAATCCTAATCCTGATACTAAGAAATAAGAACAGAGATAAATAAGTAATACAACCATATAACATTCTCAAGTAGATGACTTACTACCGAGACTAAACTTTAATCAACTTTTTATTATATTAAATGGAATAGTTATTGGACGGCGAGTTGTGCTTAACGAAACCAACATTAGGAGACGGCTGCGGGCGCGGCTAGACCGTATTCGATAATGACCGCGATATCGAGGGGACTTTAAATAAAAAGAGGAATGGTGATCAATCAATTCCCGAGGAAAAAGCCATGGCGCATTCGCCACCTGTCCCCCAACTCCCGATATCCAACCTCGGGCGTCGTGGAGTGCCCAGGCCTTATTCTTATCCAAGTTACACTTTACGTGATTTACAATTAGTGACTTCTGTTGCGACACACATACAAGCAACAGCGGAATATAATTAACATTCACAGAATCAAACTTTCTTTTATCTTGGTGATTAAATAAGTGATCATACGACTTACAATCCAAGATTCTTTCTTTTAATTCCAACCTTTCTTACTTTGTTGGACCTAGCCAACAATGAGATCTTACCTTTCGCCAAGGCACAACTTGTCCAAACTGACCAAATAAGGGCCATACCTCACAAAGCTAGTGAAATACAAAAGTGGGAACAATGATCAAACATGATCCAATACTAATAGATATATTAATTCCCCCATGTGAATTAATAAATAAGGTTCCCAATCCAATTAACATGCTTGCATCAATATTCCATACAACCATGATATTCTACTCCTAATCAAATATTATAATTAACATGTTTGCACACAGGCATAAAACATGCAAAATCCAACATAATAAATATCATAATGAACTCAACCAAGTTCCTATACATGAAACTACATAATTCTCCTTCATAAAATCATGATGCTATCTCAATCATCACATGGCATGTACGTACGCTTGTATAGACTAGTCGACCGCCACTTTTAAACCTTTAAAAGTCTCCTACGAATACTCTCCGCCTAGAAATCAAATATAACTAAAATCAATACTCTTAAATAAAAAGACAGCAACTTTAAAATATTTAAAACCCCCTTTAAACATATTCAAAAGTTGATTTTTCTATCAAAACCTCCATTACTTTTAATTCCTAGCATAGTACTACCATACTAGTAATTAAAATTCTTAAAACTCCCTAAATAAAATACTTTCTGAAATTCCAGCAACTTATAAAATCATAAAACCTACGTTAAACCCTCTTAAACATGTTTAAAATCATAAATTAAATTAATCTCATAGTATATAATATGCTACTATGGTTTTCTAATAATTAACACCCTAAAAATCCATGCTTTAATTATTAAAACTTAAATCTAACAATAATAAACAAATCTGAATTTTTATTCTTATAATATAATATATATATGAATCAAGATTATTCATTAAAACAAGTCAATTAACATTGATAATCATGATTAACATTAAAATAAAGCATAAAAATATAGTCTTTAATGGAAAACTTGAGGAAAGGAAAAGAATTAAACCAACACAAGATGCAAGTGATGATGCGCCCGGCCAAGGAAGGGTCTTGGTGGCAGCAAGCGGCGGTCAACGGTGGTCAACGGCGCGGCGGTGACGTTTCTTAGCGAAGAAGAAATCGTTACTTGAAGAAGGAAACAAAAGTTTGAGAGGAAGAAGAAAAGAAAAATTACGTGGAAGAGGAGAGAGAGAGAGAGTCGAAATTTTGAGAGAAGGAGTGAAGAAAAATAATTTGTGTAGGGTAAAATAATTGGCCAGGGTATTTATAGTTAGGGTTTTCTTTTGCACTAGGAAAAAGGAATTTAAGTTTAAATAGGATTCGATGATAACTGGATTGATGAATAAGGACTCCTAGTATCAATATAACTCCTCTTTCCCAATTTACTTAGAATTTGGATTCCTCAAGTCCATTAGACTTCCTTTTCAAATCAAATTCATATTTCAAACCTTTTCAAAGCATGATTAATTAAAATATTTCCAACTTCCTTAAATCTTTAAAATAATTTCATTTGACTTTCAAAAATAGTCAATCTACTTAAATAATAAAAATCATTTGAACTAGAATATAAATATATAAATGATAAAATATATTTATAAAATCCTTTAAAATTATGGGGGATTACATTAACATAGTCTTTTGTGTTAATTAAATCATTGTACTTTGTTAATAGATTGAATTTTTCATTTTGATGTAATACTTGATTGTATTTGCGAATTGATTGATAAGATATTTGATTGATATAATATTTCTTTTTACTTTTATCAACATAAATGTACTAAATCGTATAAGCAATGTTTCTTTTTTTGTGGCTCAATTATAACCTAATTGCCTTCAACATTTAAGTTAATTTTTTAATGTTATATTTGAGTTTGATTTTGTTTTTTCCCTTTTTTTGGTAATAGTTGATTTACTAATGGCGCTTAAGTAAATTTATAAGGGACATCATAAATTCTCCCTTCCCTTTATATAATAGAGATCATTATGTGTATGTCTCGTTTAATGTTTTATGGAGTACTTTTACTTTTTTGTGCCCTATCATCAATTAGGTACTTTAAATCATTTATGTAACTTTTTTAAAGACGAATAACCTTTATCTGCCCTCGTACGAGGCTTAACTCGAAGGCTCAAGTACTTGGAAGGAAGGGGAATGTTAAGGGGAATCTTCCTCCAAGCGTCCCGAGCCCGCCCCCGACAATTTATGGGCCCGGGACGAGATGAGACATAAGGGCCCTTTAATTCTAATAGTATAAATATAATTAGTAAATTTTGATTTTTGCATAGTACATAGTATCACGAATAAAATAACATGGCAAAGATAATATCTATTTTCATTTTTGGTCAACTTTTGAACAAACAATCAACGAAGTTACAAAAAAAACTATGGGAATATTGGAATTTTATAAAGAGGATACAAAATGAGTTTTGTAATTCAAGCTCATAATTTATACGAATCATTTGATAAACATGTTAATGGTCAATTTTATGTATTAATAAACGTGCTCAGTGAAAAATAATAGATGTAAAAAATTGAAGAAATATATCACATAGATATCAGGGCCCTATTGGAAAGCAAAACTTTAAAGTCACATAGAAATATATCCATAGTACAATTCTAGTTTCTTTTAGTTTCCTATTTTAAAAATTTAAAGTCACGTAAAAATTATAAAAGTACATAATAAAAAAAATACATATTAAGACGAATATAACAAGATCTCATATAAATATATTTTTATTCACGTATAAATCACAAACGATTATTAAAGTAAAATTTATAAATAGTATAAATATCAAAATGTAACGGCAATAAAAGAAGGGAGGAAGTATTTCAATTATCTAAAGTATTTGATATCGGGGCCCTATTGGAAGCAAAGTTTAAAGTAGAGATGGCCACCGGTGCGGGTGGGTGGGCGGGTCCGCGGGCCCTAGTGGGCCGGGTCGAGATTTCACTGCCCAGACCGGGACCAAGTGATATTCACGGTTTGGGCGGGCCGGTCCACGGGCCGAAAAATCTTGGCTCACACCTGGGCTCATGCACGGTTTTCGCGGTTCTCGAACAACGGGTTTGGCGATTCGTGGCCTCATTGGCCGGCGGACCGGCATGAGATTTTTTTTTTCATAATTATTTAATCATTGGAATCATTTATTATTGTTACATAAAACCTTTAAAATTAATTAAAATATATACAATTATTAATATTAATGAATAATTTCATTATTTTTGAATTTGATTGAATTATAATATATGAAATTTGATTAAAATATATACAATTTGATTAAAATATACACAATTTGGTTGAATAATTACTTGGGTCAATGGGGCCGGTTCATGGGCCGGGCCGAACCGATTTCGTGGACCGTGGCCGGGCGGTTTCGATATAGCGGCTTTCGTGGGTTGGGCTCAAAAATCCGGCCCACGACCTACCCACCAATTTCACGGTTCGAGCCGGGGGACTTCCAGGAGGCTAACCCACACGCCCAAGAGGCGACTGGCCAGATTTGGATGGTGGATTGGCCCGCACTGTTGGCCAATCTCTAGTTTAAAGTCAACTACCATATTAATGACTAAACTTTACTAATAGCAAGAGATGTAGTTCGATCATGTGACTGTTGAGTTATGTTAGCAACTACTCTTAATAGGCTAATAGCCTAGATGCCTAATGTAGAATAAGAAATTTGTAAAATTATTCACATACCGCATAAGCGTGACAAGATAGGTGGCACACATACCTCGAAACCGCGACACAAATGACGAAGCACCTAGCCGAATTAATTCAAAAGCTGATTTGCCACCGTTTCTCCAATTAAAGGGGTTAAGTTGTCTAGGAAATTGAATACCTACATACTATTAATGTTAGGAGAGAGAAAAGGCAGTTAATTTCTCTTACTTGTGCATGACAGTGGAGCACTGGAGCACGTAATATTTATTAGCTTTTCATATTTTGGGCTTTATCCAATAAACAGTTCACTTGTAATAACATTTCGATCTTGGGCCCCTCCGCAGTCCGCCCCGGGCGATCGCCCTCTTACCGCCCCGGTGGCGGGCCCGAGCGTCCCTCATTTATGTAGTTATGTAACTCCAATCATTTATGTAACTTGGTAAGGTAGAAAATTATAAGACATTCAGATACTAATACTATATGAGACAGTATATGGGATAGAGGATCCATGTTGAATAAGATGAGAAATTTCTATTTCCAAATGGCCGAAATTGTTGTGTATGGTATAATGGACGGTGGGGGAACATCAATATGTCTACTACGTTTTTGATATATAATGAACTAGAGTTTGGTGTATCCAAAGTTATTTTGTTGCTTATTTGTGGTTATTTTTGCTCATTTAGAGTCATCTAAAATCAAGTAACCTCTAGAATACGAAATAACAATGAATTTATTGGGAATATAGGAGGTAGACACGTAGATTATGGAAGGGATTATTCCTTGTATTCTTAAGAGCATGTGCAATGCATGGGAGGGTACTTCCCCATCTAGCTTCTTTTTTCCTCGAAAAATGAGAAAAAACTCACCAATGTGGTCGACTATGCTCCTCAATCCTTAATATTTGAAATGCGGGAACATAAAGGACCTTTCCCAACGGTAAGAAAAGATCAGCGGTAGGGGCCCAACATTAGTTTTTATTTTGTTTTTATCTTGTTTTTATTTTCTAAAATCTACTAAATCACAAGCTTCATGTTGGGGGGAGAAAGAAAAAATATTGGGGAAGCATACACAAGTAGCAATGTGGATACTAACAAATGGTTTGGGGAAGGCATGTGATAAAGTTAATGGAAGTGATGTAGAAGAAATAGACATCGAGGTGGAGGAAAGAGAAAAAAGAGAACATATATGGGCTCTCTAACAGTGTAGGTGCTCTAAGATGGGTGGTGATAGGCGATAGGGGATTCAAATGGTCAAAATGACAATTTGACACTAAATAAAATGGTAAAAAGACGAATATTAGTCATGATAGTTTTGTAAGTTTGTTATTTATTTTTTGAACAATCGACAAAAAATAGTATGAAGTTTCCTTAACATGTGAAAAAATATAGTACAAACAAAATGATTTACTATAAATAATGCAAATATTATTATTAGTTGCACAAAAATAATATAGGGCTCAACAATGACAATTTTTCAAAGTATATTCGATTGGAATACTTTAAGTTATCATTAGGTTCATATAGGAAGTAGAATTTTCCATGAAGTTCAAATTCATGAGAATTAAATTTCATAATAAAATTCATGAGAATTTGCCAATGTCTTGTTTGTAATGGGGGAAAGTAATTTTCCATATGAATTTCTATTTACCTAGGGGGTTAAGTAAGCAACTTCCTACATTTTGTGGGAAGTGAAACGTCTACTTTATTCTACTATTTACTCCTCCGTCCCTAATAGTTCGTGCATTTACTTTTTGAGCGCAGTATTAAGAAAAAAACGTGTGGGACCTTAGATTGTATTAAATAAGAATTGAAAATAAAAGTTGAGACACCTTTTTATAAATTGTTTATTAAGGAGGAGAATGTGGGCCCAATTATGAAAGTTAACTTCATCTTCACGTGAAATGGAAAAACTAATACAAAATTCCCACCAAACAATTGGTTCGTTAAATTCGGAAATTTATCCGAAAATGGTGATAAATTTTTTAGATCTAGCCACCAAATCATCACTTGATGGTAATTTTTTAGCCTCGGGAGTTTTAACTTCCTTTACTGGATCCCAAAATAATCTCCTTTGCTCTCGAACTTGCACAATCAAGTGAGTTGAACTTCACTTTCGGGTACATCAACCCATGAGTCAAAAGAATCATCCGCAACCGCAACCCACAATTGAGAATTGGAATAATCGCCGAATTTGGAAGACCGATTTTCCATTTCCACAAAATTACAATAGGTTTTGATGAGAGAAAGAGATAAGATTTTGGAAGTTTGCGAGAACAAAAATGGCGAGAGAGAAAGAAGATGAAAAGTTGCGAACATATAGAAACGGCAAGAGAGCGAAAGAAGGTTCCATTTTTTTTTTAACCAAAAGGGTTGGGTAAATAAACGAGGTGGGATCCATTGCTCATTAAACTATTATATACTTGTTTATGGGGAAGTGGGTCATATTATTAAAAATGAAAGCAAAATAATATTTTAATTAGTGGACCTATGCCAAATAAGGAAATGGGCAATCTATTTGGGACAGACAAAAATGGAAAAATGGGCAAACTGTTAAGGGACGGAGGGAGTATTTGTCAGCCAAAAAACTCACTTACATGCACTTTTTATGAAGTTTCACTTCCCATATTTTCTTATGTCAACCAAACAACCATTATTTTTTTAAAAATGAAAATAAAGAAAAGCATATACTTTAGCAATTTTTTAAAAAATGTTAATGTTTATAAATAGGCAAGTTTTCCAGCAACATATTATTAGAATTTTTTGTCGCCGGTGATCCCCATATAATGTTGCATCACTAAGAGTAAAATTTCATATTATTCATTGAAAACAGTCCAGTTTGTAATTTTCCTTCCAAAACTGATGCAATACTTTTATATGATTAATAATGTGCATAATTAAAAGTTGAGTTCATATTATTCTACATAATCAGCATGATAAAGTAGATAATACCTTCACAATAAGGATTACCTAACCTTTTTCTCTTTTACCATTTTTTTAAAAGGTGTGTATAATGTATTACCCTTTTTAACGGGAACTAAAAGAAATTATATATGATTATCAATGTTTAGGCAAAATGCCCAGCATATTAATAGATTAGCAAAATATCATACATATATTTGTAAATAACTAATTAATATGCCTTTGGAAAAATAACTAATATGTCTTTAGAAAAATAACTAATATATAGGTAATGTTCTAGTTGAAACTTAGATTTTGAGTTTATTATATGTCTTTAGGGCTTGCAACCCTTCATATACAAACTTTGTTTATATAGTCCAAGAAATCACATTTCAAACTTGGTATATTTATTAAGGATCCATCTTTCAATTTCGACCACGATTTTTTTCGACTTACTATTAGTAAAAATATGGGCAAGAATTATACCTCATCAAATGTCGTCCCCTCTTTCAAATGCCAGCATTGGTGCATGACGTGACATTTCAATTATGTAAAAACTAATATATTATTACTATCTTAATTTACGACTCATTATTCAACTACCAAGCTCCAACTTCTGCATGTGACAATTTCCCCGAACATCGCCTAAGCCTAACAACTCGTTCTAATTAGTATGACAAAAAACTTGTATTGATCGGTTTCACAATAACTTTATTGTGCACACAAAACCATATGATATGATCAGTTTTCACTTGATATAGTCGGTTTTCATTTGATATAATCGGTTTTTGTATGATGTAATCACCTTTTATATAGTCAATATTTACGATATAGTCAATTTTACGACTCGGTTTTCGTATGATATTGTCATTTTTTCCCTAATATAGTATTTTTGTGTGATAAAAGTCAATTTAGATGTAGAATAAATTATCACGGCTGTCCACCAAGACGTTTTTGTTAATATGGGTAGTTTCTTTAAAAATTAGGACAAATATCTCAATTCTCATGGTCTTGGCTCCTAGGTAGTTGGGTTCACCCCAAGAAAACCCAGATAGAAGATGATCCGAAGAGTTGAAAAAAATGGCCCAAATAATGAGCCATATAAAACCCTTAGGGTTTACCCCTACATAACCTCTTTTTAAGCTTAACATACAAAGGCCGCCATCTCTCTCTGTCTCTCTCTCTCTCTCTCCTCCATACTCTAAGCTTCGAGTGGTTCCCTCGCATCATCAAACATGGCGAAGCAATTGACCCAAAAAGAAGCTGATATCCAGATGATGTTGGCTGCCCATGTTCATCTTGGCACCAAAAACTGTGACTTTCAGATGGAACGTTACGTCTTCAAGCGCCGTTCTGATGGTATAGATTTTTCTGTCTTTTGTTTCTAGGTTTTCCTTTGAAAATTTGTGTTTTGTGATATCAAATGTGTTTGAATGAGAATTTGGTACTGTATGTAAGGAGATCTGTAGATGGGATTTTGCTTTTTTTTTTTTATTATGTTGTTGGTTTTAATGATTAAATCTGAATTATGGGTTTTTCAATTTTGTACAAAAAATGTAATTTTTAATTTTTTGAGGTAATTACATAGGTTAAACGAGTTCATGTTATTGTTTATACTCAAGTGATGTTTGTTGATTAGATGGAAATATTATGGCTGTTTTGATCTAATTGTAAATTAGTGGGTGATTTATCATGAGAATATGAGTACTATAATTGAGTTATTGTGATCCATGAAAAAATTAACATGTAATTAGTTTGTAAATTAAATTAATGCAATTGTTTTCTTTACATAGTATATATATGGGGATGTAAAGTCGGCTTAAGCATAAATTTGGCTAGAGAATGATTATTTTTGGATTGATTATGCATATAGGTATTCACATCATAAACCTTGCTAAGACATGGGAAAAGCTTCAAATGGCTGCTAGGGTTATTGTAGCAATTGAAAACCCACAGGACATCATTGTGCAATCTGCTAGACCATATGGTCAGAGGGCTGTTCTTAAGTTTGCTCAGTACACTGGAGCTCACGCAATTGCCGGAAGGCACACTCCTGGTACATTCACTAACCAGCTTCAGACCTCTTTCAGTGAGCCTCGTCTTCTTATCCTAACTGACCCCAGGACCGATCATCAGGTGATACATGGAATCTAGATTGGTGTCAATTGTTTGATGTGGTAATTTTTGTAGTCTTATATACTGATCAATTTCTTTTTTTGAAATGTGTATCTTGCAGCCTATTAAGGAAGCTGCCCTTGGAAACATTCCCACAATTGCCTTCTGTGACACTGATTCTCCCATGCGTTACGTGGACATTGGTATCCCCGCAAACAACAAAGGCAAACACAGCATCGGTTGTTTGTTCTGGCTTTTGGCTCGTATGGTGTTGCAGATGTGTGGAACCCTTAGTCCAGGACACAGCTGGGATGTTATGGTATGTGTGCAATTACAAAGGATTTTTCTTTTTCGATGTTATTTATTCTATTTTCCGGGACACTTTAATATCATATGGTTGTGTAATGTGTAATATTTTCAAAGTAGAGTTCTAAAAGTTCGGCTGAGAAGTTTCTGTGCTTGCCCTGGTTTCTTTATCTGTGTGTGGCTGCTCTGTGCAGGTTGATCTATTTTTCTTCAGGGAAGCTGATGATACCAAGGATCAAGAAGAGGAAGAAATTGCTGTTGTTACAGATTTTGGAAATATTGAATACGGTGGTGGTGCAGTGGCTGCTCTTGGACCTGATCTATGGGCTGCGCTACCCGACCATTGGGGGGACTACCCCTGAAGTCGCTGCTGCTGCACCTGTGGCTCCAGTTGTTGGTGCTGCTGATTGGACTGCTGCAGCAGCTCCAGGTAAATCTTTGTTTTCATTGCTATGCTGTTCATTTTGTTGGAGATTGGTGTAATGGTTCACTCTGAAGTTCCTTGAAAAGAAATGACATTCTTTGATAATTCAAGATAGCAACATAAAATTTTATCATCTTGTTATGCTTTGTACTATATATGTTGTCTGCATTTATGAACATATAAAATTTTGATTAGTTTTTTTTTTATCTATGTGAGTATAGAATGACCTTCATGATTTTAAATTTTATGCAACTACACGAATTAGTTTTTGCTAAGGTTTTAATGGATTCCTTGTTTTGCAGCTGCTGATCATGGTTGGGATGAGGTTGTGCCACCACCAATGGCAGGAGCTCCTATTATCAGCTCAGATGCTCCACCAGCAGCCACTGGCTGGGAGTAAGAAATCTACCCTTTTGGGTTTTAGAATTTTGGGTATCAGAAACTGTTGGGAAAGCCAAACTATGGGACGGAGCTTTAGTTTTAAGTTGAGTTTAGATGTAGATGCTTAGTTCAAGGGCAAATCTTATTTGTTTTTTTTTTTTCGAAATCTTTTTGCTCTACTTTGCGCGAAATTATTGGGTTCCATAATTTCAACAGATAGTATTATGCTTTATATAATCTTCCTGATTGTCTTATCCCTCTCTTCCTATCACTGTTGTTATATGATGGTGGCTTGTTTTATTGTGCCTGTTCATATGATTTGGAAAAACCAACAGTAGTGCTAATTAATGATTTGTGCTGTTTTTGGTTGTGTGATTAGTTTTGTTGGTTTCCAGATGCATGAATGTCAAATTGATTTGGTGATTGATTTTTCGTTCTTGAGTGGCTGTTAAATTTGAGATAGAAAAGGACACACTTTAGGTCTTAGGGTATAAAGCAGACTCATATTTGCAGTACCGTTCTTAACATGGACATGAGAAGTTCTGGCATCAGCGGTAACTTTTTTACAACCTTGTGCAAAACGCAAATACAAGTTACCTTTAGAAGAACACGTAAATGCAAACAAGTCATTTTACTAAAAGAACATGCTAATCTATGAAAAGTATATACAAATACGTTGATAAAAAAAACCATAGATGGTGATAGAACGAACATCCAAGTGCATCAGGAGGACATGCAACATGGAGGTTGATGGGTATGATGCATGATGCATCGTGTGTTGGATTTATATTTTGGGCTACAAACTCCACTTTGCATCTATAAGACAGTGTTGTACGCTCTCCACTTAAAGAGTGTTTGGTTGGGCAAATTTTTTCCCTTCCATTTTCCGCTTTTTGGTTTGTAGAGCGTAGAGAAAATTTGCTGAAATGGTGTAAAATAGTTTGCTTAAAAAGGTTCTCCTTCTCAGAGGAAAGAAAGTCACAGCTAACCCCCACTCCCCCTTTTTCATTTTCCTTTTTCCTTCTTTCTCTAAGTTCTCATGCAAAGAACCAAACAAAGAGTTATTCACTTACATAATTACATTTGTGGTTTCTATTGGAATATATTTTTTGCGTTTGTCCTCCTACCAAATCCAGCCTAAGTCATACTGACATGGTTGGACAACAATTTTGTCATGTTTACTTTTAGTAGCCACTGTCGACCATAGGCCATAGGGGTGCTAATCGAGTCGAGTAGCTGACGAGCAACTCGAGCTCGACTTGGTCAACACTCGGTCAAAACTCGACTCGAGTTGACTCGAACTCGACTCGGCTCGAGACCTTAACGACTAACGAGCATGAGTTGAGCATGATCCTGCCTGACTCGATAAGCTCGCGAGCAGCTCAATAATATTTTATACCATTATTATTTTACATATTATTATTATTATTTAATACTAAATTATTTTTAAAAGATAACTAAGTATTTTTTTTGATATCAAAACAAATTATTAATAAAGGGTTAAAGGCAAGCCTAACAAGGTCAAAAAGGATTAGGGGGAAATGAAACCCTATCTAGTATACCGCCCTTCATCGCTCTCCTCTACTTTTTCTCTCACGTCCGCAATCTCTCTACTTCTTTCTCTCTTAAGCCCGCAATCCTCTACTTCAAAAAAAGTCGCGAATCCTCACCCTCAAAAGAAAAAATTCTACAATCTTCAAGACTTCAAATCTATGTGGTGAAGCAACTGAAATTAGGGTTGTTTTTTGAATAAAAGATTAAAAACACATAACTTTCAAGTAGTTCTTTTTTGAGTGGAGCATCAACACAGATTTGCTTAGTTACCTTAATATCTTCTTGTATTTTCTTATGAAGTTAATTTTAGATTATAATAGTTCTGTAATTATGGTTTCTTGTCAATTTTAGATTATAATAGATTTGTAATTGATGCTTTTTTGCTTGAAGTTAAAGCACTGAGTTGTAGTATAAAGTATTTCGAGAATAATTTTTGGAACTTGGTAAAACCAAATGAAAAAATTCAACCTAAACAACAATTTTCACATTAAACAATAAAGTCGAGTAATTAGGTCACAAGTTGAGCAATTCGAGCTCAGTCGAGCCTCGAGCACATGTCGAGTAATTCGAGCTCGATCCGAATCGAGTTTCGAGCACAAGTCTAGCAATTCGAGCTCGACTTGAGTCGAGCTACGTCTATAGCTTATCGAGCACGAGTCGAGCACAACTCTAACGAGCTTGACGAGCAACGAGCACGAGTCGAGCAGGGAGGAAAAGTTTTTGAGTCGAGTCAAGCAGAGCTCTGCTCGCAATCGACGCCCTTGATAAGCTCCTCTAGTCGAATGTGTAGATTGTTCGCTCTTGAATTTTAAAGGTTTTTCCTAACAGGATTTTTGAAATGTCCTAAAGACTTAGGTGAAAGTAGCCAGATAAATAGATTATTATTAGTTTATGTATATATTATTATTTTTATTCGGTTAGAATAGTAAAAGTACACTCTTTAGGTCCGAAATTAATAGTTTACGTATATATTATTAATTTTTTTTCAATAAAGTAGTGCTTTGTGGTTAAAATTTAATGACACCCCTTTACTCAAATTGAGTGAGGAAGAGGGCTCGATAATAAAACTACTATGAAAAAGAACATTTTTGGTAAAATTTTGTCAGCTTATTTTTTTAAAATATCATAAGAGGTTGAGATAACGTGACAACTCAATCTGGATGAAGATACTTATTTGTAACACTGGGGGCAACTTTTCCCTCCTATTTACTCCTTCCATATGTGAATAATTTAATTGTAATATAACATCACTTGCTCATTTCGGTCTTTTTTAATTAGCATATTGAAAGGGAGAAGTGTCTTGTTTTAGATATAGGCGGATTTAATGTTATCAGGATCGGAATTATACTTTGGATCGTAGGAGTTGGTAGGATCGAATCGGTGGGATCGGATCGTAGGATCGTAAGATCTTACAATTCGGTAAAATAGAGATAATTATGCTAGAATATGGTGAGAACCTCATGTTAAAAATTCACACATATTAATGACTTATTTCATTAGCAAATGGTGATAGCTTTTCAATACTATAAGATTGAAGTAACATACAACCAAATCTAATAGGAAAAATATAATATGTGGAATTACTTTGTGATTTTTTTGTGATAGGATCGGATCGTAGAGTCGTAGGATCGTAGAATCGTATTAAGATCTTACCATGTGATTTTTTGTGGTTGGGTAGGATCGGGAGATCCTACAAAATTAAGATCCTACGTAGGATCGGGATCGGTGAGGTCCTTCCGGATCGTAGAATTGTAGTTCCGGATCGTAGAATTGTAGTTCCGGATCGAAATTTTAACAACGGATTTTAAAGATACTCATTACAAAAAACAAATGATCATTGGATAATTGAAAAAACAGGGAAAAAGTAATCTAATTTTTTTAGTATGTACTATGTACCTTACTTCAAGATCTATTGAAAAGCTTTACTTTGACCTAATGAAAGCTAAAAAGTACAGCAATTAAGTGCCAAGGGAGCATTAGGAGTTTGTCACGAACATTACACAAAAAGACTGTATGCGTATGCTTGCAGAAAGCCAAAAACAAAGAATATGTGCAATAGAGCTGCACTGCACATAATGAACTCTCTCAAAGTGACAGTCTGTCTACATCACGGAGCAAATGTGTTCATCTTGCCATTAGCCTACATCTTCTAGCAGTCTAGAAGTTGTAATCTATAATTTCCTTCCTCGAGAGCATGTAACCGATCCCAGGGAGAGACGGAGACCTGCATGCTGACAAAATGAGCTTAGAGATAGGAGAAGATGGCGACTATAACTGTGAGGATGCAGCTACAATTGCATCTTAACGCCTCTTATTGATCAGTGTTCGTTTGGATATGAACTGCAAAGCAAGTCAGAAAGAACTTATGGCCCGTTTAATAGCAGTAATGATGATCAATTTATATGTAATTTTTCTGTAAAAGGAAACCGAAAGCCAACGTTCATGGGAATGGAAGACTGGCCTTTGCTTTTTCTTTTCTTACATAATTTTCCATAATGGCTAGTTATAGAAACCTATGAAGAACATTGCCATGGGTTTTGGCATGGGACTATCTTAAAAGTAGTGCCTATGAATGCATTATCATTCAACATTATTACAGGATACCAAGTGTGCTGTTAGTTTCTAGATTTTTGCTTAACAATGACAGATTCTAGTACAGCAGATGGGAGATGATAATAGACCATCAGAGAGTTTAGATTTCTGAAGTACCTTTCAGTTCTGATGGCAAGATGGCCATAAGATGTTGCAGAACATGAGCAATGTTTCTGCGGAATAGACTACGAAGGTGCCAGCATAAGATAAATAAGCACACCACACACTTGCTTCCGTCAGGGGACAATAGATGATCTCCTAAGCCCGCCGGGCCAATGAGAAGGAAGATCTTTGGCTTTTGTAGAACAATACACACACTAACACATCTCCACAGATGCAGGTTCTAACCACTTTACGAGCCAGCCGAAAAGTCTACCATAGAATACCTGCAAAGATGATGTAAAGCATTAAATCCAAAAATAAGCCTCGTGTATTTTATGCTGGTTCAAATGTTTAACGGGAAGTTATATGTCCAACAACGCTTGGTGCATCAGCTGAAATATTCATAGGAAACATACATCATACTGTGATGTTTATTTGTGACCAATAAGTGAAGCGGTATCCATTAAGGCTTAGTTTGGTTGGATGGAAAGCATTCTTAATGGATCGTGGTTTCTTAAGAGACAACTCAATGGTAAATCAGTTTTCCTTTCTTTGTTTTCTTGCATAAGAAGTTAGAGAGAAAAGGAAGAACGGAAATGGAAGAGAGAGGATGGGTGGGAGGAGGGAAAGGGAATTGTATGGAACAGGGAGAATCAGCATTTGGAAAGCTATTTTCCACCCTTAGCAAACCAAACAAAGGAAAACCACTTTTCCTGAAAAATGTTTTTCGCCCCACCACACTCTCTAAGATAATTAAGAACTCATAGATTTTTTTTGTGACTAAGGGCGGATCAAGCTTGCTAGTGCTTCTTGGAGTTTAGTTGAAGAAGGGTCATCAATTTAGATGCAAAATAAGTTAAGTTCGAAGGTTTCATGCGTCCTCTATTTTTAAGTAGTTGCAACACTTTGACTTTCACTTTTATATACTAGTATGAAGAAGTATATATTAGTCAAAAAAATCTGGTCCAGGTTAATATATGAATATTGTTAATGTCAACGTGTTACAACTAATAGAACACGGAGGAAGTATAGATAGCTCAGGATGTTAGATTTGCAAATCCTACTTTTTTGTCCTACAGCAATCTGATTCCTGCAGCATACTTTGCTACAAATATGCAAACCTACCCTTCATTTGAGTCATGCTGAGAGCGTCCAGATGGTCCCGTCAAGAACTGGGATCCACGTTCATCAGCACCATCTTCAAGCCAGAGCCTTTCGAAGCCAGAATAGATACAGAAATTACACCTGCAGTATGACAGTGGGGATCATATTTTACTGAATCTTACTGCATACAGTGACTCAGAAAAGTAAATGCTACTTCAAATCTTGAATACAACTACACTTTGCTTGTCCCACAAGGGCTGGTTACATAATAATGGTATAAGTAACTTGGATCCTGAAGCTAAAGACAATCTGCAATTCTAAAATGCTACTTCTAATTTATTTTTTCCTTCTAAAAGAACATTTAGCCTTTTCTTAAGCCAACTTAGATCAGGAATTTATGTAAGAGAAAATCTTGCGAAAATATCAACGAGTAAGGCTAGCAGGCCTACTTTTACATAATAGATTACATGTCTACAGCAAGTTAATTACAAAAGCGTGCATAATGATAAGAGAAGCAAAGTTTCCTGTGTCCTGCATAAACTTGGTATGATAGCAGATAGCTTTACTATTAGTTTTTGCAATAAAAAAGAGCCACCTCCCGTACCTGGATAAGTTTTTCAAGTATAAAGCTTTAAGACATCCGCAATTGTCCTTTTGATCTGAACTGCTTTTCGAGGAAGTCAATTCAACAACTTTAGGCTGGAAATGCCCCAAGAATCTGTGAAAACAACAATGCGCATCAGTTTTTTTACTAACATAGCTCATCTCCAAATCTTTTAACTGTAAAACCAAGTGAAAATGTATACTCTACATCGACAACATTCGCCCACTGAACTAAGTCCACCAGGATACGTAAAAGAACTTACATATCGATTGCCTGTTGCTTGGTGACCCCCATGAAGGAATTGCTGCAATAACGTTGAATGCTTTTTATAGACTCCTGAAAGTGTGTTGCCACTTTGGATTGACCCCCTGATCTTCGAGAATATCTAACATATACAAAAATCTATAAGATTAGTAAGTTGTTAGATATGAACCTACAAAAAGAAACGTAAGAAAAAGATAAACCAATAAGGTGTTCAAGTAGAATGAAGAAATCTAAACAGTTGAGCATCAAGGGAAAATAATAAGAAAAACCTAAGATGTACAGAACATAGTAGCTCTAAAGTTTACATTAAAATTGTATCAATCATTGGGTACATAGATATAATACTAAATTTCTAAAAGAAACTACATCTACAAACTATTGGATTCAGCTATGAAACAACATAGGGTGCTCAAGTTTCTCAACTGCCGAAGACCGAAGGAAACGATTATTGCTCATTATAAGACTAACATATCCTCTGCTTCTATTGTGCAAGAGCAAAATATAGAGTTTAAGGATATCAAAGAAGACTGTAGGGAAGCTACAGTGTCTTACATTGATGCTGTGGATAATATCTGGAATAAAGATATTCTACCAGATATAGTATAAATTTAAAACCAAACAATAATTTGTAAATCTCAGGCTGATGTGCAAGTGTCACTCCTGTATAATCTCTCAAAAAGAATGTATTTCATACAAAAATGATATAGTGATATAGTCATATAGATGCATGTTATCCACCCTACAAATGTTTAGGAAGCCAGGTCAAATTTGCAGCAAAAATGATATAGTGATATAGTCATATATTTGCTCAACTATCTCACATTCTCACTTCCAGTTAACCAACTGTTAGTTCCTCATAATACATAGAATGCTAGAAGAACAAGTACTCTTAAGTTTATCTCAAAATCCCTAATGAGAATGTTCAGTATAGAGTAATTTCAAGCGTACCTTCTGATGTGCTGGAGATCCACTGTATTGTTTAGCTAGGGCATCTCCCACAGCCTGATAAATGTTCATCACATCAAATGCTAAAGGGTCTTGAAAGTCTAGCTCTTGGGATCCACTTATTCCTAAAGTATGGAGCTGATGACCAAGAGCAACCATGCCGTAGACATATTGAGCAAAGTTCGTGCGATCCAAAGAATCAAGGCAATTTGTTCTTAAAATCCCTTTCTGGTGCTTAGAAATATAGTTGTTGCTATCGTTGTTGATCCTGCATGAGCCCGCTAAAACCAAGTCAAAACTGATATTGGATCTAGCTTATTTTAAACGGTTTTTTCACCATATACCCCCGACAAATTGAAAAATTCACCATATACCCTCAATGTTTCAGATATGCACCCTATACCCCTGAGTTTTCGAAAACGTTCACCATATACCCTTTTCCTAACTGCCGTTAACTCACCGTTAGCTTGATTTACCATTTTGCCACCATTAAGCCCTAACCCTAAAATGTAAACCCTAATCTAATCCCTAACCCTAATCTAAACCCTAAACCCTAACCCACCTCCTCCCCCTCCCTCCACCACCTCCCCCACCACCCCCCCACCCCCCCCCCCTCCCCTCCCTCCACCACCGCAGCCCCCACCCCCCCCAGCCCCCTCCCCACCCCCCCTCCCCGCCTCCACCCCCGAACCCGGCCAACGCACCCACCTCCCCCCCCCCAAGAATTCGACTGAACCCCCCGCAAGACACCCGGCCTCACCACCCCTCCAGCCACACCGCCCTTCCGGTAGCAAGAAATCGACCAACCAAGGGCACTCAAGCATCGCGGGGAGAGAGAAATCGAGGGGGAGTTAGTGGACATAATTTCTCGCCCGAGTGCGGCGGAGGGGATTGGGAGGGGAGTGGTGGGCGGGACTGGGAATTCCAGCGGGAGGGGGGGAGGGTGGTGGGATGGACCGGGAATTCGACGGGGAGGGGGGGGGTGGACTGGATGGGAATTCGACGGGGAGGGGTGGATGGGAGGGAGGGGTGGAGGTGAGGGGTGGGCACGGGGGTGGAGGGGATGGGGAGGGTGGTGGGTTGGGTGGGTTTTACGGTTTGGGGGAGGGGGAGGGTGGGTTGGGGTTTGGGTAGGGTTAGAATTAGGGTTAGTATTAGGATTAGAATTAGGGATTAGGGGTTAATGATGGCAATATTGTAAATAACATTAACGGCAACCTAACGTCCGTTAGAAAAAGGGTGTTTGGTGAACATTTTCGGAAACTTAGGGGTATATGGTGAATATTTGAAACATTAAGGGTATATGGTGAATTTTCCAATTTGTCGAGGGTATATGGTGAAAAAACCGTATTTTAAATGTCTCGGTCTTAAAAGAGGAAGGGATGAGAAATAGATATAATATAAAAGAAGTAGCTATCATCTGGGGTTGACAATATTACAAGACTAGTATTGTATTTCCGGGCAGATTTTCCTTTCTTTTGTACTCAATAGATCTGAACGACTAAGATTACAATTCCTTCCTTATTACCCCAACTAGCAGAAAAGTTCTTCATAGATGTAACGACTGGTATCAGCAAACCTATATCATTTTCAGATTTTATGGTATAAAAAACTAAGAGTACAACTCCTTCCATATCGATGCCTAATGCCCCTTTGGTTCCCTCTAGGGTTTCTCCTTGGGAGGGTTTTTTCTCTCTAGGGTTTCTCCTTGGGAGGGTTTTTTCCTAGCCTCCATTGCTAGGTTTTTCTTCTTTTTTGAAGGTTTTTCCTTCATTCTTTACCCTTCTTTCTCTTTCTCTTTCATCTCTTTTCTTCTTGGCCTCAATTGTGAATCTTTATAGGGGCTTCCACTTGGTGTTAAATCTGGGTGGTAAGCCCCAAAAACTCCTTTAATTGCTTCCAATAAGTATATCTCATTCTGAAGATGGTATTTATTTAGGGTGTTTAATTTGGTTTTTTGTTCGTCTGATGAAAAAGGAAGATCTAACAATCTATATTCTCTGTAAGAATCTAGAAGACCACAGAAGTATTTTCACCCAAACGACTATGCATCAGCGGAAGTTAAGCCGAATAAGAGCGAACTCACAGATTGTATTGCTTCGGATGAAGTTTTTTATTAAGGCTGTTTTTAATCAAATCTGCGATGTATCTAGTTCTAAGGTGTTATATACTTGTGTTGGAATTTTCGGTTTTTCAAGAATTGATTGTAAGTGCCGTTTGGCTATCTCTTATGAATGAAATCCTTTTCTTCCTGTCAAAAAAAAAAAACTCCTTCCATATCACCCCAACTAGCAGAGAAGTTCTTCATAGATATAATGTCCTGTATGTGCAAACCTATATCACTTTTCAGGTTACATGGTTATAAAAAACTGAGGTTAGAAACAGAAATGGTACTTTATGCAAGCTTAATTAGAGTAATTGGCTAACTGCAATCTGATGCATGTAAATCAAAAATCAAGAGATGAACCTGAGAGTTTCTTCTATAACAGAAAAAATTGCAAATATGAGTGTTCTCAATAACTTATTGTTTCTACAGTAGGATATGAAATGGTAAGTCACTTAAAATTACCAGATGTATGACAAGTCAAATGATGCCTCAAAGTTTATAGATTGAGGCATTTGACAGGAGAAGATTCCAGTTTTCTCCAGCGCAGTTACAGCTTTTTCTTTTACTTTTGCAAGCTCATCAGTTTCCTCACTGCAAATAGATTTGGTTTTCCTCATGTCAATCTTACTCGGTGATGGAATTTTATGGAAGAATAAGACAGGGAAGCAACATTACTTTTGGAAGGCTGCATCCAAGTCCAGGCTCAAAAACTCCACCTGATCCTCTTCACCTAAGTCTTTGTTAACGGAAACAACTGCTTTCTGGAATTCTTTATGCAATATATATTCACGGTTCTTTATGGATGTCTGCAATTAAGGACCCATCTTAAAGATCAAATATCATCATGCAATGGGAAGTGCAAGAGATCTAGTTGAATCATACTCAAAGTACCTTAATTAGATTCAGTATAACAACTGGAACTCCATATCTCATATGAAGATTTTGGAAATGAAGTCGCGTTGCATTATAGTTGTCGTTGCCTTCTGAAACTATACATAAAAGGCAGAGTGGTCAAACAAAATTTGACATTACTAAGAACATAAAGTTAGACTGTTAGAGGTATCAGGAATATACATAGGATATCAGGCTTAAGATTCAACAATGAAGGTTTCTGCTTCCAGCAGAGTGGTATTGAACCCGATTCTGCACAACCGAAGCCATTTCGCTTGAGCATTTACCCTGACTAACTTCCCAAACAATCTGCTCAATCTCAACATCATTCGCAGCTTGACCCATTTCATTAATGCCTCTTCTCTCAAATCTTGCAGATTCAGAAGAAAACAAATCAAAAGAGGGAGAAGGAATGACAATGAGCTACAATGCTGATAACAATAAGTATCAATCAAGATATATAACCAAGAGAACTCAAGATGTGGAAAAATAGTAGTTATTTGTACAATATTGGGAAAACATAGTATATTGGATTCGGGTGGAGTGAAAACGGGAATAGCCTCTCACATAGGAGCCATAAGATGTGAGCCAGATTTTCACCCTGAAGTAATCTAGAACTAACCTGGTGCCAGCAAACTGGCATGACCGTCTTGCGATAAGGGTTAAAATTACAGTCTTCCCACCAGTGGACAGCTCGACCTGGATACATATGTTATAGTATGACAGTGATCAGCTTCAAATGGAATAATGAATACAAGTTCCTTAAGTAACTTGACAATGTACATAGAATCTGCTCTTAGTAAAGGCTATTTTATTTTTGTGTACATATACAATTTCTCTGGTACCTGCTTGAAGAAGCCCTGTATCAGTGCAACAGTCCAAAGAGTATTCTTTAGATTGTTCCGAATTTGATCAGTTAGATACTTATTCCAGACAAACATCGCTCCGTCAGAGGTTTGTCTTGGCTCTTGCTGACTTAGGTTCTGCTGTACACTATGCATGAGTGGGTACGAGCAGCTGAAGAAGAAGTTATCCCTAATATCAACTAACTGCAGGAGTTTTTTGTACCTATCCAGATCATTAGATTAAGAAAATTATAAAATGCATGAACAAAGGCAACATAATCACGACTAGGACACAAAGGAAAGTAAACAAACAAAATTTAAATCTCAACGAAAGCTGAGTATTCGTGTGATTCTAGGAAAGTAATATGATTATCAGCTGCAAATTTTTCTGACAAGCACTTTACATGAGAAGAAGTGGAGGGAAAAAAATCCTACGAAGAAGGAAAGATAGATACAACCTTTCATATAAGCCATTAATTTGATTTTATGATTCGTAAGATAAATATTTTTAGCATTGATCTCCAGCTGATATAAACGATTATAACATTATTGCTATAATTTTTTTTCTTTTTCAAATTGATATATATCTATCCAAATTTTTAACCAAGCATTAATATTGAACTCCCGCTGTCACAATGTCGTATTTGTAAATTATTTACTCTTATGAATACTACAAGACTCGGTTATATCAGGAAGGAAGCAACCAAAACAAAAAGTAAAGTTTTCATGTGGAATGACCAATGTACCTATTTTCTTTTGTAGAGTTATACATGTAGGTTAAAGCAGTACAATGAGAGAACGGGATCATCCTGTATTTAGAGATAGAGTATACTGGATGACCACAAATCTTCCCAATCTCCCTCCTCTCTGTTATGAGAAGGATATAATAAGACTCAAGAAACTTGATGAAGCCTGAAAACCAAAAAATTGGAAAAGAGAAAGATGTTATACACGGATAGTTGAATAATGTTCAATAATTGATTTCTTTTGCACTAGTTTCAACATACCTATAATTCCATAACAAACAGTAATAAATTTAAGACCTCCTGTTTGTTTGTTTTCTTTATTAATCCTGTGCAATAAATCTTTGCATGCCTCACGTGAATATTTTGTAGGATCTTCATCGACAACAAGCTCCGAAGGCTTAGACCTGCAAATCTTCAAAACTCTCCAATGTTTTCTTCTTACATCTCTTCCAATCATGTAAAAATGCTAGTCCAAGAAAAGGGAAGATAAGTCATAAATTGATAAACATGTTGCCATAGAGAAATTACATAAGACCAAAAAATCAGAATAGTTTTGTTGTGCAGGTGAAGTTAGTGCCATGTCATAATATAATAGGCATGTAGTACAAGAGCAGGCACATCTATAACAATACGTATACGAACTTTAGGTACCTCAGTGAGATTACTGAAGTCTAACCTTGAGCTAACTCACTCAAAGTTTCCCTTAAGTTCACATTACCATGAATTGCCCACCTTATGGGTGGGCATTGATTGGCAATGGAAATTTGTGGGGGACACGATTGTTGTTTGGGGACAAAGTTCCATTATCATGGGCCATGGGCCTTAAGACTTTCTTCACAAATTTACATAAATCTTACATTGGCATTACCACCATCCATTACCGAGTACCAACTACCAACTGACCTACAAGAGTATCACACCGAAGTCCTAAAATCTCGGGTTATGCAAGTGATAGAAAAAAGTATATACACTACATTCACAGAAAGAAGGAATCTGTTTTGTCAGTTTAATCCCCTAAATTACAATTTCATATTACGATCAATATGTACCAGCTTCTAACAACCACAACCAATTCCACCATAAACACTACATCATCTTCATCATTATGATAGGTAAACTCTCAAGTACATTGGCACAATAATTCTTTTAATTACCATCATCTGTATATAGAAATTTGGTACAACTAAGAGTTATGATTTAGTCCATCTAGGTGAATAAATTATTGCAAAACACAACACAACACAAAACAAAACCAAGACTATCATGGTAGCAAATACAAATCCCTAATTAAATCAAGCATTAATTCGTTTGTTGATCAAATTTAGTGATAGAAACCATGAAATACTTCTCCCTCCATTCTATACCATTGACGACTCACCTACTTTTTTCTTATTTCAAATTATTTGCCATTTACAATATCGATATTGTGCACAACTTTAAGAGAGTATTTCGTTGGAAGAATACATTTTTCACATAAAAGGGATTCCCCGATTTTTCGTCGTTTGGTTTGTAAAGGGTGGAACTTGTTTCTTGGTGGATAATAGTTCTCCCAAGGGTAAAAAAGCATTTCCTTATTTTCCCCTTTCCCTCTCTTATCCATTCTCTCCCTTTCATTTCTGTTCTCCCTTTCCTCTCAAACTTTCAAAAACTGAACAGTGGTCGTTTGGTTGATCATAGGAATTGAAAATTCCCATGAATTTTCAATACACGCGATATAAATTCCTTCATTAAATTCATGGGAATTTAAAAATTTTGTTTGGTAGTGTATAAGGGAAGTGGAAATTCATGGGAATTTCTACTTACCTTGGGGGAGTAGGTTAGTTAATTCCCCCATTTTGTAGGCAATAGAAATTCATGGGAATTTCTACTTCCCCATTTTTAAAATTTTTTGTCAACCAAACAACTAGCCCATTTTACAATTCCTAGGAATTTGAAATTCCCATGATTTCAATTAGCAACCAAACGACCACTAAACAGTGGAAAACTAATCTATATTTGTGTTTTGGATGGAAAATAAATCAATGGAAAGTGGATTTGCATGAAAATTACTTTCCAAAGGAAACCCAAATGTAGAGTGATTTTCCTTTGTTTCGTTGCAAGGAAAGTAACTTTCCTTTGAACCTATTTTTCTCTGTGTTGCGAGTTGTTCGATAGAGTGAGGGAAAATGTGGCTTTTCTTGCTAAAAAGTAATTTTCCACCCATGAAAAATGAATTTCAACCCATATGATCCCCTCCTTGATCCGGTCCAAACCAAACATATAAAGGAAATTGAGGAAAATAGTTTTCTTAGAAAACACTTTCCTCACAACCAAACACACCCTATGTCTCCCCCTTAAAAAAATGTTTTCCATTGAGATTGTTTCCATCCAACCAAGCCAAACCTTAGCAACGTCGCAACGATTATTCTAGAATAGAGGGAGTAGATTGACCCAAAATCAAAGAAAATTATCAAAAATTGAGCAGTCAATAAATTGGAAAAGCAAGAAAGGGTCAAGAAATTTACAGATGAGGTCTCAAAGAGGGCAAACTTATCCAAATAATTGGAAGGAGAGCTACTGCTGCATTGTCCTTGTTCTTGATTTAGCTCGTGGCCGCCATTATCACTCTCTAACCCCATATTTTCCAATTCACAAACCCTAAAAATAGAATCCATCTCTTCCCCTCCCTCTCTCTTCTCCAATTCCATAATTGCTCTGCACCTAAACAACATGAAAAACAACAACCAAACACAAATAAATAGTCAAACTACGCATTTCGATAGCGAAAACCATAAACATAATAATCACCACCCAAAAAAGGGGTGGGGGGGGAAATTAAGGGAAATGGGGTGAGTAATAACTGAAAGAAGCAAAGAAATCTAATGGAAAATATAAGAAGAAACATACAAAATCGATGTCGAAATGAAGATTTAGAGCGTGGAATTGTTCTTGGGGATATGGAGAGAGGAGAGAGAGAGGAGAAGACGAGATCAAAGCAAAATGGAGTGGAGAAAGAGAGGCTACCCACCAAAAAAAATTGAACAAGCAAAGTTTTTATACTAGATGTGAGATAGGGGCTGTTTGGTAATTGGGGGTGAGAATTAAGGAGGGAAAGGACGTTTTTTTGCCGAAGTACCAGTCAGTTTTTCTGTTTGTATCAAAAAAAAGTAGTTACTAATGTTACCGTTGAGCATAGCAAAGGTCCACGTTCAACAAAAAAAAATTACAAAATAAAGACCGACCAAGCTAAGCAATGAAGCTAAGCAAGTTGAACCATATTAAAATACATATATTTATTATTCCCTCTATCTATAAAATATTGTTTTATATTTCATTTTTGTTTGTCTTTAAAAGATTGTCCTTTTTGTTTTTAAAGGTAATGTGGTTCGCATCATCTTTCTCCACTTTATTCGGTTATTCCTACCACACATCTTAAATGACAAATCTACCTAACGTCGAGATGCAACTCTTAAAAAAGTGAAAGAAGGAAAATAAGACAATTTTTAAAAGACGGATGAGGGAGTATTCTATAATTTTTAGTAAGCCATTGTTTCTCCGCAATTGCTCATAGCTTCCACAATTCCTTCCTTCTCATCTTATGCTACTTTATTCCTACCACACGTACTCTTTGGATACCTAACGGCCAGGATACAACTCTTAAAAATTGAAAGGCTTCCTCCACCATTCATTTTTTTGGGATATTATCTCGAGATAACGCGACTATAGGCGTTTTTCCAATATAACCCCGACTTTGGCAGCCCTGTCTCCGATAACCCTGAACTTGATTTTTATCATTAAACCTGACGGAATTGTTAACAGCGTTAACTACTTTCAAATAAAAAATACTTACTGCATTTAAAAAAAAAAATCAAACTCATCTCTTTCTCTCTCTTGTTCTTCATCTCTTCTCAAGCATTCATCCTTCTTTACAAGTGAATCTGGGTACATTAACTATAAATCGCTGTAAACTTTGCGAATTCATCAAATTCGTTCAAAAGAGAATAATCAAATTCATCAAATTCATTCTATGGGTCATGGGATTTTGTGGTTGCAACCACGATTAACCACAACAGCAACACCAACAACATCATCTTCAACCTCCATTCTCTCTTCGACCTCCATTCTTCCCCTGTTTCTTCGTCCTCCTCTGTCCTCACACTTCACATCCCCACGCCTTGTCTCCTTCTCCCCTCCGACACCCACTGCACCACCACCATAGCCGGCACCTCCGAAATTCCAGCCTCATACCACCGTCCCCTCCTGTTCTGGGCAGCAACCCAACGAACCACCCCTGCTATCCTCTTCTCGCTTGCCTTCACCGTTTCTCTCACCAGCACCCACGCCGATCCAGCGGACAACCCAACAAAAGCTTGTGGCAGCAACAACCACGAAAAAGAAAAAAAAGAAAGTTGTTCGAAGCTTGACATGGGGCTTGAATTCTGCTCGATTGTTTCCCAGATTTTTGGGTTGAATATGCCTAGATTTTTGGTCGAATTTGCCTAGTTTTGCGACACAATTTCGTAAAAGAAAAACAGTGATTTTGGGTTCGAATCTTCTGCTGATTTTGGGTTGTTCGAATTTGGGGCCTTTTGTGTTCGAATTGGGGTTGTTTAGGGTTCGAATTGGGGATGTTTAGGGTTCGAATTTGCCCAGTTTATGGTTCGAATTGGGGTTGCTGGGTTCGAATTTTCCAGCAAGAATTTTTGGGTAGCCAATTATAGTGGTATTGGTGATGGTGGTGATGGTAGTGTGGAGATGAAGAACAAGAGAGGGAAGAAGATGAAGAACAAGAGAGATAATCTGGGTTTAATTAAAAAAAGTTAACACCGTTAGATATCCCATTAAGTTTAATGACAAAATACAAGTTTAGGGTCATCTGGGAAAAACAAAAAATGTCAGGGTTATTTGGAAAAAAGCCCTATATATCAGGGTTATCTGAGATAATATCCTTTTTTTTTCCTTCCTCCCCACCTCTATCTCCCCAATCCTTTCCTTACCACTAAGGTGAATCTTGGATTTTCAAACTCTTGCTTAATCTTGGTAGAACAGGCAAGTGCTCCTCGCAATTGCGAACTTTTATAACTTGCACCCCAAAATGTCGTATTTGTGATGTTTGAATTAAGCTAGATTTAATTATTAAGATGAATTTGAAGTTACTGCTCTGAAACAGTTGTTGCTTGTACTTGTTGTTTGAGGTATATGGGGGAAAATCAATAGATAAAGATGTGCATAAATAATTTATTCAAACTCCGGACTATGGGCGGATAATATACATTCCTTTATGCTGTTTCAAGGGCAAATTTAAGCTTAAAGCTAACAATTTAAAAGAGTCTTCTAAATTGAAATTTGTTGCTAACTTGTGGTTATTTCACATGCCTTTGAAGCGCGCGCTTTTGAAGCGGAGCTCGGCCTACTCCCAAAAAATGGATGTGAGCTTCCCTTTGGAGGACCCTATTTACTTTTTATATTCCTAACTTTAGGGGGTACATTCTCAAAATAAATTGGACCTTGTTGATAACTTGTTGCTCGCGTTAGGCTAGAAGTACCTAGATTGACAACAAGGTTGGTCAAATGGTCTACATATGTATTTACACCGATAACATATTAATGAATAATGACTTGCTATGCTATCATATTTATGGAACGTGTTAGGACCGAATTAAATAATAAGTAAAAGAGTAAATTCATTATAACATAAGCAATTGAATATATTTGCTAAAAACTGAAGTTCCTAAATTTACTTTTTCTTGTTCTTTAATGTAAAAATAATTATCAAATGCATAGAAGCCTTGTAAGCGTTGAGATTCCCCATTTATAATCATATCAACATATAAATTAAAATGGTGGAAGAAGTAAAAACAAAATAACACATAACATTAAATCTAAGAATATTTGGCAGGGGATTTTTTATAACTTTCAGTCTCTTGCTCTGTTTAACTTTTTCTTCGTTTTCAATGAAAAACTAAGAAAATCTCGATCTCCGAAAGCTCTTTCCTTCCTTCGTCGAACCTTGGCCTTAATGGTTAGAGAAAGAAATCACTTATCTGAACTTGGGGGGCTTCCAACCTTACTCAAATAGGAAGTGAGTTTGGTTTGAACATAGGCTCAAACATGATTTGAAAGGTCCTAGCTATGCCATGCAAAAATAGAAAGAAAGAAACCCGGATAGATCATATCCCCTATATCGAACACTCATTCCTATCTATTGATAGAAAGAAAGATCTTCGCCAAATACCGGATTTTGCCTTTTGATTGTTCTGCTAGCTTCCTAAATCCAAACGATAGTATCAATAGAAAATAGCAACCCAACTCAAAAAGTAATCCAAAAGGGGTGTATTCAATGAAAAAAACTTTTCTTTAAGATTGCCTACAAATAACAAATCAAATTAAACTTTTTGTTAGTTTAGCCTTTAAAAATTCATATTAACCTTTTTGTTAATGCTAGTTAAGTACGGTCTCTAGATGATTGTATAATATTTTGCTTATATATTACATTCTCGTATTTGTACATACTTGTGCGGGTTAATGGGGGAGAGTTTAGTATTGTGCTACCTGTGAGCATTTCCTTGTATGCTGTGAATGTGATGACGGAGAAAAGGCTTCCTTCTTTATGAAAGCTAAACATTACATTGCCTCTTCACCCTTATCATATTTATACTAAAGTGAATCACGATGAATTTGCAATACAACATTTCGCGTTAAATGGCGGGTTCATCACAACAACATTTATCTTTGCAAAAGACGAAAGATAATTTCGTACAACATTCTTGTTCTAGAGCGTATTGCTTCACAAAAAAAAAAGTTCCTATAAGGTAGTTTCAAGTTTCCCAACTATAGGAAACTAATAATCTATAAGACTAATTAACAAAAGAGTTACCCAGGTAATACACAAAAGACAAAGGCAAACATGTGAAGCAACACTCATCCATCATGACTATTGGATAGTAGTATAGCAGGCTCTGCAATATTAATTCTTCCAACGCCTCCAACACTATCCTTCAAAATTGAAAAGAAAAAGCGTCGGTAATTTATTAAGTAGAAAGGAAATTTGAAATTATCAAAGCTCTTTTAATTATGCAGACAGAATGGTAAGGTTTAAGCAACAATACATAATACCAAAATCTAATGCGTATTCCATAGCCAATCTCAAACAACAACAGATAACAAAGAGTAGCAATTTTCTGGAGGACCGTGCTCATGATGTCTCTTTCATACATACACAGCTAATCTCATATCTTTTTAGCCGAAAATTCCAGCAACAAATTACAACATAGGCCTCTACACGATTTGTGGATGCTATGTCTTTAAGCAAAATGCTTTTCATTCCTATCACTCCCTTCACAATCTAGCTATGTCTTCTAGGGAAGAGATTAAGAATGGAAAACATCAAACTTAGATAACTCCCTACGGAGAAGCCAACCACTATTTAACCAGACAATAAAACAAAATTCTGGTACAAGGTCAACATGATGAATTAATTAGTTTAGCCAAGGCTTCGTGTCCAATTTACTCAAAGACCACCAACCGCATCAATGAGAAAATTCAAATGTAGATAAAGACCAAGTGGCAGTAATTTATGATTAAAGCACAAAAATCACCAGAAATCAGAATGAGAAGAGATCAAAGATCATTCAATCCACTACGCAGTTCATCAATCACCAAAAGCACCAACAGATTATGAAAGTCAACATAAATAAGAAATTTGACAGGATATGACGATACTTCCACTCACACGGTCACAACCCACGAAAAAGAATCATCGAACATATATTATGAATCAAAGGGAAATTAGAAAAAATTTAGAGGGATAAAATGATAAAGGGGCACTTTAATCTCTCGAGTTACCAATGGAGCAATTCCACCTTAAGTCGATACCTTGACATCAACAAGCGAACCGAAGCAAAAGAACACCAGTGCAAAGGTAACAAACTTGTATGTTTAGAAAGAATTAATAAGAAGCTAAAACTTTTTTTTTTCATTTTGATTGATTTATAAGAGTTTGGTTTATAAGAGTAATTGTTGTAGCTTAAACTGACAGAATCGTTTGATGTTTCTCAGCAGTAAGTTATCATATCACCAAATAGTATGCCCCAAGTAGTTAGTTGACGCTTACCAAAGTCCAAAAGTAGTGTGCAACTATTATGGCTTGCGGGTAGGCGATAATAAAAAACGGTGACGGTAATGAATGTGTAATTCTATAAGAAAAAAACTCATGCTAACGACCATTGTGATGAATGTACGAGTTATTCTTCATAAAAATTTATTACCACTCAGTGGTAATGGATGATAAGGAAATATTATTAGTTGTTTGCGGGTGGCTAAACATAACCATGGACCTCGACATGAGACTTCCCTTATCAAATTACACTAAATTTCATCACAATTACCGTCATTTCAAATCATTTACCAACACAGGCTGTTAAGAGTATTAGTTTGATAGTAATGCAAAAACATGTGCTAACCTGAACATCCTGCGCACTTCTTAAGCGAAAAAGTGGTGAAGAGTATCTAATTTTCAGCAAGTTCGTGAAATTATCAACAACAACAATGATGCGACTCTTATCAGGCTTGGAGGATGGAATTGCCAATCTTGGTTTTTTACTGAAAAGATACAATAATACAGATGCATCAGATTATGTATTCAACATGAACAAGAAGCCAATAATAATGGCAACATGATATGAATCCATGATAGTTTAATGAAAGCTACTCAAAGAAATAAAACTCACTAAGGTCATTTGCTCTCATTGTTATCCTTCGGGAGGAACACCGAGCACCCCAATTGTTGGAGTTGTAGCTGAAGTCCAACCTGATGAAGACAGGAGAACATGACTGCATTAGGAGATATATACCGCATTTTGAAAGCAGTGAAGGCAATCATCATATAATGTTGGAAAAATGAATGACATTCATCGTGCAGACATTTGAACTGGGAAGGAATCAAACATTATGAGTTTCTGAGTATCCTGGAAGCAATTTCTACAGTTTAGGAGACATGATATATCTACAGTTTAATGTTGCTAAATCAAACCCACACTTCTTAGAGATTCCTGAAATACCTCTCTTTCGTTCCATTTCACACACCAAATCCTAATTGCTCCATTCGCCGTTTCCAATTCCCAAACTTCTCATGCTTTTCAATCATATCACTTTGCATTCACAAGGAACTATATTTCTATTTCTAATTACGTGGCTAAACATCTCTACGAACTTCACCCTCGCTGGGATATCAAAAGGCTAGAATTAATTGAATCAAATATGGCTAAGTAGTATTTAAGTGAACTACAAACCCGCATCTCCAAATTCAGCTACACAATTTCCTATGGAAGTAGCCTACGTCCACCTAAAGCATAACCAAATACTAATATCAGCTTACAGCTCAAATCTCAGACTCCCTCCATTCAGAATTGGTCATACTCTCCTAGTAGATCGTAATCAGGGAATTTGACATGTTTCCAAACCCTTTGTACAATTCGTATCCTTCCCACCATCTTTACCTCAATCAAACAAAGCGATTATATAACGAATACTCGAGATTTACTACTACATACTCTACTCGAGATTTACTCATATCAACAGTTTTTTTTTTGTGGACATCCCAATATACATACTCATACCACATGTGGTACGTCACTAATATATTCGGACAAAGAGTCTAATATCTAGCTATGTTCATATTCTAAAACAATCACTCAACATAAATCTCCCTACTCTTGTCCATAAATTCCCTGAAAACGTAAACTATCAAATCAAAATATCACAAGCCATGAAAGTAAAATCGTGTAAAACAAATAATTTAAAATTTCAACAGCCCCAAATTTCATGGCAATCATATCTATAACCAGCTGCATAATCGCAAAATTCAAAATCAATCAAATGATATGACGAAAAAAAAAGAGAAAAAAAGCAGGTTATCTAGGAAAAACATTACATTGGGCGAGAAGGGCGATTTCCTGATTAGCTTGATGGATACATAACCCGATTCGATAAGCTTTTGTTGAATTGGGATCTATTTAAGGATGCCGGGGATTTTTCCGGCAAATGGATCGAGGTTGAAGGATGATTTCCGGCGGAATCAACAGTGAGTTGCCACCAATTTTCTCCAATGTTTCTGAAAAAGATCGGAACTCCGTTGTTCGATCTCGATATGATGTAATGCCGGCGGCATCCATTGATGAGAAAGACGATGTGGTTGAGAGATTTGAGGGGAGGAGAAGAGAGAAGACGGGGAGGGGAGAGGAGAGTGAAAAGTGGCATAAGATAGGTGAGGAGAGAGAGTAAAAGAAGAACAATCACGCGACTTAGATAACCCCATTGATGGAGGGATGAGACTCACCAAAACCTTAGGAATAGTCAATTTCATGCTCTTATCACCATGAACACTATTCAAAAGAAGCTAAAATAGTGTTCGGAATCCCATCTTGTTCAAGTATAAGATAAACTAAAAGGTGTTGGGGAATGTAAAATAGCTTAAGCTTAGTTTTGGTATAGCAAATGGTCAAATTTTCAAAACTTGTGTCAAATCTATAACAAAGCAGATCTGATGAACATCTAGTAGCCTTTGCTATGGTTTTCCCATCACCTTCACTATTTTGAGGCAATTGAGCACAATAGTTCGAGTCCCAAATTACCCATAATATTTCAAGAAATAAAATTTCAGATATTTCAGAACCATTCAATATAATCGGACATAAGAGTGCTTAGCATTCAAAATTCTCTCAAGACACATCAAGGCAGATGAAGCATAGAGTACCAGCTATGGTAGCAGAATTTTAATATTCTATTGTGTAGGTTCTGGAATCTCATTGACTACAAATCTAACAATATAGTTTTTATAATACGAATAGATAAATTTAATTTTAAAACATCAAAGTTCGATTTAGAAACCATGACTGCCTTCTAAAAGGAAAGAGTAGTGCTATGTTGGATTATCAATATAATATACCTCCAGAAGGCCTACAACCCACGAAAGAAAGAATGTTTTATTGAGCAGGATAATCAAGTGCAGAGCATAATAGGTAAACAATTCTAAGAATTGACCTAACCGGGTATGATCTTATCGAAATTATCAATCAAACCAACAACTTAAATTCAATGATAACATGTTTCAAACTTTGCAACATGATCAACCCCGACTGTAAAATAGATCCCTAATAATATATGCCTATTCTTTTGTCTTACTATAACAATTTAAGAACGTGGTTCAGTTAAAATAAGGCAATGAAACTTAAACTTTGCAATTTTCCAAGTAACAAATGGCACTAATCACATAAGAACACCGAAAAACAAAGACCAACAACATAAACACAAGTTACAAGGTTGGAGAAAAGACTAAAGAATTATGAATAGTTTTAGCAATAGAAAGGTTATACCTGTATGCTTTTGCTAAAATCCTTAGCGTAGGACCAGTAAGATTGTTAAACGACAAATCCTGCCAAATGAAAATCTTCATTTCAATGCCAATGATAAATAGGCAGGAATAAGGGTAAAAATAAAATGTCATTGCACATACAAAGATCAGTTTATAGTACTACCATTGCTTTTTTGTAGAAGTACTCTATAAGAAATCAAACTCGTGGCATTGTTCCTGTAATTTGATACCTGGCAAATTAGGTGATAATTCAACAATGAAAATTAAAACACACGAAATTATAATGAATATAGATAGTTATTGGCGTTAATTGAATAATTGAAGATGGAAATAAAAGAGAGGAAGTGAGGAGAGAGGAGCTTAGTGTTTGGACTTTTTTTTCTCTTTTCGGAGCAAAGCCGGTCGAGAATGGGTGGAGCATCGTCACATTGAAAGGGCCCTTCAAAGCTATCAGAGTCTAGCTTTTCATGACCTTCGAACCCTAGCTCCCCTAACAATCCAAACAATTAAAGGGTAAAAAAGAAACTATACGAAATATTATTTTTGATTTAAAGATTAGATCTAAGTAAAATTACATAATTCAGATGATGTTCTTAAGCTTTGGTTGAAGGTGGATTTAATTATAAGTATAATTGTTCGAAAAGAAATTTCACTGTTATAAGGGAATAAATTGTCTAGGGTTCGAAGGTTCCTCTATTTTTTCAGAAAATTCCCCTCAAATTCTGTTAACAATGAATCTGCAGAAAATTGACACCATCAACCAACGTAATTCGAATAGACTTTTGTAAAATTACGTATAATTGTTCTTTGGGTGACAAAGAGCGAACCCTAAAAATCATTCCGACTATGAAATTGAAGGAATCTTGTAGAAACGAATCGAAAATAAAATTAAAAATAGAAATATCGGAAAGAACAAAAGAGATGAAGAAGAAGGATAACAAACCCATTGATGCTATACGCGTACAGCGCGATATGAGAAGCTGTGAGAAGAACAACTTGAATGCAACGATCGCTTCGCTGAAAAATAGTGAAATTGATGGGTTTTGTGCTTTGTTGATCCAAATTTGACATCAATTCCCCACTCTGAGACCAGACATCGTTGCTCTGCTTGGTTGAAACGAACCCTAAATCAGTACAGTTTACAATGAGGGGAGAGAAGAGAGAGTGAGGTCGAGAGAGAGAGAGAGCGAAAAGTGGCGTAATAACAGAGCCACAGAGTTGAGGAGAGAGAGTGAAATTCGTGCGGCTGGGATAGCTTCAAGATGGAGGGTTGATATTCACCCATACTCATGAACAGTGAACTTCAACCTTTTGTCACCCAAAGCACTATTCAAATGAACAGGTTGGTGAACTTCCAATTTTTAAAGAGTTATGGATTATGGATATGGATTATGGATAACATGGGATTTTGGGGAACCACGAAAAATATGGAGATTGTTGGGTAGGGTTTAAAAGATTTTAGGTTTATTTTAGGTAGTCATAAAGTTATAATGGTTAGGAACTTTGAGTTACTCACGTGAGTGGTAGGGGAATGGAAAAAGTGGTGTACATTTATTTTACCAACCAATCCCATAATGACACATACGTCATCAAGTTTAAGTGAGCTGAACAGTCTTCGGATAACGTAAAAAAGTAAAGAGTCTTAATTGTATAAAAGTAGGTAAAAGTTAGTGGAAAAATTGTGTAGCATAGGTTAAATTGGCAATGATGCGAGTCGAGTTCGAGTTTGAGCTAGCTCGACTCGACTCGTCGGCATTCGAGTCGAGTTTTGGCCGAGGGTTTTGTCAGAGCTTTGGCCAGTCGAGTTTTGACCGAGTAGATTTCGAGTTGCTTGCAAGTATCTCATGTTAAAAGCAACAATAAGGTAGAAAAATGTTTAATTTAGGTATTTTGCTATTGATAATTGGGTATTCGAGCTTCTCACGAGTTTTCGAGTCGAGTATCGAGTTGCTCAACTCGACTCACCAACATCTCGAGTTGAGCTCGAGTTCAATTCAAGCTCACTCGAGTCGAGCTTTGACCAAGTTTTGACCGAGTCGATTTCGAGTAGCTCGCGAGTTGTCTCGTCTCATTGCCACCCCTAAGTTAAAATATAAGGTTGAGCTTGAGAGATAAACTCACCTTTAGATTGCGTTGCAATTTTTTTGTCTTTATGGATAAATTTAGGGCTGGCAATAAGGTCGGGTTGGGTCGGGTTTATGTTCGGGTCGATACTAAATGGGTCAAAAATCCCTCCACGGCTCAACTCAAACCTAACCCATTTAATAAACAAGTTGAAAAACTCAGCCTCGACCCGACCCATTTAATAAGCGAGTTACCCGTATAACTTGTTTCACCCATTTAACCATAATTATCATTATATTGAAAAATAATTTTTTTCTTAAAAAGCTAAATGAGCAAGTTCACTACTGAAAGTATGCATGTTTAGAGTTTCTTGGAATAATTATGACCTATTTTAGCGATATTTTACTATTATTCAACCAAATTTTAGATTTATCAATATATTTTTTCGAGGTTTTTCTATATGTTTACGTTGATAAGGTCAAAGCTGGTCATTTTCAGGTCGGAAATGTCAACCTGAACCTAACCCCTATAATTAAATTGGTCAATTGTGTCAACCCATTTACTTAAATGGGTCAAAAATACATATCCTAACCCACTTATTTCGGGTTAGGTTCGGGTCGGATTATCGGGTTGAGTCACCTTTTGCCAGTCCTAAATAAATTTGCTTAACATATAATTCCCAATTGTAATTGCAATTCATATTATAATTACAAGTGTATCGTACCTCTAAGACGATTTCTTTATTCATTGCTCATTGCTCACTTGTACTCATTTATATAGTTCCAAATGAGCAAAATTTGAGAAATAAGAATAAAGTGATTTTAAGTATAATGTAGCCGTTATCCCCTCCTCTCCTCTCTCTCCTCTTTTCACAGAAAACCCTCTAGAGGGGCTGCCATGGATGTTTTCGTCCATGGTAAGCCCCTCTTTATCTCCTTTTTGCAGTTTCTAGTTTATTTTCATGTTTTTTTCGTTTTTTTGCAGTTTTTAATAAGTCCCATCTGTGTGATGGCTTTAGTCTCCTTTATGGTTTTTGTAGTCACCCCCTTTACGACGGGTCTATTAGTTCGGTTTCTTTGTGTGTTAGCGGGGTTTGGACCCTGGCTCCAGTTGAAGGTTGATTTGTTGATAGGATTTTATGCGGGATTGCAACGGCGGTCAGTACTTCGCGTACAATCGGTTGAATCAATTCTAGTTTTACATCAAAACTACATCAGATCGTTAGACCCCCTCGTAGAAGGCTGCATCAGACAGCGGTGTAAAAGAGGGTATTTAGAAGGGTTATTTCTGCTTAACGATCGTGGTTTTGCCATATTAGAATTAAGTTTCTTTCAATTTGATGTGTATTTTTCAGTTTCTGACTTCTATTGTAGATGTCGTATGACTTTATATTAATGAATGAATTTTCACTTAAAAAAAAAAAAAGAGTATAATGTATAGCCAAGTGTAGGTTATAGGTTTTGAATTGTGATGATGCTTTCCACCAAAACAAAGTAACATTATTTTCTCTTTAACTATCTTCACTTTCTCAAGATCCAAACAAGAAAACATTTTACATCTTCTTTCTCTTTTAGAAAACTTCAAATACTAATTTTGGTACAAATTGTAGTAGGAGTATTTTTTATTGGCAGCCACTGAGCCACATTACACATAGACTAGATGGCAGGTAAAAAAAAAGGGTCAGCCATTGTTTGGTTCAATAAACTCAACTTTCTACAAGAGTTAGAAATCCATGTAATTGGAACTTTCTTAGACAAGCACAGAAAATTATTGAATTTTTTTATTCAAATGAGAAGCCTGAAAAAGATATGTTTAAATTTTTTATTCTATCAAAGCGTGAAAATGATAAACAAACAATAAAATGGATAGATCAGATTCAACAAGTAGTTTCATAGCTAATGAAACTCACGCGTTATGCATACATATTCCATGATTTCTATGATTCTATATTATCCTATAGTAGGGGTATTAGGGACTTAGGGAATAGAGGGAAACTAAATATTGAGATAATGATGATGATAAGCTGAATTAGACAACGTAATTATTGGCGACCGCCTATCATCATCTATGGAATGAGCCCTCCATCTTATTTTAAAAAGAATCATAAAAAAAGGAATCATACAATAAGTAAATTACCTATTACATGGCACCGTCCGGACAGGCAGGAAGCTTAACATGATGGCAAAACAGAAAACCCCAATAAAACCAAGGGCTGTCAGGTTAATTATGTTAATTTGTCAATCAAGTGGCAAATTTGTAAATATCAATATAGGAGCAAATGTTGTAAAAAATATGCTGTCAACTCTATGATTTTTTTTTGTCAAACAAAGCACTCAAATATTAATGTCAAACAATAATATGTGTAAAATACGTATTGAATAGTTAATACTCTGTATATGTGAAATTTTTAAGGTAAGATGAAGATCCCTTATAAATAGGGGGAATTATTGCAAGGGACAAGAAGGGTCTCCAATTAATTGGACCAACCTTGATTCTTGGACTTTTATTAAATATGTACAGTAGAAGTTGTCAATATCTTCTTAACTTGTCTTCCACTCCGTCCCGCATGATATAGTCTTGATTCCATTTTTTCACGGGAATTAAGGTAAATAGAATCTAAGAGGAAAGTAAAGACTTTTTATTTATTTAAATAAATGTTGTATGGAAAAAGGTGATTTTAAGAGAGAGAATGGAGAATAATTGGTGAAAAAGTATTAAATGTAACCCTTAGGTTGAATAAACAAAGCAAAAAATTAATTTCAAGAAGTAAATAAATGATGATGACACGGTTTTTCTAGGCAAATCAAGAAAAAATATGGATTTAAATATAGAGCAGAGTCTTATATTTTGGAGCACCCAAAATAGAAATGAAACATTTATATTATGAGACGGAGGGAAGTTTCTCACCCTGCACTTGTGCAGTTGAGCGGTTGAGCCAAATATAAAAACAAGCCCACCATTGAATTGGCACAAATTTCCAAAAACGATGATTAACTTGGACTTTTCCCCCATATAACCATAACTCAAATATAAATGGTGAAACAAAAAAAACTCCTATTTGTTATCTGAACTAAAATGCATTAAATGACATTGAAGGTGAAATATTACTTGTAAAAATAGGCAAAGACATTTTACCTTTTAGTAGTAGTAGATTTTAAAGTTACGGTTTTTTCACCGATGCACTACGTGGTTTTTCAAAATTCATGCAGAATGCTACTTTTTAAAAAATGCACCAGGTACCCTTACTTTGGGGACAAAATGTACGAACTGCCCTTAATGACTAACAGTGTCAAGTTTCCGTTAGTCATTAGGGTTAATTAGGGCGGGGGTTAGGTGTTAGGGTTTTGGAATTAGGGTTAGAAGGCTTAATTAGGGTTAATTAGGATTAGAAGGGTTAATTAGGGTTAATGACTAACGGAAACTTAACATCGTTAGTCATTAAGAGCATGTCGTGCATTTTACCCCCAAAGTAAGGATACCCGGTACATTTTTAAAAAGTAGAGGTACCGCATGAATTTTGACAAACCACGAGTGCGAGTGAAAATACAGATTAAAGTTATGATCTATAGTCAGATCTTCCACTTCCGAAGTCTTTGAGTACACAATCTTCACATAGTTGATAGTGGAATTCTTTTTTGTCCATCCATATTAACTCATGTATAATACAAGTCACATGTCTAATTATATATACTTCCTCCGTATTTTTTAGGTGCTACGCTTGTATAATAATAACTAACCTTATTCGATTTTAATATTCCTTATGTATAAGAAATAACATAATCAAGTGGGATCTTGTTTGACTCATTTAATACATATTTTCATAATATCAAATTTTTATATTTTTTTGCTATGTGTAATTAAAGATAATTTAATCAAAGTAATGCATTGGATGGCGTGCAAGAGACCCATTAGGACATATAATTTGCTGTACATTCAAGGTCTATTTGTCTCAACTTCTAAAATACATTTAAGCAAAGATAAGTTAAGCAACAATAAGCTAAGTTCAACAACAATAAGTTAAGTTTAGCAAAAATAATACTCTTAGCCGTATTTAAATAGATGCTTCATATTGAAATTTTGCATTGTTTACAAACTCTACTTTGACCATATATTTTATAGATATGTAAATGTTAGAATATATGTAGAATATTCTTTGTAAATATCTCAAGGATTTGTAATCCTTGATTACCTCCATATAATTAGGCTATGTAATTACTAGCACTATATGCACGCGATGCGTGCGACAATACATTAATATTAATAGTAACATCAAAAAGTGTTAAAAAACTAACTTAAGAGTGTAATATTTATGGTGAATATTGATGAGCATTACGGTTTTATATTTGCATTGCTCTAGTGTAAAGAGTAATGTTTTCCACGAAGGACTATGTCGATGTAGGATATGTTATCTTGTACTCCCTCTGTTTTCAAAAGTTCTTCCTACTTTGGCCAATTTCCTCTCACAAAAAGATTCCAAATAGGAATAACAAAAGAAAACGGAGGGAGTATTTGGTAGATAATTCAACAACTCTCCTTTTAAACAATAATCTAGGTTATGTTTTTTTTTTTGGTAAAATGTAAGAAATATATTACCAAATCAGTAAAAAGCCAACAGGCAAAATACAACCTAAACCATACTAGTACAACACACTAGTAGGCATAAAATAACACCAAAACACCAAGAAACAAACCCAACAGCAGCAAACAGACACCAACTAAACAAAAAACAGAAGACTACTCAGCTAGAGCTAGCACCCAAGTTTTCACAGCATCATACCAGGAATCCTTCATCTTCATTTTAACTCTAACAATTACATCAGCTTTTATACACTTCACCACTTTATTAGGATGTAACACAACATTATCCCACAAAGAATGGTTCCTTGCTCTCCAGATGTGATACACCGTAGCTGCTAAGACAGTGTAGCAAACCTGTTGTTGCTTTTTGCTTCTATATCTCCTGCCCCATTTCTTCCAGGCAGTGTACAAGTTCTCATTACTTCCAACTCGATGCGTAACCGAGCATAATTCGATACACACGGTTACGCTCAAAGTGGCATCTAATAAATAGATGCAAACAACTATCGAGCCCTTTGTCACACAACAAACATGAAACATTATTACAAACGCCAGCAACCATCAACCTTTCTCACGTCCTGACCTTGCCCAAAGCTACAAGCCAGCAGATAAAAGCATGTTTTGGAATGTTTAGGCCATTCCAAACCCAATGATGCCAACCCACTTTGTCAAACTGACCTTTTATCCATTGGTAACCCTCCTTAGCAGTGTATTTCCTAGTACCATCCTGCCACAAATTATTGCTGTAGCCTGACTTGAAAACATCCTTAGCCTTGCAAACCCCTTTCCATATCCAGCTAGCATCCGTAGGAGCGAGTGTACTCCCACCGCTTGCTCCCTAATATAGATGCTATGGATCCATTTGATCCATAAAACATCATCCTTTTGTGCTACTTGCCAAACTACCTTCCCCACAGCAGCCATATTCCAGGAGATGCAATCTCTAATGCCTAAGCCACCATTCTTTTTAGGCATACATACCCAAGTCCAGGCAACAGGTGGACTCTTGGATAAATATACCTTTCCTTCCCATAGGTAGGATCTGCAAATTTGAGTTATCTTGTATAACACACTCTTGGGAAGCAAAAAAATTTGCGTCCAATAAGTATGCAGACTCAGTAAAACTGAATTTACAAGAGTCACCTTGCCAGCATATGATAGATGTCTAGAGTTCCAACAAGTAATTCTTTTCATCATTTTATCCACCAGGAGATCACAATCATTTTTATTTAATCTTTTAGAAGTAATAAGTATGCGAAGATACACGAAAGGGAACTCTCCCTTACGGAACCCGAGTTACTTGTAAAATTACGTTTTGCACTTCTTCATAAACATTTCCAAAAAACAACTGCTTTGTCTTGGCATGACTAGCTTCTAACCCGAGGTAGTGCAAATGCTTTCAATGTTCTCTTGAGTAACATTGTTGACTGGACATCACCCTTGCTAAACAGTATCAGATCATCTGCAAAGATGATGTGATTTAGGGACAAAGCATCACATCTATAATGGAACTTGAACTCCCTTCTCTTCCCCATTCTTGTCATCAATCTGGAGAAATAATCCATTGCAATAACAAACAGCAGGGGGGATATAGGATCTTCTTGCCTCAGCCCTTGCTTACCTTCAAAAAACCCACACATTCCACCATTGAAACTCGGAGAGTATGATGGGGTAGTAATCCAAGCCATGATCCACATGATAAATTGCTCGGGGAAGTGCAAACATTGTAGCAATTCTCTGATGAAATCCCAATTAATGGAATCATAGGCTTTACGCAAATCCACCTTAATAGTACACCTATCAGGTTGATTCTTCCTTCTATAATGCTTCATAATGTCTTGGCATAAAAAAATATTGTGTAAAATTACCCTCCCTTCTATAAAAGCACTCTGACTAGAGCTTATCAAGGAAGGCGGGATATTCTTAAGTCTTCCACACAACATTTTAGAAATAATTTTGTAAGTGACATTACGGCCACGAATAGGCCTAAAGCGTGTAACATCCATCGGTGATCACACTTAGGCACTAAATAAAGTGTTGTGGCATTTATATGCTTCAAAATTCTTCCTGTTTGAAAGAAATCCAATACTGCGGTAGTAAACTCAGGGCCAATACACTGCCATGATTTCTTAAAAAAGAAGCTTGAGTAACCATCTGGACCAGGCGCTTTATTATCATCAATATCAAAAAGAGCCTTTCTTACATCTTCCCCATTAAAAGCTCTGCATAACTCAGCTTGATGTTCATTATTTAATATCAGACCTTCATTAACAATAGTCTGGCTGACATGCTTCTGTTTGTATTGCGGGAACCAAGTAAACCTTTGTAGAATTGCAAGAAAGCTCCTTCCAAATCATCTTGAGACTCCATCCATACACCATGCATATTTTGCAGTCTATACACATGATTGTATGATCTTCTTTTCTTGACGAGGCATGAAAGTAAGGCCGTATTAGCATCACCACCACCCAGCCAATCTTGTTTCACCTTTTGCTTTAAAAAACTAAGCCTAGCCTTGTTTAAACTTTCATACTTCTCTCTGGCAACTTTTTCTTGAGTATGCAACTCAGAAACATGAGGCTGACCATGGATTTGGGCCTGAATCATCTTTAGATTATGAGCTGCCAACTCTGCTTCATTTTCAACATCAAGCAATCTAGATTTATTCAACATTTTAAGATCCTTTTTCAACGCTTTCGGCTTCACAACCAGCCTATACATAGGCACACCGGACACCACTTTCTTTGCAACCTTGAGCTCTAATACTATCAAACCCTTCATCAAGGCACCACATGTTGAAGAATCTAAACGATCTAGGCTTAGGCACCACATTACTATCCAACTTTACAATACATGGACAGCGATCAGAGATACTTTCAGGAAAGAAAGTATTTGTTGCTCTAGGAAATACATCCTCCCAAATCACATTCACACATATTCTATCTATTTTTGAAAAAACTATATCCACACCTTCCTGTTTGTTAGACCATGTGAAAAAGGTCTCGAACAAACAACATCATGCATCCCACAGTTCCTAGGACATTGCCTAAAAGCTCCCACCTCCTCTAAAGACACGGTGACCCTATCCTTTCATTAAGGTTGAATACATTATTAAAATCACCTCCAATTATCCAAGCACCACCGCACACCATCCTTGATAGTCACCAAATCATGCAAAAGTTTACGTCTAACATTAGCATCATTAACACCATAAACAAGCGTAAGACAAAACTTCTTATCGAGAACCCTTGTGATGAGCTTCACAATGAACAATGCAGTGCGTCACACCTAAAATGTTCACATCAAACTTCAAAGGACTCCACAACGGCCAAATTCTCCCCCCTGCGTGACACTTGGTAATTAGTGGCAATACTCCGGTTATCACGGATCCTAGGAAAGACCTTAGAGAAGTTACAAGCTTTCCTTTATTGTCTCAAAAACAAGAAACAAACCCACGAGTGTTGATGTATTAAGCATCTAACATCTCCATGCTTATTAGGACTGTTAAGTCCTCTCACATTCCAAAAAGCTAAACTATCCATTAGGTGGAATCACATTCCCCCCTCCACCATCATTACTACCACACCCACCACTCTGTCCTGCTAACTCATTCACAGGACCCTTAGGCCTCTCCTGCCTTAGTTGCACCTCCTGAACATCTCTATTACTACCCTCTTCAGCTCCCTGGGACAAGACCACATTAGTATCCTTAGGTGCAGGAACAACTTCTTTATTCTGTTCTATCTTCTCTCCCCCATTGTGCTCATCAATAGTAGGCAACTTGCCAACAACAGGAGCAACATTTGATACAACAGCTACTTGAGCAGGCCTTGGAACATTTTTTGCAACCCATACCTTCCTAGGTTGCAATTTCCGTTGAGCAACCTCATACCTTTTCTGTCGACATTGTTCCATATTATGACCTATCCCATGACAATCAGAGCAAATCACAGGTTTACATTCATATACCACCTTTTGATATTGTAATTTGCCATTCTCATTTGTAAACGAAATCAAATCATGAAATTCTTGCTCTAAGTTCACCTCCACCAAAAGCCTAGCATAAGCAAGCATATCTTTATGAGAAGTGGCCCTATTAGATCTGATAGGTACTCCAATCAGGCCAGCCAATTTATGCAGAGAACTCTGTCCCCAATACTTCAAAGGAAGCCCTGGGAACCGAATCCATGTAGGCACTACTTTAACATTTTCAGCATTAATGTCCAGATCTGGTGTCCATCTCTTCACAATAACTAGCTTCCTATCATATAAGATAGGACCAGCTTCCAGTGCTTTTTCCTTATCCTCAACAGTCCTAAATTTCACCATAAACACTCTATTTTCAAGCACTACAACCTTATGAACCCCAAAAGCCCTCCACACCCTTCGAATAAACCCATCCACAATCCGAAATGGCGGTTTAGGGCCTGTTCTCCCCGACTTATTTTCACTTCGATTCGGTCGGTTCGGTTCGGTTGATTCGGTTCGGTTCGGTTCGGTTCGGTTCGATTCGGTTCGGTTCAGTTCGATTCGATTCGTTCGATTCGATTCGTTGGTTCGGTTCCTAAATGATAATCATTACTATTAATTAGTTATAATTTAATTCGGTTCGATTCGATTCGGTTCAATTCACTTCGATTGATTCGATTCGTTCGATTCGGTTCGGTTCAATTCGGTTCGATTCGGTTCGGTTCGATTCGGTTCAATAGTTTTATGCCGAAGAGAACAGGCCCTTAATCCCTAAAATATAGCAAACCACCGCAGAACCCCAATAATCAATTTCAGGTTGAACATCCTCCAAAGTAATACACACCCCACCAACATCATTCCCCTCCCTACCATTACCATTTCCATTATTCCCTTCCATTCTAACACTACTTTCAGACAAGTCAAGCCCCTCTTCAGTAATATTTTGAAATAAGGATTGCTTTGCATTGGATGAGGCGATGGAAGCTACTTGGAACATCCTCCAAAGTAATACACACCCCACCAACATCATTCCCCTCCCTACCATCACCAATTGAATCAATCCATGAAGCCGTTAAACTTCTTCGTTTGCAAATCTTTGCCGTATCTCGCCTTGATACCTCTTGATCAATCATGTGAGCTTACGGATCATTCTCTTCCTCAGATGTCCAACTAAGAGAAGCAACCTCCAGTAACTCATTAATATCCTTCGATTTCCTCGCATCCCCTGATTGTGGAACTCTAATTTCTTTCTCCTTCGGAACATCAACTTTTTGTTTCTGCTTCTGGTTATTCTTCTAGCCTCCCTAACCTTTTTTATCCCCTTTTGCCATAGCATTCAACGAACTGAGGAACCAAAAAGAAGGAGAAATCAATTTCGAAAAACGCAAAAACCTAGAGAGAAGGCAGACTTTCTCTCACTAGGCGTCATCTTTTAGGTTATGTTTTTATTTATTCAAAAAATACATATATTTTATAGGCGTATTTTATGAGTAGTAGTTTAATTTAATTTCACTGGGTAATTGAGATTTTTAGGCCTACTTTGGTGAGTAGTGTTTCAATAAAAAAAGTATATTATAAATTGATATTATCTGATGATGTATGTTTATCTCTTTAATTTTTATTATCCCAACTGATTGTGAGCCCCAAAAAATAAAAATGAATATTATCTAAGTTTCTTAATTCTTTTATGGTTTGTTAATACATGTTATTTGAATTTGTTATTGCAACTGAGAGTTTAGATAGTAAGAATCTCTGTAAATCTATGCTTTTATAATTGTTTTAAAATTGATTTAGTCATCACTTTATATTTTCAATTGTGAGTTTCCTCTTTTTACACATTTTTATGTATTTCTTTTTGGTAATATAGAACTTTCCTTATTACCCATATTTGTAAATGAGGAAAGAATTAAGAAAATCTTTTCTTTATTATTTTTTGTGAGATTAAGGGTATATAAGTCTTTTCAAAGGGGGACACCATAGCTCCCCCCTTGGCTTATATAATAGAGATTTGTTTCCTAGTTTAGCTTAGGCTTGTATAATATGTTTGGCAGTTTCACTTTTGAAGGATCAAGGAAGATAATTCTTACATGGTATCAGATTTCTCCCAGGGCCTCTCTCTCTCCCTCTCTTCTTCTCCCTCCTACTTCCGCTACCTTTCACGTCCGGCCACCCTCCCTTCTCGTCGGTGAAATTTTTCCGACCACCATGGTCGACAAAAATTCCTTCCACCCTGCTCTTATTGTTTCTAACATCAAGACTTATATTTCCATTACTCTTTCAATGGAAAACGTCCAATACTTGACATGGGCGGAGTTGTTCAAGATTCATGCCCGTTCTCATAAGGTCACCCATCATATTATCCCTCCGGAAAAGGGAAAGAAAAGATGCCTTCAACAGATAAAGAAAACGAATTATGGACCACCCTTGATTCCACGGTTTTACAATGGATCTACGCAACCATTTCCGATGATCTTCTCAATACTATCATCGAATCCGATGCAACGACTATGGAGGCTTGGAACCGGTTGAAAGACATTTTCCAAGATAATAAAAACTCTCGTGCCGTAGCCCTTGAACAAGAATTTTCTCATGTGAATATGGAAGATTTTTCAAGTGCATCCGCCTATTGTCAACATCTCAAAACTTTGGCCGATCAATTGCACAATGTTGGTGCCCCGGTAAGTAATAACCGTCTTGTTCTTCAAATGGATTTCGGTCTCACGGATTCCTACCATAATGTTGCTACACTCATCCGCTAAAGTGATCCCCTTCCTCCTTTTTATCAAGCTCTATCTATGCTTACTCTTGAAGAAGCCGGATTTGCAAAGAAGGCCGCCACTAGCTCTGACGCCGCCTTGGTGGTACGCGATTCGGATGAGGATTCCTACACCCGCCATAATAATAATAATGGGGGTAAACAAGGAAAAAAAATGGAATAATAATAATAAAAATTCCGGTGGTGGTGGTGGCCGGAGCCGCGGTGGCGGTGGGAGGAACTCTGGCGGTGGGGGTGGCAGCCAGCCGGTTGCCGGCAGCAGCAGTCGACCCAGCAGCAAGGGATGGCTGGGCAGCAACGTCCCTTTGCTCCATTTCCTTGGGCTTGGGGTCATTACCCAATTCCACCTACACCATACCCCTCTTATCCTTGGGCTAGAGCTACTTCTTCAACTGGGCCAGCAAGCATCCTTGGGCCTAAACCTCAGCAGGCTTTTGCAACTTCCACCAATGCTTCTTCTCCAAGCCCCACTGATATTGAAGCTGCCATGTATACTCTTGGCCTTGCTCCTCCGGACCCAAACTGGTATATGGACATCGGAGCCACTTCTCACATGACATCCGATCCAGGTACTCTCTCGTCCTATTTTAATATGAGCAAAAATCGTGGTATTATTATTGGTAATGGTCATTTAATTCCAATTCATGGTTATGGACACACTCACTTACCCCATCCCAACTCCACATTGACCCTTAAAAATGTTCTTCATGCTCCACAAATTGTTAAAAACTTGGTTTATGTGCGTAAGTTCACTATTGATAATAATGTTAGTGTGGAATTTGACCCTTTTGGCTTTTTTGTGAAGGACTTACAAACGGGGAGGAACCTCATGAGATGTGAGAGCCGGGGTGATTTGTATCCATTCCCAACCACCATCACCACAAATCAAGCCACGCCACCTTCGACCTTTGCGGCCATTTCATCAGGATTATGGCATGAGAGATTGGGACATCCAGGAGCTCCTATTTTAGCTTCTCTTAGGCAAAATAATTTCATTGAATGTAATAAGACTAGTAATTCTAGTTTTTGTTATTCATGTCTTCTTGTAAAAATTGTTAAGCTACCATTTGTTGCTTCTAATTCTTGCACTATGATGCCTTTTGATATTATTCATGCGGATCTTTGGACATCACCTGTCTTGAGTTCTTTGGGTCACCGTTATTATCTTGTGTTGTTGGATGATTTTTCTAATTTTGTGTGGACTTTTCCTATTTCTCGAAAATCTCAAGTTGGTTCCACATTTCTTGCTTTTCGAGCATTCATTCGCACTCAATTTGAAAGAGATATTAAAAACCTTCAATGTGATAATGGTCGGGAGTTTGATAATGGCCCATTACGGGATTTTTGTATAAAACATGGCTTAACTTTCCGTTTTTCTTGTCCTTATACATCTTCCCAAAATGGCAAAGCAGAACGAAAAATCCGGTCCCTTAACAATGTTATTCGGACCCTCTTAGCTCATGCTTCTCTTCCTCCCAAATTTTGGCGTCACGCATTACAACAAACAACACATCTTCTTAACATTTTACCCAACAAGAAATTAGCCTACCAATCTCCACATAAAATTCTCTACCAACGAGACCCTTCCTATTTACACTTTCGGGTTTTTGGGTGTTTGTGCTATCCTCTTTTCCCTTCTACTACTATCCACAAACTTCAAGCCCGTTCTACTCCTTGTGTGTTTCTAGGATATCCGCCTAATCATCGTGGTTACAAGTGCTATGATATGTCCTCCCACAAAATAATCATTTGTCGCCATGTGATATTTGATGAGTCTTGTTTTCCTTTTGCTAAAATTCATACCTCTCCCACTCATACTTATGATTTTTTAGACTTTGAAAATTCCCCTCTCATCTCTCATATGCTGGCTCAATCTCCTGCTGCATCTCCTTTGGGCCCAAATCCCCCACAGGACAGCCCCACACGCTGTCCTCCTCCTTTTGGCTTACCAATCACTCCATTGGGCCCAGCGTCAGCCCAGAACCACTCTCCCACTCCAACGTTGACCTCGAGCCCACCCAGCATCCCACAGGCCCACACGCCTTCCCCCCCATTCTTCCCCAGGCCCACCTACCTCCCCCCTTTTGCGTCCAGCAGGCCTCCTGCCTCCCTCGGCCCACACGCCTCCCCCCTTTTGGCGTCAAGCAGTCCCTATCCTACTCCAGGCCCACACGCTCCACCCTCTACATCTTTGGACTAGCCCATTTCCTCTACCCACTCCCTTCCAACTTCTCATGCTCTTGCCATTCCAAATTCAGCACCCCCACGCCCAGTTACGCGAAGCCAACATTGGATTTTCAAGCCCAAACAATAATTTAACCTCCACACTACATCTACTAAATCCCCTTCGCCCCGTAACTCAGTAAGTGCGCTTCGTGACTTGAACTGGAAAATTGCCATGACTGATGAATTTGATGCTCCTATTAAAAATAAGACGTGGGAGTTGGTACCCCGTCCTCCTAATGTGAATGTTATTAGGTCCCTGTGGATTTTTACTCATAAAGAACACTCTGACGGTACTTTTGAGAGGCATAAAGCCCGTCTTGTAGGTGATGGTCCAACACAACAGGTTGGCATTGACTGTGGTGAGACTTTCAGTCCGGTTGTTAACCGGCCACTATCCGGACGGTTCTCAGTTTGGCTTTGTCCAAATCATGGCCTATTCACCAGCTAGATGTGAAGAAGGCGTTTTTACATGGGGAGCTCAAAGAGACTGTCTACATGCACCAACCATTGGGTTTTCGTGATCCCGATCACCCGTCTCATGTTTGTCTTTTGAAAAAATCTTTGTATGGTCTTAAGAAGGCCCCCCGGGCATGGTTAGAGGTGGCAAACGAGTCATACGGGTCGGGTCATTACGGGTCGGGTTATAACCGGGTCATTGTTGTGTTCGGGGTACGTTCGGGTCGGTCGGGTCCGTTCGGGTACGTGTCAATCTCGGGTCCATTAAACTTCGGGTCACATCGGGTCGGGTTAGATCGGGTCGGGTTAAATCGGGTCGGGTTAGGTCGGGTTAAATCGGGTCGGGTTAAATCGGGTTTTTAATCTAGCAAATAAAAAAACACATATAAGACTAATAAAACTAAGTGAAATAATAAATGGGAGGTGGCTAAGTCATATATAGGACTTCATAACAATTTTTTACTTAAATTTGTTTTAAAAATAACTAATATAACAACTTTTCAGGTCGGGTCGGGTTCGGGTCATCATTATCAGGTCATTTTTCGGGTCAGGTCACTTTCGGGTCAGTATATTTCGGGTTTCGGTTCATTATTTTCAGGTGAAACGGGTCTCGGGTCGGGTTTTTCGAGTCAGGTCACGAATACGGGTCTTTTGCCGGCTATAGGCATGGTACACCAGGTTTGCGGATTTTGTGTCCACTATTGGCTTCACTCATAGCAAGTCTGATCATTCACTTTTCATTTACCGCAATGGTTATGCTATGGCTTATCTGCTGTTGTATGTTGATGACATTATTCTCACTGCCTCCTCTAATGCACTTCGTCAGTTTATTATGGCTTCTCTTAGCTCTGAGTTTGCTATGAAGGACCTCGGTCCTTTGAGTTACTTCTTGGGTATTGCTGTTACTCGTCATGCAGGTGGTTTGTTTCTGTCTCAACGTAAATATGCTGCCGAAATTATTGAAAGGACTGGTATGTCGGCATGTAAACCCTCTCCTACTCCAGTGGACACCAAACCCAAACTCAGTGCTACTATGAGTTCACCATATGAGGATCCTACTCTCTATAGGAGTCTTGCTGGGGCTCTACAGTACCTCACATTTACCCGCCCAGATATATCTTATGATGTGCAATAGGTGTGCTTATTTATGCATGATCCCCGGGTGGAACATATGACTGCTTTAAAGCGCATTGTGCGCTATATTTAGGGGACTCTTGGTCATGGTCTACATCTCTACCCATCATCATGCTCTACTCTTATTTCATACACGGATGCAGATTGGGGTGGTTGTCCTGATACTCGCCGCTCCACTCCTGGTCCGCTAAACGACAACCTACCCTATCTCGGTCTAGTGCTGAAGCCGAATATAGGGGTGTTGCTAATGTCGTCTCGGAATCATGTTGGTTACGAAATCTTCTTCTTGAGCTTTACTGTCCTATTCTCAAAGCCACATTGGTCTATTGTGATAATGTTAGTGCCATATACTTATCTGGGAATCCTGTTAATGATCAGCGCACTTAACATATCGAGATGGACATTCATTTCGTTCGTGAGAAGGTTGCCCGTGGGCACACTAGTGGAAAAAACCTTATCTGAGACTTAGTAACAGATTCAGTTTTCAGAAAACCGCATCCGAAAATCAATGAAAAAATGGGAGGGAAGTCTGGGCAAAGAATTTGATGCGGTCTTTTAGAGAACCGGATCAGATTGTATAATCTGCTGCGGTTTTCAAAAATCTGATCCGGTTCTTAGGACCGCATCAGATTTTCGGGTTTTTTTCCTCCCACAAAATCCCGTGTTTTTTTCCCTCGCTTAATTCACCCAATTTCAGTTCCCTTCACCCATTTTCAATTCATTCCTCCTTCAGCGAGTTCACACCTGAGCGCCACCACAGTGGGTACGACGACGCACCACCAAACCGCCGTCACCACCTGATTCCGCGCCACCCGAAGCTTCCACCAATCGTGTGACTCATTTCCACCCGAAACTGGGCGCCCTAGGTTGCGCACCGCCCTAGCTTGCGCACCGCCCTAGCTTGCGCACCTCCACCTTCCTCCTCCTAAACAACTACATTCGTCCTCTACCCCACCCTAAACAACTACATTCCTCCTCCACCTCTTCCTAGGTAACTAAAAGTTCATAACTTTTATTTTAATCTCATATTTGAAACTTCAAGTTTTTAATTCATTGTAGTTTTATGAATAATTGTTAGTGAAATTAGGTTGTATAATAGTTAAAGGGTGGTTCAAAGTTGATTGATTTGAGTTAATTTGATTTTAGTTTAAGTAGTTAGTGTGCTTTTTAGGTTAAAAAACTAGGGCTTTGGTGGGGTTGTTGTTGTTGTGGTTGTTGTTATTGTGGTTGTTGTAGTGGTTGTTGTGTTGTTGTTGTACTTAATTAGTTTAGTTTAGTTTAGTTTAGTTCTGTTTAGTTTAGTTTGGTTTAGTTTAGTTTAGTTTAGTTTAGTTTAGTTTTTTTTGTTTTGTTTGATTTGCTAATTTATACTAATGTTAAGTTTAACTTTGTTGTTGATTGAAGCTAGCTAGTGACGGAGTGTTGAGTTCGATTTTCCTATTTACAACCTTGATATTGGTATGTTATCATTCATATTTAACTTTCTTGCTTTCATATATAGTAAATTGGTTTATACGTGAAAAAATGTATTATTTTTCGTTGAATTGAGATTAGATGTAAAATGTTTTGTTGTTTAAAAACCTATGTATGCATCATCATATCATATGCCTAGATACCCGTTCGAGACTTACTCATTAGGAGTAAGTCTTGCATAGTCCCCGGTTTGGGACTGTTCTTAGATGTTTAATCTCACTTAGGTGGTGAATAGGGGTGTTCAAGAAAACCCGACCCGAAAACCCGTTGACCCGCATAAATAAAACCGGGTAAAAATCTGTTTTTTTTAATTTTTTTCGGGCCGGGTGCCCGACCCGGTAAAAAGAACAAAACCCGGGTCGGGTAATGGGCCGTGTAAGGGATGATGTCGGGTACCCGGTACCCGGTTATTGATTTTTTTAAGAACTTTTTCGTCTGTTTCAAACTTTCTGTTTCAAACTTTGGCTGTAATTTAGGCTTACAACTTAATCCCCTTCTCTCCTCAGTCAGTCACTTCCCCTCAAAGTCAAAAAGTCCCCTGACTCCCTCAATTCCTTCACCGTACCATCAATTAAAACCCACAAAATTTCCAACCCAGTTGAGAATTTTTCATGTTGCAATCTTCAATTACCCTTCAATTTAAGGCTTTAAACTACAAATAAATGCAATATCTTCTCTCAATCTTCAATGGCAGGAAAAAAGGAGTCCTCACTATTCAGTATTAACAAAGAACACTAAGCCGACCCACCTCGCCTCACGTCCTCTCTCTCTCGTCCAGCAGCGGGGCAACATTCCACAAGAATTAGAGTGCGGCAGCACGCACTAGTCACCACCATCGTCGAGGTGTCGACTACAAGTCTACAACCACCGCGCACGACGCACACATCTGTATTTAATCCCCCCCTCCCTTTTTTTCATTTTGTGAAATTTATAAGCTTACTTATTGAGTTGTGACGAAGTTGTGAACAATGTCATTTATTATTATATTTAAAAAGTAAATATATCGAATCGGGTACCCTATGACCCGACCCGAAAAAACCGGGTACCCGCAAACTGGGTACCCGGTTTTTCCGGGCCTGGTCATGGGCCGCATTTTCAAGTACCCGCATATTAGGGTACCCGCAAATCCGGGTACCCGAAAAACCGGGTACCCGGTTATGAACACCCCTAGTGGTGAATGTATGCCTTTATTTCGATTCTAGAGGAAAATCTTGGCTCGTCGTCTCCGTACTTTTGTTCTTTGGGTACGTATGTAGATATAAGTAACTATATATCTACATCGTGTACTTGGAGAACTGTAGGGAAATGCTGCCGAATTTTCCGTAAAATCGAAAAGAAGGCATACATTCACTAGTGAGATTAGACATCTAAGGATGGGTTAGGTTGGAGTGATAAGGACCCTTGGAAAGCATGCCTAATTTCATTAAATATATATGGTTCATAAACTCTAATCATGTAATGAAGTTCGTCATTGACATGAGGTACTTGTTGGTTGTGTTTAATTAGAGGTCTGATTGAAATGAATCGTGCATGGATGTACGGTAGTCGCGACACGTGTGAATTCGTGGATGAGGTCTATGAATTTTGTGATGCTGCATTAAGTCATCAGGCTGCAACGAGAACCGAGGGGTTTTATTGTCCTTGTGTTGATTGTAGTAATGTGGGCATGGTTAGTAGCATTGGGTCGCTTAGGGAGCATATCTTTCGTCGCGGGTTTAGGCAAGACTACCATGTATGGGTTTGGCACGGTGAGGAGGGTATATATGATGGTGGGAATGCCATTGTTAACGATGTGCGTGAAGGAGGTGAGTTTGATGTCATTGAGAATGACAAGAACATCGAGGACGAATATGAGGATCATGAAGTAGATGATGATGATGATGATGAAAGGGACTATATAGAGGAGATGATGGAGGGGGTGGATGATTATGCTGGCAAACGGCCTCGTGTTTTTGAGTGCATGACCGAGGCATCTCGAAAACCGTTGTATCCCGGTTGTACGAGGTACACGAAGCTGACGGCCGTGATAACACTCTTTAATATCAAGACGAAAGCCGGTATAAGTGACTCTTGTTTCACTTTCTTGTTGCAAGCCTTTGGTGATATGTTGCCGGACGACCATGAACTACCCAAGTCGAACTACTATGCTAAGAAACTGATGTGTCCCTTCGGTTTAGAGTACCAGAGGATACATGCTTGTCCAAACGATTGTGTGCTATATCGAAATGAATATGAAAATATGAATGAGTGTCCTCGATGTGGGAAGTCGCGTTACAGGCGCGCAGGGGTTAGTGATAAGAAAGGGCTTCCAGCAAAGGTGATGTGGTATCTTCCGATTATACCACGATTCAAGCGCATGTTTTCAATTAAAAAAGATGCTAAGAACTTGAGGTGGCATGCAGAACAAAGGAAGAAGGACGGTTTTATCAAACATCCGGCTGATTCTCCTGAGTGGAAAGGTATCGATCGGGTGCATAAGCCCTTTGGTGCCAAGGCCAGAAATTTGAGGCTTGGCCTATGCACGGATGGGATGAACCCATTTGGCACTCTTAGTTCTCAACATAGTACATGGCCGGTTCTTCTAGTTATATACAACTTGCCTCCTTGGTTGTGCATGAAACGCAAGTACATCATGTTGTCGATTCTTATTTCAGGGCCGAAACAGCCTGGAAATGACATAGATGTCTACCTCCAGCCACTTGTTGATGATTTGAAAAAAATGTGGGATGAAGGGGTTTCTGTGTATGACGCACATGTTGATGAGGTATTCACATTGCGTGACATGCTTTTATTCACTCTTAATGACTATTCTGCTTATGGGAACTTATCCGGGTACAAGAACAAAGGGAAGAAAGCATGCCCGATTTGCCTGGACGACACAACATCTAAATACATTAGTATTTGTCACAAAGATGTTTATATGTGCACTTGAAGGTTCCTTCGACGCGACCATCCTTATCGTAATAAGAAGAAGGCATTCGATGGAACAGTTGAGGAAGGGGTTGCTCGTAGACCATTGACTAGTATTGAGGTTTATGATCAAGTCAAGGGTATTGAAACGATATTCGGCAAAGGAGCGAGTGTTGGTGATAAGGGACTTTGGAAAAAGGAGTCTATTCTGTGGAAACTTCCATATTGGAGAGATCTAGAGGTTAGACATTGTCTCGACGTCATGCACATAGAGAAAAATGTATGTGACGCCATTCTGGGGACACTTATGAATATTCCACATAAGACAAAGGATAGCAAAGGGGTGTATCTGGAAAGTGAGGGACTTCGACTAGAGCTATGGGCTCAAAAGAGGGACACTAAGAAAAGAAAGAAAAAAGAAAAAGTGCCTAGTAAAGGAAAAGAAAAAGGAAAAGAAAAGGGAAAAGAAGATGGGTCGCCTGCAGGAATTGAAGGAAAAGGAAAGAAAAGGGAAAAGAAAAGGGAAAAGAAGACGGGTCGCCTGCAGGAATTGAAGGAAAAGGAAAGAAAACGGTGAAGGATGATGATAGGAACTATTTGCCTCCGGCTTGCTACACTCTATCTAGAGCTAAGAAGCGACTTTTTTGCGAGTCTTTGTACGGCATTAAGGTTCCATCAGGGTACTCATCGAACATGAAAAGATTTATTACCTTAGACGGTGAGTTGAAATTATCGAGTATGAAGTCTCACGATTGTCATGTAATGATGCAAGTATTCATACCGATTGCAATTCGAGGGATATTGCCGAAACACGTGAGACACACCATAACAGAGCTATGTTCGTTTTTCAATACTATATGTAGCAAAAAGTTACAACCGTCGAAGCTTGATGCTCTCCAGGCTGGTGTGATAGAGACTTTGTGCAAGTTTGAGATGTATTTTCCACCTGCTTTCTTCGACATTATGGTCCATTTGGTTGTACATCTAGTTCGAGAAATTAAGCTATGTGGTCCGGTGTTTTTGAGGTGGTGCTATCCCTTTGAGAGACATATGGGCTCTTTGAAAGATAAGGTAAGGAATCCTGCTCAACCAGAAGGAAGTATAATTCAGGGGATTGTGAGTGAAGAGGTCAGTAATTTTGTGGCTGAGTTGTTACCTAATGTTGATCCTATTGGAGTTCCTACATCTCGACACGAGGGCAGACTCGAGGGTAAAGGTACACTTGGCTCCAAAATGATCGTACCTCGTGTTGAAAGGCGCATACAAGCACACTTATTTGTATTGCAGCATATGGTACAGGTCCATCCTTACTTGGATGAGCATATGGACGAGTTACGCGATCAGAATCTAGGTAAAAGGACTAGAGCATTGATGCAGTTGCATAATAAGACGTTTATTGATTGGTTCCATAACCGATTAATGCGTGAAGTAGATTCCAATGTTTCTGAAACTCTGAAGTGGCTAGCATTTGGTCCTCGAGAAGCTGTGCATTCCTATGAGGGTTATGATGTTAACGGATTTACATTTTGGACAGATCGTCAAGATCAAAAGTCGAGATCTCTGCAGAATAGTGGCGTTTCAGTAGAGGCATCATCTACACAGTATGCAAGTGCCAAAGACAAGTCTCCTATTGATGCTAAATTGTTATACTATGGGCGTGTTCAAGATATATGGGAGCTTGACTACTCTGGTTTCACGGTCTGCTTATTTCGATGCAAGTGGGTTGATTATAACCGGTGCTACATAAGAAAAGATGACCCTTGTGGATTTACTCTTGTAGACTTGGGTCGGTTGCGTTATAGTGAAGAGACATTCATGCTTGCATCACAAGTTAAGCAAGTATTCTACGTAACTGACCCTTTTGATAAAAAGTGGTCAATTGTTGTCCCTGGAAAAAGAAGTATACTTGGAGTTGGTGATGTCACTGATGTCGAGTTAGCGACAAATTACATGCGTGCAGATCACGGGGAAGGGATAATGGTTGAAACTTCATAAGAAGGTGGCAAAAGTAAACAACAGGGTCGACTTCTCAAGTTCAAATTCCGGCTTTCGGCTTTTCAAGGTCATTTGACTGAATTTCTCACTTTTTGTCGTTTGTAATGTCATGAATAGTTTAATTTGGTATGTATATATGTATTACAATCAACTAAACTCGCTTCACATGTTTTGAAACCCATTTTGGGTTAGTGAATGTCATTTCGGGCCGATTTAGGCTTTTCTAGCTCAATTTCTTTAATTTATCGCTTTTAGCCTCATTTTAGGTCATGTATAGTTCTTATTGGTATGTATATATGTATTACAATCAACTAAACTCGCTTCACATGTTTTGAAACCCATTTTGGGTAAGTGAATGTCATTTCGGGCCGATTTCGGCTTTTCAAGCTCAATTTCTTTAATTTATCGCTTTTACCCTCATTTTAGGTCATGTATAGTTCTTATTGGTATGTATATATGTATTACAATCAACTGAACTCGCTTCACATGTTTTGAAACCCATTTTGGATAAGTGAATGTCATTTCGGGCCGATTTCGGCTTTTCGAGCTCAATTTCTTTAATTTATCGCTTTTTGTAACACCCCAGAATTTCAAAGCGGAAAAGAAAGAAATAATAATAGTATTAATAGGACGATGGCGGAAACATCGTCTTCTGGGAATGTCACTACTACAAGAAATGTGTTTAAATAGCTATGTGATAAACCAACATAAGTAAATAGTATAAATAAATTAAATTAATTAAAGTAATAACCAAAAGATAAAACTAACTTTTCAACTAACTAAAGGTCTAGACCTAAAACATCTAGCTTTTTAATGCTCACAACTCAACCCGAACCCAAAACCAAAGAAGATTCCCATCAACATAACCTGCAAAATATATAGCAACAATCCACAATCAGTGGGGAGTAACTAGCAGTTCTCCCAGAACAAAAGAAATCAAAGCATGATTCAGACATAGATTAATAAGAAAGGAAATAATAAAGTCAAGTCAACTACAATATGCATCCACTTCCATATAACTCACAAATAACGCAAGTGAATAATAAATAGCAAGTGAGTTGGATAAAAATAAATAAATCATCTCAAAAGTACTTTTATAAAAAATAGAAGTATAGGTAAAACAAGTTATTGACTCAGAAACCGAACGCCAGTGAATCGCAATTCACTTCCTAAGGTTTGTCAGATCGCAATCTCCAGGTCAGTCTATGGGCTTACGTTCCCCACTGCCTGTGTCTAAGAATGGCCAAACTCCCGATGCAGGGTAGAACACGCAGAACTCCCTGACCTCTCGGACGACAACAATTAACCCAGGTGTACCCCTAGTTCGCAAAACAGGTGGTTGACATGTTCTTCACCGGGGACTACATCTATCCCACCGGATATTCTTATCTCAAAATAAAATCATAAATATCATCAAAGTATTATTCATCTCAAAAACATTCGTCAAAAGGGATGCCACCCGGCCTTATACCCATAATTCATCAAAAACAACTCTTCATAATTCCTCAAAAACAATAACTTACAAACTTACAACAAATGTCTCCAATAATAAACACCTTGAACATCTATAAGCATCAACAATGATATTAAATTAGTTTTTACAGCACCAACAATTCAATCAAAAATACATCACCAATCAACTCCAAGGCTTATTCAATAAAAGAGTAGTAACAATTAATCATTTTCTTTCATAAATCAAACATAAACATAAGGATACCCAATAATACTTACTGCAACCTACTGAACATCAGCAACCATGAACATAATAGATTACAAATTATTTCTGATTAACAAGCTCTCAAATAATTTAAAAGAGTATCCTCAATTTCACAACAAAAACCCAATAATAATTATTAAACTAATAAGTTCGATCAGTAAAATCACGCAAAAATTATCATACGACCCTTATGGCTCTAATGGCATGGTAAAAATTTTATTTATAATTTTCGGACTTTAAAAGTATTTTTAAACGTTAATTTACAGATTACTCAATAAAGCCAATATAATAATTAAAAATAAAAATAAACGCCCAAAAATTACTAAAAATTTACATAACATGCATAATCTCACGGAAATACATATTATACAAATAAATTAATTTTTAGGCTTCCAGAAATAATTTTCATGATTTATATACTGACAGAGACGATAATGCAAAAACAGATATATCAATTAAATAAACAGGTAAACAGTATGCAAAAAATTATTCTAAGGCATGGAATAGATACTACACATATAACATGATCCACGAAAAATAATTTCAGTAATTTTAACATTCGTTTAACAATTATTATGCAAATAAGCCATAAACGCACAAAATACCAATTAAATCAAATAAATACTAAAAATCAGACGAAAACTATTTTTCTTTATACAATAGTCACACAGAATGCATCAATTATATTCATGTCAAATTTCGTCAATAATTTCATTCAAAAGGTATTTTAACTAATTCCTATCGTAATAATCTAATACCGAATAATACTCTAATCACTATGGTTCTAAGATAACTACTAGTTACCTGGAACGTCGGGAGGAGAGCGAGTCTAAAGAGATATGAAAAATATGTGCAATCCAAGTCCTCCACGAACGAAAATTGTAGCAATAAGTCACTAGGCATTTTCTTCTTGAACGTTGAAAACTCTTGTTTCGCACTGCTTTGTTCCGACCATGATTTCCGGTGATCCAAAGCTCGGATTCTAAATCGCTCCGTTCAAAGTTACGAACAAGATGTTGTAAACGTTCTGTCCAAATTTGAAGACGATCCAACGGTTAGATCTCTGGCTACGGTTATTTTCGTGAAGGTGTGACAGGAAAAATCGGGTTGAACCTTTCTATTCTTTTCCTCTTCCTTTTCTCTCTTTCTTTTCTTGAAAACGGTGAGGGTTAAATGAGAATGATGCTGAACTTCTTTTAATAAAAATCAGAATTTTATGGCAAGGAAAAATAAAGGGTTTAGGAGAAATGATTAGGGGGGGTTATGGGGGTTACAAACTACCAAGAGTCATCAATTAAATGAAATGAAATAAAAGAAGAGAAACTTCTTCCTTCTCCCTCCCCATAGCCGGCTGTCCAAGCTCAAGTACACCAAGATGATTTCGGCCCAAGTCATCAAAGGTCCACGCATCAAAAGTCCGTCACGCGACAAATCGATAAATTCCTAAATCGCGCCTAAACTTTGAAAATACTTAATAATGAAAATAATTCTAATAAATTATATTATAAATATAAATATAATGCACACATTAACACACCATATAATAAAATAATAATTCGGCTCCCAAAGTATAAAGAATAAAAATCATTAATCTAGAGAAAATAATAGTTTTAGGGAAAACTTTTGCGGAAAAACTAGGAGCAAATTATGGGTTGTTACACTTTGAGCCTCATTTTAGGTCATGTATAGTTCTTATTGGTATGTATATATGTATTACAATCAACTTAACTCGCTTCACATGTTTTGAAACCCATTTTGGGTAAGTGAATGTCATTTCGGGCCGATTTCGGCTTTTCGAGCTCAATTTCATTAATTTATCGCTTTTAGCCTCATTTTAGGTCATGTATAGTTCTTATTGGTATATATATATGTATTACAATCAACTAAACTCGCTTCACATGTTTTGAAACCCATTTTGGGTAAGTGAATGTCATTTCGGGCCGATTTCGGCTTTTTGAGCTCAATTTTTTTAACATATCGCTTTTAGCCTCATTTTAGGTCATGTATAGTTCTTATTGGTATATATATATGAATTACAATTAACTAAACTCGCTTCACATGTTTTGAAACCCATTTTGGGTAAGTGAATGTCATTTCGGGCTGATTTCGGCTTTTCGAGCTCAATTTCTTTAATTTATCGCTTTTAGCCTCATTTTAGGTCATGTATAGTTCTTATTGGTATGTATATATGTATTACAATCAACTAAACTCGCTTCACATGTTTTGAAACCCATTTTGGGTAACCGATTTCGGCTTTTCGAGCTCAATTTCTTTAATTTATCGCTTCTGCAGGGGTGGGGCAGCAGGGGGGGGCAGCAAGGGTAGGGGGTCTGCGTGGGGGGGGAAGCGAGGCTAGGGGTCCGCAAGGGGGAGCAGCAGGGTGGGAAGCGGGGTGGAAGGGTCTGCAGGGGGGACAGCAGGGGTATGTGGGGGGGCGGCAGGGGGGGGGGGGCAAGATGAGTGGGGGAGCGGGGGGGACAGCGGGGGTGGGGGAGCAGGGGGTGGGGGCAGCGGGGGGGGGAGCAAAGAGGGTGGGGGAGCAGCGGCGGGGTGGGGGGAGCAGCAGGGGGGCAGCAAGGGGGAACAGCGGGGGTGGGGGGAGCAGCAGAGGTGGGGGACAAAGAGGGGGGAGCAGCGGGGGGCAGGGGGGGGGGGCAGCAGGGGGGGGGGAGCAGGGGGTGGGGGGGAGCAGAGAGGTGGGGGGGACAAGCAGGGTGGGGAGCAGCGGTGGGGGGCAGCAGGGTGGGGGTAGCGGGGTGGGGCAAGCAGGGAGTGGGGGAGCTAGTGTGGGGGCAGCAGGCTGGGGAGCAAGCGGGGGTGGAGGCAAAGAGTCGGGGGGATCGAGGGGGCAGCAGGGGTAGGGACAACAGGATGGGAGGAGCAGCGGGGGGGGGGAGCGAGGCCGGGGGAGCAGGGGGGGCAAGCGGGGTGGGGGCAGGGGGGGGGGAGCAAGCGGGGTGGGGGGGGGTAGCGAGGGGGGGGGCGGAGGGTGGGGGGCAACAGGGGGTTATATATTTGGTTGATGTTTGTTTGATACCATTGTTTTTTTTGTTAACTCTTGCGCGTCTCTAATTTATTTTTTTTACATTATTTCAGGACTTTCAAACATGGACCGAGATGATGTGATTGTGGAGGAAGAAACCGATGATGATGATGATAAGTCATTGGATGATGATGATGAGTATGATGCGGACAAGGAGGAGGATAAAGGTGAACCTAAGACATAGCGGATGATGAGGAGAAGCGCTTGCGTGAAAGGGAAATTCGCTTGGTGGAAATAAATGAGGTGCTAGCCGATAATGCTCCCCCTATTGACGACAATGCTAGGGAAGATTATCCATTTATTTCATCCATCGTTGTGCCACACAATAATGCGGGGAAAGAATTGCATAGGACCACCAAAACTCCAAGCATCGTTGCAACAAAGAAGCGAAAAGGAAGGGGTGCGACTAAGGGTTTGAATGTCGATAGAAATATCCATATGACCCTCGAGTATGATGATTTGGGTCAACCTTGTGGTAAGTGGCGTGCAAAGTATGGGCAGCATATTGGGTTTTGTATGCGCAAGCTCAACATTTTGGTCAAATAGAAAGATGTGCCCGAGGGAATGAAGAAATCATTATGGGAAGACACTTGTGTAAGTTAATTTTTCAACTAAATTAGTTTAAGTTCTCGCATTTAGCCACATGTTAGGACACATATAGCTCTAATAACAACATATACAACCATTAGAGTTTACTAAAATCCATTGACATGCTTTCAAACCCATTTTGGGTAGATGAAACCGATTTTGGGTAAATGAAGGCCATTTCGGGCCGATTTTGCTTTTCATGTTCAATGTACTTAGTTTCTCGTATTTAGCCACATGTTAGGACATATATAGTTTTAATAACAACATATACAACCATTAGAGCCAAGAAAAATCACTTCTTATGCTTTGAAACCCATTTTGGGTAAATGAAGGCTATTTCGGGTCGGTTTTTGCTTTTCATGTTCAATGTACTTAGTTTCTTGCATTTAGCCACATGTTAGGGCATATATAGCTCTAATAACAACATGTTTTCATTGATATATATCTATATGGAAATTAACTATTTGTTGGTTTCTTGTTTCTATAGAATGTGTTCCATATTACTCCTAATGACGCCAAAAAGGCGTTGTTCCTATCCGCGGTGGCCGAAAGATTTAGAGCTTTCAAAAGAAAACTAGTTAGTGGGTGGATCACGAAACGGAGAAAGAGGAATGAAAAGAAGAATGTAAAGTGGAGGAAAATTGTAAAATCAAAGCAAAATGAGACAGTAGAAACAGAAAATGACGGGGGAGAGGAAGAGCCACGACAACCGGATAACATGCCTTATGAGATTTGGGGCCATATAAAACGAGAGGATTGGGAGGCATTTGTTGCCCAAAATACTACGCCGGAGATGGTGGTAAGTATTGTGCTATTTATCGCATATTCGACTTTGTATATTTACTTTTAATACAATTAGATGTGTTTTCAAACTAACCATGTGATTTAATAGGCTAAGCGTGAGAAACATGCACACAGTTCAAAACAGAGGAACCACTACCATCATATGGGTTCCTACATTTATGCGAGGGCGAGACAGGTGTGGATTGACGATAAATTTTACCCTTCTATCGATGCATCAACAACGACATCTTCTGCCTCCAACACCGCATCTGTCAAAGTTGACCGTGTCGCTGATTGGTGGTTGGTGCGCGGGGGCGGATGTGTCGTCGTTGTGTGCACCGCACCCGGTCCAAAGATAAAATTTCTCCTACTCTCTTCTACACTAAGGTAGTATAGTGGAAGTAGGGGTCGTATCCACAGGGAAAGAGGGACGAGTTTAGTACTTAGCGTGATTCGAAACCTAGATTAAGCTAAGGGCCGAGAAACCTAATTACAAAGGGGGGTTTCAAGTAGGTATACTAACAAACTACAACTAACTAGCATATAAACAAAATGAGAAATCAATATGGGAAGATCTTGAATCCGATTAACATCCACTTCAATTCATTATCGATCCTTGAACCTCCACTCTAATTATTTCCATAATTATCTATTGTCGAGAATTACTCTCGTGTTCTCCTTATTCTTAGTTGAATAGCACGATCAGCGTGACTATAAAACCCTAACTAAAGGATAACCTAGTCCGATCTGCGTCTAAGTTCAATCCAATAGCAACGAATAAACACGAGAGAACCAATAGACCTCGCTAATGTCATACACGCGATAAACATTCAACAATTGATTCAATTTCCCTAAGAAATAACCAAGATGATCAGCATCTAAATTACTCCCTAGTTTGCTACCAATTGATAAAAGAATAAAACAATCCGATTCTATTCTTAAATCTAGCATTAGATTAATCACACAATCAAACTAGTAACGTTCCTAGCATAATTATGCAATAATCATGGAAAGCAAGCATAGAAATTGAACCATAATCAAGGAAAAGAGAAAGAGAGGAAAGATCTCACAATAACGATTGAAGCTTCATGTTAATTGATCCAAGAACAGTTCAAGCTACAATCCGATAGCAAAAACCAAATCCATAATTGAAATCCCTAAAAACTAAACTAAGAATTGAAAACTAAAACTAAGAAATGAAAAACAAAGAAAAGAGAAATGAAGAACAAAGAGGAACGAAGAAGGAAAGATGAAAAGAGAATCATGAAGAAGGAAGGATGAGGAGAGGAGCTCTCCCCTCAAGCTTGCCACTCCAAGATCTACATTTCAGCTCTCCTCTTCGTGCTCCACTTCGTCTCCCTCAAAAATTAGGTTTTAGGAAGCATTTAAACCCCGCACAAAATCGTGGCCCCAAGCCGACTTAAGCGTCGCGAGTCGCGCCACTGATCGCGAGTCGCGACGAGGACTCTGTCTCCCCGCACAAAATGGCTGGCACGCAGGTCGCGAGCCGCGACAGGCATCGCGAGTCGCGAGGAGCAGGGGGTCGCGAGGTGCGACAGTCCTCGCGAGTCGCGAGCCTGGGCGATGGGCGCTGGGCAGTGAGCGCTGGGCTGTGCGAGCGCTGGGCGTGCGATGGCTGCTGGGCTGTGCGAGCTTGCGTGCGATGGCTGCTGGGCTGTGCGAGCTTGCGTGCGATGGCTGGCTGCTGCTTGGTGGGCGTGAGCTGTGTAGGTGGTCGAAGTTACGCGCATGCTTGGTGCTTAGAGCTTCCGATGATTGCCCATTATGGTACGATGCCAAATCTCCCAAGCTCTCCAAAGACACTTCAATCAAACATCATTCAAATCCATTTCATCTTGAAAGCTCGGAATACATGGCGTTAACACAAATTATCTCGCAAAGCTCCGAATTTCTGCTAAAGGCTAAATAAAACACGAATGTTAACAATTACAATCAATCCCTTAGCAAAGTGCACCTCAAATATCACTAAAACGTCGTATAACTTGAGCGTATCAAATACCCCCACACTTGAACTTTACTCGACCTCGAGTAAACTCAAAAGTGAGAATCACCAAATAAATCATCACTCAAGCTAACGACACCAACCTACACTCCCCATCTACTACATCATCATCATCACATCTTAACAACATCCGCTCAAAAACCTAAACGTAAGGGACGATGATTCCCCCACACTTAGATTTGAGCTCACCTGAAAAATACAAAGACGCGACAACAATAATCACCAAACGACAACCAAAATGTGAGCTCAAATCCTGAAGGATCTCAAAGGAATTGAACTCACTCCAACGCCACAATCCAAATGACAACTCGCCTAAAACCTCAAAAGATAAACTACTACTACTATTACAACCAACCTATATAAGCAAGCCATGGAACAAAGACAAAAAGGGATAAATTCCATGCTTACTCCCAAAAACAATCAACCAAAAGAAAGTGAAAGCCAAAACAAATCTCCGGCAAATGAGTCTTCAAAATACATAATTCTCTCTTAATCTCTCATTTTGCCTAGGAGCCCTTTCGGGTTTTCATCCTAGCTTCTCACATTTCTTTTTTCATCTCACCATCTTACCCGCTCAATATAAGCCACTTTTTTGCATAGGTTGCCCTTTCGGGTTTTCAACCTATCCGGGCCCCCAATTTTTGCCCGAGTCGCCCGCCCTTGTGGGTTTTCAACTCAGCGGGATTCATTTCATCATTTTTTTTTTATTTTGTTTTTTCATTTTTTTTTTCATTTTTTTTTTTCAAATTGAAATAAATACAACATAAATACAACATAGATACATGAGAATGAGAATACCCTCCCCCCTACTTAAACTACACATTGTCCTCAATGTGTCGACAATTAGTAGAAAAAGTAAACTGAAAATGGGGGGAGAAAATCGAAAATCGGGTAAATCGAAGATCGAATGCTCAAAACTCATGACCAAACAATCCGTCAAACTCAAATTTCTTAACAACACCAACTCAAATCTCCGAAATCAACTCACAACCCTCTCCCTCAAATCACTCAAACAAATGGCAAATTCAAAAGTTTTAAATTTTTGAAATTGACACCTAGCTCAAGAGATCGAAAAGATACAACAATCTCACTCCTCTAGTGTTACCAACTCCTAGCTATTGAACTCCTCCCAACGGGTTTTCTTTTGTGGACTTGGGCTCAAAGTGGATTAAGATTTGTTGTGGTTCTTTTGAGTGGGTGGGCAGTGGGTGGAAGAAAATTTGTTGTGGTGGTGGAAATTTGATAAGAAATAAAGGAAAAGAAAGAAAATAAGAAGGGGTCTCGGGTTGCCTCCCGAGAAGCGCTGTTGGTTAAAGTCGTTAGCTCGACTTAGTACCTTAAGCTTAATCATTGGGATTGTGCTCCATGTGTGATAATGGTGGTTCCATGTCAATCTCCACTTCAAGTACCTGCAAAACTGATTGACAAGAACTCTTGCAATGCATCGTTAGTACCTAGCTTACTACATCATGGTTGAGCATATAACATCAGATTATATCCAAAACCTAGCATTAAGTCAACAACAAACATCAACTAGTAGTACTCCTAGCTAATCCAAGTCATGACCATTACTATAGATGTTTAAAGCTAGACAATAACCAAGATATAGAGTAAATCATACCATAAACCGTCAAAAGCTTCAATCAACCATTCTCAAGAGAGTGGTCAACCAAAAACAAAGAGCACAAGCAATACCATCCAAAAATCACGCTAAATACAAACAAGTAACACCGTTTCCCCGGCAACGGCGCCAAAATTTGGTGCGCGGGGGCGGATGTGTCGTCGTTGTGTGCACCGCACCCGGTCCAAAGATAAAATTTCTCCTACTCTCTTCTACACTAAGGTAGTATAGTGGAAGTAGGGGTCGTATCCACAGGGAAACAGGGACGAGTTTAGTACTTAGCGTGATTCGAAACCTAGATTAAGCTAAGGGCCGAGAAACCTAATTACAAAGGGGGGTTTCAAGTAGGTATACTAACAAACTACAACTAACTAGCATATAAACAAAATGAGAAATCAATATGGGAAGATCTTGAATCCGATTAACATCCACTTCAATTCATTATCGATCCTTGAACCTCCACTCTAATTATTTCCATAATTATCTATTGTCGAGAATTACTCTCGTGTTCTCCTTATTCTTAGTTGAATAGCACGATCAGCGTGACTATAAAACCCTAACTAAAGGATAACCTAGTCCGATCTGCGTCTAAGTTCAATCCAATAGCAGCAATAAACACAGAGAACCAATAGACCTGCTAATGTCATACACGCGATAAACATTCAACAATTGATTCAATTTCCCTAAGAAATAACCAAGATGATCAGCATCTAAATTACTCCCTAGTTTGCTACCAATTGATAAAAGAATAAAACAATCCGATTCTATTCTTAAATCTAGCATTAGATTAATCACACAATCAAACTAGTAACGTTCCTAGCATAATTATGCAATAATCATGGAAAGCAAGCATAGAAATTGAACCATAATCAAGGAAAAGAGAAAGAGAGGAAAGATCTCACAATAACGGTTGAAGCTTCATGTTAATTGATCCAAGAACAGTTCAAGCTACAATCCGATAGCAAAAACCAAATCCATAATTGAAATCCCTAAAAACTAAACTAAGAATTGAAAACTAAAACTAAGAAATGAAAAACAAAGAAAAGAGAAATGAAGAACAAAGAGGAACGAAGAAGGAAAGATGAAAAGAGAATCATGAAGAAGGAAGGATGAGGAGAGGAGCTCTCCCCTCAAGCTTGCCACTCCAAGATCTACATTTCAGCTCTCCTCTTCGTGCTCCACTTCGTCTCCCTCAAAAATTAGGTTTTAGGAAGCATTTAAACCCCGCACAAAATCGTGGCCCCAAGCCGACTTAAGCGTCGCGAGTCGCGCCACTGATCGCGAGTCGCGACGAGGACTCTGTCTCCCCGCACAAAATGGCCGGGCACGCAGTCGCGAGCCGCGATGTATCGCGAGTCGCGAGGAGCAGGGGGTCGCGAGGTGCGACAGTCCTCGCGAGTCGCGAGCCTGGGCGATGGGCGCTGGGCAGTGAGCGCTGGGCTGTGCGAGCGCTGGGCGTGCGATGGCTGCTGGGCTGTGCGAGCTTGCGTGCGATGGCTGCTGGGCTGTGCGAGCTTGCGTGCGATGGTGGCCGGGCCGCCGTGGGGCGTGAGCCGTGTAGGTGGTCGGGTTACGCGCATGCTTGGTGCTTAGAGCTTCCGATGATTGCCCATTATGGTACGATGCCAAATCTCCCAAGCTCTCCAAAGACACTTCAATCAAACATCATTCAAATCCATTTCATCTTGAAAGCTCGGAATACATGGCGTTAACACAAATTATCTCGCAAAGCTCCGAATTTCCGCTAAAGGCTAAATAAAACACGAATGTTAACAATTACAATCAAACCCTTAGTAAAGTGCACCTCAAATATCACTAAAACGTCGTATAACTTGAGCGTATCGGTGGTGCTCCATACATAGGCGTGATTCAAACAATAAAATGACCATTTCGGATCCGGGGACCTTGAAGATAGCAAATGCCGTTGTAAGTAATTGAATTCACATGTTTTTCCCCGCTTCTTGCCAACCCCTCCCGGACCCCCGTCCCCTTGCTGCCAAACCCCGTCCCCTTGCCGCCTCCCCGCGGACCCCCCACCCCGCCGCCCCGGCCCCCCTCGGACCCCCTCCCTGCTGCCCCCCTTTCCCCGCTGCGCCTCCCCGCCGGCCCCCCCGCTGCCCCCACCCCCTCGGACCCCCTCCCCGCTGCCCCCCTCCCCCTCGGACCCCCTCCCCGCTGCCCCTCCCCCTCGGACCCCCTCCCCGCTGCGCCCTCCCCGCTGGCCCCCCCGCACTCCCCTTCCCCCCCGCTGCCCCCTCCCCCCTGCCCCCAGACCCCCCTTCCCCCCCGTGCCCCCTCCCCTACTGCCCCCTGCGGACCCCCCTTCCCCCTGCTGCCCCCCTTCCCCCTGCTTGCCCCCTCCCCTTGCGGACCCCCCTTCCCCCTACTGCCACCCCTCCCCGCTGCCCCCTTCCCCCTGCACCCCCCTTCCCCCTGCAGACCCCCCTTCCCCCTGCAGACTCCCCTTCCCCCCGCTTGCCCCCTCCCCTGCTGCCCCCTCCCCTGCAGACCCCCCTTCCCCCCTGCTTGCCCCCTCCCCTTGCTTCTTGCCACATCCCCGCACAATCCCCCCATTGCACAACCCCCTTGTTAATTTGTAATTTTTTATACTTCCACTTGTAGTTCTATAATCTATGTAGATGGGGATCAAGCAAAAAGAGGTTAGCGGCGAGTTCACTCCCGAAGGCAACAAAGATGCTCTTTACGAGACTTTTGGAAAGGACCACAATGGACGTTTGAGGGGTTTTGGTGGTATTCGTCTCGGTGTGAAAAAAACCTATGCTAAAGATTCCTCCATGGGTAGAAGATCATGCTCTAACGAATCTATAACACAAGTTATGCGGGAGAAGCTTACGGAGGAAATTACAGAGAAAGTGACGGCTAAAATCACGGAAAGTTTCAACGCGGTCCTTTCACAGTTTGGTATACCGGCGATACGTCCTTTGGATCGTCCTTTGGAGGACAAAGCTAGCCATCCTAACACACAAAAATCAGCACCATCTATACTTGAGTTAGAGGTAACTACTATCCTTCTTATAATTTTTAAAACTAAGTAATATAAACTAACCTCAATCCATTTACTTTTGGAAGGAAGAAACGCCTTGCCAGCTTTTACTAGATGTAAAAGATGAGGGTTTGATTGTGGTGGCTGAAGGAAATGCACAACCACGAAGTGAACGACCAATAGTCCATCACGAGTGTGTGGACAATGAGCACTTGGCGGTTAGTGTAGTCACCATCACTCCTGGTTACGAAGACTTTGCTCTTCCGTTGCCTAAACCGTCAGTTGATATAAATGTCTTGATCGACGCTCGTGGTGGTTATGTGTTGTGGCCATCGGCATGGGTGAGGTTTTCAGACGAGGTAAAATGAGAAACTAAAATCCATATTCATATTGATTTATTTCATACCTATTAAACATAAACTAACTAAGTTGAATGTTTTTCCCTTTGAATTAATAGGTTTTGGAGAGAATAAGCAAGCCCAAGGAAAGCAAGGCAGACTCACCTCCTCTAGAAAAGGCGAAGGAGAAGGAGGGTACAAGCAGGCCAAAGAAGGCCATTTCGGGTAAAGGAACGCAAGACTCCAAAGGTTTAAGTTGCGAATAAAACCCGTCTACAGATACTTGGATTGAGAAACCAACGCTTCAGTGTCTCACTAAGTCATGCTTATGGCTACATGCAAATGTGCGTGATATGCCGGATGATACACCTGTGGAGGTGAAGTTGGGTACCACGGAATTCAACTACCACGAGGAAACATCGACATGGGTGTCTAAGGTTGATGTGAAGGAGTTCCTTTGCGGAGAGATGTTGAATGTTTCCTTGATTCAAACCTTCATCAGGTATAATAGTTGTACTTATGAAATATATGAACTTCCTTTGCAATATCTAATAATATATCTATGTTATGTACTTGGTTGTGCTTTGAAGATTACTCCAAGATGATCCTCGTGGACGCGATCAGTTTGGGTGGTTATGTCCAAATTTTGTCCGAGCTGACAATTGTTTGCAAAACACAAGTGAGGTTAAGGAGTATATTTGGCTATGTCTCAAAACAGCTAAACGTGCACAACATAAGTTCATATTTGTCCCTTGTTTTGAAGAGTATAGTTCTTAACCTTGTATCCATTTTTGTCACTTTATTATTATACAATACAAGTACTCACATGACTGCTTCCTAACTTTTTTGGGATTTTAGTCTCCATTGGTCGCTCCTTGTGATTTGTCCTTCAAACAACACAATATATCAGTTTGATTCTGCAGCTCAAGATCCACCACGATCCTTACTCCTTAAATCATGCATAAATAGGTATGTTTGTTACTTAAAATGCTTATTAGCATAACATGTTTCACTAATTTCATCCTTTGCCCACTTCTCACATGAAATTAACATAACTACAGTTGTATGAAGAAAGTTGAGAGAACAGGACAAGTTCCTAAGTGGAAAGTAATGAAGGTAATAGATATTACTTAAGCTACTTCTTTCTTTTATAAAAAACAAACATGTACGTTTCTTACATGATTTTTTTATGTAATTTTATAATTAGTGTGCTCAACAACCCGGGGGAACCGAGTGTGGCTACTATGTGTTGAGGTTCATGTTCGATATATTTTCAAGTTGCAAGGAAGCCGGGGATCTTGAGAAGGTATTATACATAAATAATAAGTAGCTCAATTTACTATTTTGGCCTCGTAAGCTCAATTTTTTTAACTTTCCCGCATTTAGCCACATTTTAGGTCATATATACTTATAACAAGTACATATAGAACTATTAGAGTCAAGTAAACTACATTCACATCACTTAAGACCCAAATTGGGTAAATGAATGCCATTCGTAGCCTTTTAAGCTCATTGTACTTATTTCCTTACATTTAGCCACATGTTAGGACATGTATAGTTCTAATAACAACATATACAACCATTATAGTCAAGTAAAATCCATTCACATGCTTTGAAATCCATTTTGGGTAAATGAAGACCATTTCGAGCCGATTTTGGCCTTTCAAGCTCATTGTACTTATTATCTTACATTTAGCCACATGTTAGGACATATATAGTTCTAATAGCAACATATATAACCATTAGAGTCAAGCAAAATCATTTTTCATGCTTCGAAACCCAATTTGGGTAAATGAATGCCATTTCGGGACGATTTTGGCCTTTTAAGCTCATTTTGCTTATTTTATTACATTTAGCCACATGTTAGGACATGTATAGTTCTAATAACAACATATACAACCATTAGAGTCAAGTAAAATCCATTGACATGCTTTGAAACCCATTTTGGGTAAATGAAGACCATTTCGAGTCGATTTTGGCCTTTCAAGCTCATTGTACTTATTTTCTTACATTTAGCCACATGTTAGGACATATATAGTTCTAATAGCAACATATATAACCATTAGAGTCAAGCAAAATCATTTTTCATGCTTTGAAACCCAATTTGGGTAAATGAATGCCAAGTATGGGACGATTTTGGCCTTTTAAGCTCATTTTACTTATTTTCTTACTAATAACAACATGTATAACCATTAAATTCAAGTAAATTCCACTCATATGCTTTTGAAACCCATTTTGGGTAAATGAATGTCATTTTGGCCCGATTTTGGCCTTCTTAGCTCAACTTTCCTTTATCTCCCGCACTTACTCTCATTTTAAGCTCATATATAGTTCTAATAAGTATATATGTAAGTATTAAAGTCAACTAAAGTTCACTCACATGCTGTGAAACCCATTATGGGTAAATGATTGTCATTTTTTGCCGATTTTTACATTTTAAGCTCGATTTCCTTAATTTCTTACATTATATTATTTCCTCAATCTCTTTAGAGTCAACTAAAGTCATATATGTGTGTTTCCTTATGTTTGTTTTATAAGGTATTCCTCGATGACAAACCAAGGGATGGTTGTTTCACCACGGCCGAGATAGCGAGGTTCGGGATTTGCTAGCACGCTACCTTACCGACTTTTGCATGTGAAGATGATGTTGCGGCTTTGAGTTTTTATGTTCTTATTATGTTACTAGCTACTTATATAGGTCCAAATATTAATTTTTGATTTTAGTACTTATTTCAACTTTATTTGTAGTACATTCTCAAAATATTATATATATATAATATCATTTTGACTTGTATACGACGCGTGCGTGATCCTTTTTTCCAATTATAACAAGTTTAAATATAAGCTTCATATAAATATAATAATATATATATGTATGAATATTATATATATATATATATATATATATATATATATATATATATATATATATATATATATATATATATATATATATATATAATATTTAAATATATATATAACAATCTTATCCGGTTTTCCTAAATAACCGGATCAAATTGTGTGCTTTGCATACACCAAATTGGCACCAAGTATATTTTCTGATCCGATTTTTTAGGAAAACCGGATCAGATAATATTACTATCTGATCCAGTTTTCCTAAAAAACCGGATCAGAAAAGCATTTACTGATCGGTTTAGGACCGGATCAGTAAATAATTGATATCGGCTGCGAGCCCACCTGATGCGGCCCAAAACCGCAGCAGTAAGCCCGGTTTTGACCGCATCAGATGGGCTTTTTTCCACTAGTGGCAAGTCCGTGTCTTACATGTTCCTTCTCGCCATCAGATTGCGGATATCTTCACTAAAGGCCTTCCCTTGGTATTATTTGAAGATTTTCGTGACAGTTTAAGCGTTCGAAAGCCTCCCGTTTTGATTGCGGGGGAGTGTTGGAATATATGTAGAATATTCTTTGTATATATCTCAAGGATTTGTAATCCTTGATTACCTCCATATAATTAGGCTATGTAATTATTTGTTTCCTAGTTTAGCTTAGGCTTGTATAATATGTTTGGCAGTTTCACTTTTGAAGGATCAAGGAAGATAATTCTTACAGTAAAAGCCAATGTTAACATACAAGATATTGTTGAATTGACTCAACATATATTTTCAAAATATCATTCTTTTTATATATATACTTTATTAATGGATAAGTAGATATATTAATGGATAAGTAGATATATTAATGGACAAATTGTGCATTGGCAAATGTGCAAGCGAAAATGGAGCATTTACTTAAAACAAGGGGAATATAATTTAGGTACAACAAAGTAAGTTAATTTTAGCAAATATAATTCTAGTTAAGAAAAAAGATAAGTTTAATTCACCAAAGACAAGTTAAGTTCAACAAAAATAAGTTAGGCTCAACAATAATAAGTTCAATAAAAAATTATCTTTATTCAGTAAAAACAAATTTAAGTTATGAGAAATTAAGTTAAGTTCGCGCGAAAATAAATTAAGCTCGACAATAATAAGTTGAGGAGAATATGCGCTTAGCCCTTTTCATGTACATGTGGAAAACATATACGGGTGTTATAGCCTAATAGTCTGTAGTGGAAAATATTACCAAACTTCATATCTAATCTATCATTATTTAAATTAGATTCAAATTTTTCATAATTGTATTTGAATTTATAATTTATTTCTATGTTTTATATTCCATTTTTCTTTGATTCGGTAGGCATTGATTTGGATTTGGATGATGTTATCACCTATAAGCATAAGATAAGACCAATCTATTGTAGATTGGTACCAATCTATTGTAGATTGGTACCAATCAAGCATAAGATAAGAGTTTTGCAAATAGTAAACTATATTCCATTGATTTTTATTATTGCAAACATAATTATTCTACGTGTATTGTACTTTTAACTTATCGGTGGATGCGATGACAATAATAGTTTATTTCAATTCAGATTGTAAGCTTCACCTTATATTTTGATCGAATTATATTCATACCGCAAGTCTACTCAACACAACTTAACGAATAAAGTCCTTGTCAATAAAGGGGGAAATGGGAAGGAAATTCCATCCTTTAAGTGCCGAATGGACATTGAGAAATCTTTCTTCTTAACTTTAATTTCATAGCCTTTTCATGTTTCTTAGTTTTAATAAGAAAGATTAATTGATAACTACTCTAATAAGTATATTATACATTGATAACTACTCTAATAAGTTGAAATTAAGAAGCTTGCGGATCCACATCAATGGCAGAAGTCTTGATAATGGCCACTGGGCGAGATTATGTCATTGATTTAGTGTACAAGTGAAAAGGGTCCAATTGGGTCCAATTGCCCAGTACATAAAAAATCACGAACGAATTGAGTCTAATTATTGCCTACCTAAAATTATAGCTATTAATAATAAAATAATATTTTTTTAATGTATTATCTATAAAAAGTACATAAAAAAAATATAGTAGAATTAATTTTTGTATAAAAGTTATGTAAAAGCCAAAAAAGAAAATTTGTCCATTTGGTCTGGACCGAAAAATCAAAACTTCAAAAAACTTAAACCAAACATTAGTCTATTTTTTGGTCCGCAATGTAAAATTAAAACTTTAAAAAACTTGGACCTAACTAGGGCCACAATTTGTAGGATACTGAAACTGAACATTTTCCTTTACTGATTTTCCATCATTTTGAATTCATTTAGGCCTACCATATGTTTTATGTCTCTTGCCTCAAACACTGGATTCTACCATGTAAATTTGAGATATTCATGAAGCTGCCACTGTCCAAGCGCAAAGATGGGGCAAATCAAACAAGGAAAAGAAAACAAAGATCATTTTGTGGTAAGCGAGATGGAAGTTGAACCTTATGCTGAACACTTTTGTAATATCCGAAAACTTTAAACTTGCTTAAATTAAATAATAATAATTAGTGTTTAAATTTTTCCTTTAATCATAAGTTATGACTGAAATTTTGTTTCTCTATATCCAAGTAATGATAAAGGATAATTAGTTCGTTAAATAAATATATGTTGTATGTATGGCAAGAGTTGCAAATAATAACAAGTGAATGTTAGATTAAATAATAACATCAATAAAAGTACTTCTAATCCAATGTTGGCACAAATTGATGGTATTAAAAAAAAAGGAAAAAGAAAAGGAGAAAAAAAGAAAAAGGAAAACTAAATACAAACTACTGTTTTCATTCTCTATCTCCAATTTTCCTTCACAAGAAACCCATCAAGGAAATTTTAATCCAAGATGAATCTTTATACACACAAAAACTCAAATCCAATTAAAAACTCCAATTCAAACCGAACTCTCCCAAAAATTTAATTTTTTCATCAATTCCATCAACACCATTCACAAAATTCGAACACAACCATGGCTATAAATAGGGGTGTGCACCGGTCCAGGACCGGACCCGGCTGGACCGGTGGACCGGAATCTGCCTTTTTCTTGGACCGGGACCGGACCGGAAAAATTCCGGCCCGGTCTGATCTGGGACGGAATTTTTCCGGTCCGGTCCGATCTTGGACCGTTTGGACCGGAATCTATATTTTTTTATAAAAAAATCTTTTTTTATTTTATTTAAATATATTTATAAATTAGATATATCAAAAATTAATATTTTTGATAACAATAATCCTAAAGTAATAAATAGTAGGTTTTTAAATTTCTAATTTTCTACCTTTTTAAACTTTTTTTAACATATAAACTTTTTTTTTACTAAAATAATAGAAATTCCGGTCCAACCGGTCCGGACCAGACCGGAATCCCGGAATCGGGAATTTTTGTGGACCGAGGACCGGACCGGATCCGGTCCGGTCCAAATTCCGGTCCGGACCAGTTTGTGCACACCCGTAGCTATAAATAGCCATATGTGCCTCTCAAATCAACACTCATCCACCACCCTATCTTCCACCATCTTCACCACCACCAGAATTCCACCATATTCGCCGGAAACCGCCACCCAAAACACCCCCTTTAGCTTACCTATTTTCGTAACACACACCACTCTCTCTCTCCCCTGTTTCGAATCAAACCACCTGCCCACCACCCTCGCACCACCACAGTGCCGCTGCGTTGCCGCCCCTACACGCACCACCACGACCTCTTGTGCGCCACACCCACCGCACCGCCAATCACCGCGTACCTCCCTTCTCCTTCGCTCGTTCGTCCTCCCTCTCTCGCCCCAACTCTCTTGCTCTCTCGTGCTCCTTTCTCCCTCCTCGCGCGCCGGCGAGCCACGCCATAGCACCGCCGGACCCAGCGCCTCTTGCCGTGTGACCTCGCCGCTGTTGTCGGAGCTCCACTCCGCTGCCCAGTCTCCCTCCCTTCTCTATTCTTTTTCGAGTATGCTCAAGTGAGCAGAGGTATTTTAATACCTCTCTAACTTTGTTTTCATTTTATTCTTTTTGTTTTGCTTAAGTAATTGAGCCCAAATTAACCCTTTATTAATTAGTTTATTGTTGGGCCTATAAAACTAATCTATTTTGGTAGACCATTGTTTTAGTTTTATTGATAGCCTACCTTTGTTGGGCTTAATAGATTAAATACTTAGTTTTAATTAAGTCTCTAATTAATTGTTCTAATTAGGCAATAAGAACTAAACTAAATAATTTACTTATGTATCACTAATGGTTACTTTACTCTTGCAATTTGAGAGATGAAATTAACATTAGGAATAATTAAACTTGTTTATGATTTCATGAAAATGCTTAAATGTTAATGACTATGTTAGCAATCACTATGTTAATCATAGATAAACGAATAATATTACAAATTAAACGAGTAATCTTTGGCTATAAAATTGATTGTTGATAATAAATGTAATAATAATAACTAGAGGATTAAATGTTAAAATAAATTGAATATTTATATTTTCGTTGCCAAATTTTGTTGGTTAGATTAAAAGGAAAGGATATTACAACCTCCCCCGGCTTCAAGATTATTAAGTAGGAATCGAGGTAACATCTATTGCTAACACCCATGATCCCCTTCGAAATGTGTTTGTGAAATGATGTTTATAATTATGTTAAGGATTTTGTGATGTGATTCTTTATATGGATTGTGGGATACTTAAATTGTTTTTGAATGAGTTTCGTAAATGATGATCTTATGAGTTATTGATGCTCAAGTATGATTCATGAAAGATCTATGGCTTATGCCGATGAATGCTAAACAAACGAAACATGATAAATAAAAGTGAAAGAGGTTATGGCAGTATAATGTTACGCTTATCTACTTTATGGTCGTGCACATATCTTCGCACCCGCCGTACACCCAACAAGGGAAGCGGGCTCCTTGAGGGATACCGCATCTTATGTTATTACTCTATTTTGGTGCGAGCGGTGTATCCAACAAGGGAGCTGGGCTCCTTGAGGATCATCGCATGGTGGGAGACGTCCCGCATGTCTATACTCACCAGTTACCAAACTAAAAGATGAAAAGATAATGGGAACTTATGAAGTTTCAAGACGCTACTTATAATTGTTCACCTTGCTATTTTTTCATTATTGATTTCTAATGTGTTTTATCATATTCTCTTCTCCCTGTTTGCAAATATAATAAATTGAAATGAATTTACGTTGTTAGGGTAGTATGTTACTGAGTTTTGGCTCACGATGTTGCTTTTGGTTTTAGGTACTGATGAAGGAGACGGGATGGCGTAGAAGTGAGGATGGTCAACCACTTTACGTTTATGAAAACTATATTGGTTGTGTAATCTAAACTTATGATCACAAGAACATGAACTTAGTTTAACTATAACTACGTAATTATCAATGTTTAGCTATTTATATCTATATAAGTAAGATGCTTACGAGTTTCAATGATTATACTATGTTTAGTTTCATGAAGGAATGTTTGCCTTGTATTTCCCCGAACGGAAAATACGGCAGTAGCGCACCGACCATCTAAGTTCCGCTGCTAATGATGCATTAATTAACTTAAACATGATGTTTAGAGGTCGGGGAGTTACAGAGTGGTATCAGAGCCAAAGGTTTCTGAAACCTTAAGTAGAACCGTGATGGTTTTACGTAAATTATCTGTAAGGTTAAAATGGTTTAGGTGAAATAGCATAATAAATAATGGTGATAATGATATTATTAATTATAGGATAGACATAGTCGAGCTCTTTAAGATAATTAAGGAAAAGTAAATGAAGATTTAAGCTCTTTAAATTGGTAAACAATATATTAAACTATAATAACCATGAGCGTGAGCGTTAGGATCGGGAATGGGATTAATTTTCTTTACCTTTTTGGATACACTATGCCTTATTTGCCTTAAATGTGATACGAATGTGAAATGTTCAATGTGATAGGAAATGGCAACAAGTGAGAGCGATCACGTTGAAGGAGGAAATGGAAATTACGTGTCGGATGTGTCATTGGAAGAAATGAGGACAAGACTCGATGCTTTGCGAAGTGATCCCATTCTCGGAGAAGCCACCGGAGACGTTGCTAACGATAATAGAACGGACTTATTAACACTTGTAATGATGGAACTCTTGCAAGGAAATTGACAAAAGCCTAAATCAGAGCAAGAAGAATGCTCTAACATGTTAAAGCGATTTTCTGCTCACAAACCACCAACCTATGATGGCAAGCCGGATCCCACCGAGTTCGAAGAATGGATTAACCATATGGAGAAACTATTTGACGCTACTCAGTGCTCCGAGAAATGGAAGGTGAATTTCGTAGTATTCTATCTGAAAGGGCAAGCAGACCTTTGGTGGAAGACTGCAAAGGGAATGCAAAGCCAACCCGGCTTTGGGTTGGAAAATCTGAAGGGAGCAATGAGAAATCAGTTTTACCCCCAGAGCCTGCAGCTCAAAATGGAATCCGAGTTCATTCATCTCAAGCAAAGGAATATGTTTGTGTTAGAGTATGCTGTGAAATTCAACGAGCTTGCTCGATTTGCTCCTGACTTAGTGTCTACGGATCGACAGCGGATGAACCGCTTTGAAGAAGGTCTTAATCTCGATCTTCAGGAGAAACTTGTAGCACACATGAGTACATCCTTCCAAGAGCTGTATGATAGGGTTATCAATGGCGAAAGAAAAAGCAAGCTTCGGAAAGAGATCTTTGAGAACGGGAAAAGAAAGAAGAATTTTCAAAACCAACCCAACAATGGGTCATTCAAGAGGCAAGAAACTGGAAATCGAGGTGGAAATTTCGGAAACCAAAATCAAGCTCGAAAATGCTCTAAGTGTGGAAAGTGGAACCATACTGACAAGGAATGTCGAGCTGGTACAAGGGAATGCTACAAGTGTGGTAGTAAAGATCACATGGTCCGAGATTGCCCTCAATGGCGTCAAGGACAAGCCAACAGGAGAAATGAACCAGCTGGTCAGAACCGTGGAAATGGTGGTGCTACATACCGTAACCCTCCCCGTGGACCTCCCCAAGCTGCACGAGTATTCATGATGCAACGAGAAGAAGCTGAAGCTGATGATACCGTCATTACTGGTACTTTTCCTGTCAATTCTATACCTGCTTATGTTCTTTTCGATTCTGAAGCTTGACATTCATTTGTCTCTACATCATTTGCTAAAAACTTGAAAGTAAAACCATGCTCTCAATTCTCTGTTATGTCTGTTGCCCTCCCAAATGGAGAATCTATCTCATGTGATGTCATATATAAGAATTGCCCTACTAAGAGGAGGTTGTGAATTTCTAGTTGACCTAGTTCAATTTGAATTAACCGACTTTGATGTGATCTTGGGTATGGATTGGTTATCCAAACACAAAGCCGACATAAATTGCCTTAACCATGAAATAACCCTTAAGAAACCATACGGAAGTGAAGTATCTTATAGAAGAAGAAAGGCCAAATCCAAAATCGTCTCAACCTCAAAAGCCTTCAAACTTCTCATGACTGGTTGTCAGGGATACCTTTGCAACATGGTAGACCTAACCACCCCTGAACCTTCTCTATCTACATTCCCATAGCTTGTGAATATCCTGATGTAACACCCCGACAATTCTCTCTTTTCTAAAATACCTTTTTAAAATAAAACATGGAGAATTATCAAAGTATTATCGCCCGTGTGAAAACGTATCGGCTTATTCAGAATTTTGCAGCGGAAAACATAATAAATAAACTCTATTAATAAAACTCATCAGTCAACTACAAAGTCAACTCCAAAAGTCAAACCAACAAAATCAAAGTCAACTACGAAAATCATAAACTTAAAGTATGATAAATAGTCTAACAAGCTCTCCAATCCCGAACCCAATGATGCATCATCTTCAAACCTGTAGATGAACAATGCACTATTGATCCCTAGAGACTGCTCACCAAAATGGGTCATCACAGGATCAATAAGGCATAGCCATGATCAACATACACAAACAAAAGCACGTAATCAGCAAAGCTGAGTACTACATAGTAAATAAATAAACAATACTAACATGATACTAATAAATAGTAAGTAGGAATAAATAATAACATAATAACTTGCAGATAACTTTTACTGAACTAAACTTTAACAACATTCTTATTACTTTAAATGGAATAGTCAATGGACCGAGTTGTCTAACTAAAACCAGCCTTCCCTTTGGATGACGAAATACGGGCGCGATTCCGTATTCCCATGACCTACGATATCGAGGAACCTTTGAAATAAAAATAGGACACGGTGATCAATCCGGCCCCAGAAAAAGCTATGGCCCGCTCACCATGTACCCCAACTCCTGATTGTCCAACACTTCAGACATGCACCAGTCTAAAGCTTATTGCTATCCAGTTTCACTTTACATGATTTACCATTTATTACTTGTTATGACTCACAAGCAACACAAATAGCACAATCAACAAACAATCACAACTTTCTTTTTATCTTAGGATTAGATAAGTGATCATACAACTTAACAACCCAAGATTAATTCCAACTTTAATTCAATCTTTCTTATTTGTTGAACCTAGCCAACAACCAAACTACCTTTCATAGGTATAAAATATCAACTTACTAAATAAGGCCCTCGGTCCTTATAAAGCAGTGAAATACTCAAAAGGGAACAAATGATCAATTATGATCCAAACCAATATATATATATTAATTCCCCCATGTGAATTAATAAAATAAAGTTCCCAACCATATGCTTGCATCAATCTTCCATACAAGCATGATATAAATCTCATAATATAAATCTCAAAATCAACATGTTTACACAACGGCATAAAACATGCATAATCCAACATAATAGAAATCATATATGAACTCAACATAGTCCTATACATGATACTACATAACTTTCCTTCTTAATATCATGATACTACATCAATCAACACATAGGTATGTACGTACCTTGTGTAGACAAACTGATAGGCCACTTTAACAGTCTTACAAATCGCCTAGAAAGAATTCTCCACCTAAAATAACCAATATAAATTCATAATCAATCCTTCATGAATTTACAGCAATAATAAAATACTTTAAATCCTTCTAAAACATGTTTAAAACCTTTCCCAATAATAAAACTTGATTAATAAACCTCCTAGCATAATACTTACTACACTAGTGGTTAAAATCCATCATAAAACTCCATAAAATACCAAGGATGTCTTGGCCTAGTGGTTAAGATTGAGGTGCTGTGAACGATAGGTCACAGGTTCGAATCCCCCTCCCCTTCTTTGTAATTTGTACTGCCTTCGTGGCTCATATGGATCAAAAAAAATAAAACTCCATAATAAAACTCTCTTTAAAATTCCAGCAATATAACATAAATTAAAACTTCCTCAAAACATATTCAAACATACTTAAAATCATAAAGATAATAAATTTCATAACTTATAATAAACTACTATGATTTTTTAACTTTTAAAACCCTAAAAATTCATGCTTTGATAATTAAAATCTACTTTAAACTCAAATATGCAAATCTGAATTTTATTTCTTCAATACATAAATTATATAACTTGAATTCAATAATAAATCATTAAACTATAAATTTTAAACATGAATAAATCAATACCAAACTCTAAAGATACAAACTTTGAATAAAACTTGAGGAGGAAGAAAAGAAACAAACCAAAGCAAAGGAAGAAACGAGGAAGGAACGCCGACGGGTAGCGACGGCCGGCAACGACCGCTTGAAGCGGTCGGTGATGGTGGATGGGTGGCAGGCCGGCGAAGCAGCGACGAGAAGGCAGAAAGAGCTAGGACGAAAAATCGAAGAGAGAGAAAAAGAATTAGGGTTACCGAAATTGTGGGAGGAAAGAGGAGAGAGAAAATAGCTCGTGTGGAAATTTTTGGGGTTTATGGGGTTTATATAAATTTCCCCTTGTGGGCTTAGGAAAATGTAATTGGGCTAGGATTATAAAACCTTTTCCAAATCTAAGAGTGTTTGGGCTCCTCACACCCACTTAAAAATCCTTTTCCAAATCCAATAAGTATTTCAAACATTTCAAATACTTTCAAAGCATGACTTTAATAAAATATTTGACTTGAATAAATCATTAAAGTAATTCCCTTGACTTTCAAATAGTCAACCTTTGAAGAAATAAATCATTAAAATGCTAAAATATATTTAAATATAAATAACTATATATTAAAATATATTTATTAAATTCATAAAATTACGGGGGATTACACCTGTCGTATTTCCAGAAGAGATACCTGGCATGCCTCCACAAAGAGAAATAGATTTCAGCATAGACCTGATTCCAGGAACTGCTCCAATATCTAAGGCACCTTATAGAATGGCACCAGCTGAGTTGCAAGAATTAACGATACAACTAGATGAATTACTTGAGAAAGGGTATATTCGACCTAGTGTATCACCTTGGGGTGCACCAGTGTTATTTGTGAAAAAGAAAGATGGAAGCTTGAGATTATGCATTGATTATCGGGAGTTCAACAAGATCACCATCAAGAATAAATATCCACTACCCCGCATCGATGACCTTTTTGATCAGCTTCGAGGAGCCAACACCTTCTCAAAGATTGATTTGAGATCTGGATACCACCAACTCCGAATCAAACCCGAAGATATTCCAAAAACCGCTTTTAGAACCCAGTATGGTCATTATGAGTTTACGGTAATACCATTTGGACTGACCAATGCTCCTACTGTTTTTATGGACTTGATGAACCGAGTTTTCAAACCTTACCTCGACAAGTTCGTAGTGGTGTTCATTGACGACATATTGGTATTCTCAAGAAATTCGCGTGAACATGAAGAACACTTGAGAAGAGTATTGGAGGTATTAAGGGAGAACAAGTTATATGCAAAGTTGAAGAAATGTGAATTCTGGTTGAAAGAAGTCGCCTTCTTAGGGCATATTATTTCGGAGAATGGAATCTCTGTTGACCCACAGAAGATAAAAGCTATAATGGAGTGGCCTAGACCCACCAATGTCACAGAAATCCGAAGTTTTATGGGCTTAGATGGTTATTATCGAAGATTTGTCCAGGACTTCTCCAAATTGCTTCACCCATAACCCGATTGGTAAAGAAGTCGGTCAAATTTGAATGGAGCAATGAAAGTGAAGCAGCTTTTCAGGAGTTAAAGAAGCGTCTTACCTCTGCCCCTGTCCTCACCCTTCCCTCTAATAAAGACGACTTTGTGGTGTATAGTGATGCCTCCAAGCATGGATTAGGATGCGTCTTAATGCAAAACGATAAAGTTATAGCCTATGCTTCCCGACAACAAAAACCACATGAACAAAACTACCCAACCCATGATCTTGAACTAGCAGCTGTTGTGTTTGCTCTCAAAATATGGCGACACTATCTCTATGGTGTTCCGTGCAAGATCTTTACCGACCACAAAAAGAGCTAAACTTGAGACAACGTAGGTGGCTAGAACTTCTCAAAGATTACGACCTCAACATTCAATATCACCCTGGCAAGGCTAATGTTGCGGCTGATGCCTTAAGCCGAAAATCCCACCTAAACACCATCCTAACCCTACCCAAAGCTATCCAAAAGGATCTATGGAAGATGGAAGTGGAGATCATTCAAAGGAAAGGAGATGCATGCTTGAATGCATTGGAGTTAAGGCCGACATTGTTGGAAGAAATAAAGGAAGCACAAAGTGAAGATATGGAGTTAGAGAAAATAAAGGATGATGTAAAGAAAGGAAAGTCACCAGGATTTATGATTCAAGAAGATGGTACTCTGAGATTCCAAGGAAGGTTATGTGTTCCCAATAATGAATCGTTAAAAAGGAAAATTCTAGAAGAAGCTCATGACAGTCCTTTCTCGGTACCCTGGAGGAAACAAGTTATACAAGGATTTGAAACAAACATTCTGGTGGAGCAATATGAAGCAAGAAGTTGCAGAATTCGTTTCAAGATGGTTGACTTGCCAAAGGATAAAGATCGAGCACCAGAGGCCTGCAGGATTGCTACAACCACTAGATGTTCCCACTTGGAAATGGGATTCGATTTCAATGGATTTTATTATGGGATTACCACTATCATCTAGAGGCATGAATTCTATTTGGGTGATTGTGGATAGATTGACCAAGTCCGCACATTTCTTGGCTATAAGGAATAATTGGAGCTTGGATAAGCTAGCGGAGTTGTATATGAATACAATTGTCAGACTACATGGAGTCCCGAGTTCAATTGTATCTGATCGAGACTCACGATTCCAGGCGAAATTTTGGAAGGAATTGCAGAAAGCTCTTGGCACTAGACTTGATTTCAGTACCGCTTTTCACCCAGCAACCGATGGTCAGACATAACGAATAATTTAGACTCTCGAAGATATGTTAAGGGCATGTATATTAGATTTCCAAGGAAGCTGGGAGAAATATTTGCCACTCGTATAATTTTCTTATAACAACAGCTATCAAGCTAGCATTGGGATGGCACCCTATGAAGCACTCTATGGAAAACGGTGTAGAACACCCCTCTGTTGGAGTGATATAGACGAAGCTAGAATGATTGAGCCTGACTTAATACAAGAAACAACAGAAAAAGTACGATTGATACAGGCTAGGATAAAGGCTGCTCAAAGCCGACAAAAGAGTTATGCGGATCGACGAAGAAGACCATTAGAATTCATGGTGGGTGATCATGTCTTTCTGAAAGTATCACCAACTAAAGGTGTCATGAGATTTGGGCAGTCTGACAAACTAAGTCCGAGATATATTGGCCCATATGAGATTCTGGAGCGTGTCAACGAAGTAGCTTATTGCTTAGCACTATCGACAAGTTTGGATAGGGTTCACAATGTCTTTCATGTGTCAATGCTGCGAAAATATATACCAGGTTCTAACCATGTGATTAGACACGAACCCCTAGAGCTTAGAAATGATCTAACGTATGAAGAAAAACCGATCGAAATTCTCGATCGACGAGAAAAGCAACTTAGGAATAAAGTAATCCCTATGGTGAAGGTTCTATGGGCTAACCATTCGTCGTCATAAGCCACTTGGGAAGTAGAATATCAGATGAAAATATAATATCCTCACCTATTTGCTTAGATGATGATTTTGTGAGGTTACTTACAATATGCAGTGAATACTTGACTTTGAAATTATGTGCTTGTATATATATGAGTTAATGAAAATATGATTATTAGCTATCATTATTAAGTTTCGAGGACGAAACTTTTTCTAAGGGGGGAGGATGTAATATCCGGAAACTTTAAACTTGCTTAAATTAAATAATAATAATTAGTGGTTAAATTTTTCCTTTAATCATAAGTTATGACTGAAATTTTGTTACTCTATATCCAAGTAATGATAAAGGATAATTAGTTCGTTAAATAAATATATGTTGTATGTATGGCAAGAGTTGCAAATAATAACAAGTGAATGTTAGATTAAATAATAACATCAATAAAGGTACTTCTAATCCAATGTTGGCACAAATTGATGGTATTAAAAAAAAGGGAAAAAGAAAAGGAGAAAAAAGAAAAAGAAAAAGAAAAAGGAAAACTAAATACAAACTACAGTTTTCATTCTCTCCATCTCCAATTTTCCTTCACAAGAAACCCATCAAGGAAATTTTAATCCAAGATGAATCTTTATACACACAAAAACTCAAATCCAATTAAAAACTCCAATTCAAACCGAACTCTCCCAAAAATTCAATTTTTTCATCAATTCCATCAACACCATTCACAAAAATTCGAACACAACCATGGCTATAAATAGCCATATGTGCCTCTCAACTCACCACTCATCCACCACCCTATCTTCCACCATCTTCACCACCACCAGAATTCCACCATATTCGCCGGAAACCGCCACCCAAAACACCCCCTTAAGCTTACCTATTTTCGTAACACACACCACACTCTCTCTCTCTCCCCTGTTTCGAACCAAACCACCTGCCCACCACCCTCGCACCACCGCAGCGCCGCTGCGCTGCCGCCCCTACACGCACCACCACGACCTCTTGTGCGCCACACCCACCGCACCGCCAATCACCGCGTACCTCCCTTCTCCTTCGCTCGTTCGTCCTCCCTCTCTCGCCCCAACTCTCTTTCTCTCTCGTGCTCCTTTCTCCCTCCTCGCGCGCCGGCGAGCCACACCACAGCACCGCCGGACCCAGCGCCTCCTGCCGTGTCGCCTCGCCTCTGCTGTCGGAGCTCCACTCCGCTGCCCAGTCTTCCTCCCTTCTCTGTTCTTTTTCGAGACTGCTCAAGTGAGCTGAGGTATTTTAATACCTCTCTAACTTTGTTTTCATTTTATTCTTTTTGTGTTGCTTAAGTAATTGAGCCCAAATTAACCCTTTATTAATTAGTTTATTGTTGGGCCTAAATAACTAATCTATTTTGGTAGACCATTGTTTTAGTTTTATTGATAGCCTACCTTTATTGGGCTTAATAGATTGAATACTTAGTTTTAATTAAGTCTCTAATTAATTGTTCTAATTAGGCAATAAGAACTAAACTAAATAATTTACTTATGTATCACTAATGGTTACTTTACTCTTGCAATTTGAGAGATGAAAATAAACATTAGGAATAATTAAACTTGTTTATGAGTTCATGAAAATGCTTAAATGTTAATGATTATGTTAGCAATCACTATGTTAATCATAGATAAACGTATAATATTACATATTAAACGAGTAATCTTTGGCTATAAAATTACTTGTTGACAATAAATGTAATAATAATAACTAGAGGATTAAATGTTAAAATAAATTGAATATTTATATATTCGTTGCCAAATTTTGTTGGTTAGATTAAAAGGAAAGGATATTACAGCCCCTTCGAAATGTGTTTGTGAAATGATGTTTATAATTATGTTAAGGATTTTGTGATGTGATTCTTTATATGGATTGTGGGATACTTAGATTGTTTTCGAATGAGTTTCGTAAATGATGATCTTAATGAGTTATTGATGCTCAAGTATGATTCATGAAAGATCTATGGCTTATGCCGATGAATGTTAAACAAACGAAACATGATAAATAAAAGTGAAAGAGGTTATGGCAGTATAATGTTACGCTTATCTACTTTATGGTCGTGCACGTACCTTCGCACCCGCCGTACACCCAATAAGGGAGCCGGGCTCCTTGAGGGGTACCGCATGTTATGTTACTACTCTATTTTGGTGCGAGCGGTGTATCCAACAAGGGAGCCGGGCTCCTTGAGGATCATCGCATGGTGGGAGACGTCCCGCATGTCTATACTCGCCAGTTACCAAACTAAAAGATGAAAAGATAATGGGAACTTATGAAGTTTCAAGACGCTACTTATAATTGTTCACCTTGCTATTATTTCATTATTGATTTCTAATGTGTTTTATCATATTCTCTTCTCCCTGTTTGCAAATAAAATGAATTGAAATGAATTTACGTTGTTAGGGTAGTATGTTACTGCGTTTCGGCTCACGATGTTGCTTTTGATTTTAGGTACTGATGAAGGAGACGGGATGACGTAGAAGTGAGGATGGTCAACCACTTTACGTTTATGAAAACTATATTGGTTGTGTAATCTAAACTTATGATCACTAGAACATGAACTTAGTTTAACTATAACTACGTAATTATCAATGTTTAGCTATTTATATCTATATAAGTAAGATGCTTACGAGTTTCAATGATTATAATATGTTTAGTTTCATGAAGGAATGTTTGCCTTGTATTTCCCCGAACATAAAATACGGCAGTAGCGCACCGACCATCTAAGTTCCGCTGCTAATGATGCATTAATTAACTTAAACATGATGTTTAGAGGTCGGGGTGTTACAACTTTACAGTATGTGAATGGTCGGGGTTGACGGATGGTGCTTTTCTGCCGTCTCTCACTTACGATTTGGTGGTTTTTAGATCCTATTATGACTTGGGGTTTACATCAGACCCCCTCCTAGCCAGGATGAGCAGAAGCCAATGTTGTGTGCCATCTGTAATGCTGAGATGCTGAATGGGAAAGATGTAGCTGTCTTTTAGAACAACAGAAGGATCGTTGTTTCCTCTTCCGTGTTTAATCAGCTTCCTTTTTGGGTAGTGGGGGTTTCATAAATACCTCAAACTCACATAGCAAGATCCAATTGATCAAACAAGACGTGTGAAAAACATGATAGGCCTGAATGAATTGAATGAATTGAAAAGGCAAAGCATCAGTTAAAGATTACATTTAGGTAGATATAAGAAAAAATGCGAAAAAATTATGCTTATCCCACGATCGTTCCGGCTATGACACAACATCCTTTGTGTGTATAGATTAACTAGGGCAGCGCCATCTTTACCATAGACCATCTCAGTCTTGCAGATAGCACAAACCTTCTCCCTCTGCTCATCTTGGCTAGGAGGGGGGGGTCTGCTGTCACACCTAAACCAGAATAATATCGAAAAACCACTAACCATAACTGAGAGAAGGCACAAGAAGGCACAAAACCACCATCCGTTGAGCCCAACCATTCACATAATTAATGTGAATTGCTCACCTACTATCTCCCTTAGCTCCCCATAAACTCTTCCACACCCCATTCTTTTTACAGGCAGCTCAACAATACCCCCTATCGTCAGAACTCCTCGAATCACCAAATCATTTTCTAACCTCTCCTCACCAATCCCATAATTCAGAAATCTAACCCCGTCATCAAAGGGCCAACAGCGTTTGCGATCTGATTACAAAAAAGTATAAGGTAAAAGAGAGCAATTGTTAGTGTTTCGGAAACCCTAGATCTGAAAATTAGGCACCAAATTAAGAAAAGGAGAAAGAGAATTTGGGGCTTCATCCTTTGTTTTTAGTTTTTGACAAAAGCAGTAATAATAAATATAGGCGATTACATTTGACGGAGTATATCAGTATAATACTTCCTCCGTTCTTTTTCTATTGCAACAATGAGAAATTTACACTATTCACTCACCAGCCTTTAAATATGTATTGTGATTTTTACATAAGAAAAAATATAGTCATGTAGGGTCTTGTTAGATTCGTCTCGATATATACTTTCAAAATATCAAATTTGTATAATTTTTACTAAAACCTAATTAAATATATTAATAGTTGAAGGTGTGCATTGGCAAGCGTGAAAACTCAATTGTTGCAATAGAAAAAGAACGGAGGAAGTAATAGATAAGTTTATCTAAAATAAGTTACTACCTCCGTTTCATATTAGATGCTAATACACTTTCAAAAACACGGACTCCTAGGCAATTTTTGGAGAAGAGAGAGATAGAGAGAAAGAAAAACGGGGACCCATGTGATTGGAGAGAGATAGAGAGGATGTATTTCCCAAAAAAGAAAGTGTAGCATCTATTGTGAAACACCCCATTATAGAAAGTGTATCATTTAATATGAAACAGAGGTAGTACAACAAATTACGAGCATGAAAATAGCTAAGTCTAGGCTCTTTGACTTTTTACTCTTTCTCTCTCTAGTCTCTACTGCTCCTCTCTGTCACCAGTCTAGGCTCCAGCGTTTTCTTTAGTCTTTACTTCTCTCTCTTTCTTCTCTTTTTACGGATCAGAGGTATCTTGTCCTCTTAAAAAGATAAGATCAAAGTCCTCCTGCCATCCTGATTATGTGACTTATATATGTCCAAACAAATAGATCTTCCAAGTTCCTTAATATCTCCCGAGAAGATATGAAAAGATTGCAACAAGGGAAATAGTTGCATTTCTATCAATCCCATTCAAGGTTGATGTCAATTCGTATCTCAGAAACAAAAACCCGTATCAAGAACGAGGCCCCCTACAAACAAGATTTCAGCGAAGCAAAGGTCTCAAATATGGTGACTTCACTAGAGAATGTCACCAACTTCATTAATCAATCAGGTCTTCAGCCGAAGGATGCAGAGATGCAAGAAGTTTCAGTCTATGAAGCAACCCAACAGAAGGTAGTTATGCACAAGAGCCAGTTGCAGGAGTAATGAGCAAGGGTCATGTATCATCAATGATCCCAATGGTGTTTGCAAAAAGGTAAGCAGCTAGGGAAGCAAGGATAAGAGCATTAAGGATTGTCAGGTCTAACATACGAAAGGTTTTACCGAATGTCAATTCGAGATCACTCAAAGGTCTGTATCCAGGAAAACCAAGGTTGAGGTGCTTTCAGTATGCAGCTTCAAAGTCTCGTCCCCCCGATGTCGGTTGTAAGCGCAAGTTAGTAGGATCAATTCCCTTAGATGTGACTCCCTCCCCCTTTAAGAAGCGTATTTTTTGCGTGGCGTCATGTTGAATATGTTATAGGCTTAATTTGTCGACCCATGAGGGTTAGCTTATAAACCAAGCTTGCTTGGTGGAGGTGGTGGGGAACTCACCTTGTGACTTTGAGGTCACAAGTTCGAGCTCCACTACCTACTTGTGCTTGGGAGTATGGATTCCCTTAACCCCCTACTCTAAAGCGTTGACCTGTGTAGCTGGGCTGGCTGACCTGCGATAGGTGCTGGTCCAGTAGGGTCCTTGTTCTTACCAAGGGGTTCCCAGTGGAGGTCCCAAAAAAAAAAGAGAGTTAGCTTATACTTTTTCTTGTGTGTACTTATTGCCGAAAAAAAAATTATCTTACCTTTAAAAAAGATTATATAGAAAAACCCTAAAATAAAATAAAAAATCATATTTCGGCGTTTTAAGCCCGTGGTATTTAAAAGAAGAGGCACCAGTCCTTTAAGGTGATACTAGTATTTTTTGCACGCTATGCGTGCGTGTCATATTAACATTCTTTTTCTCAATTAGTTATTCATCAGTGCTACAAAAAATTTGATTCGAACAAACATTTATAATGATTTTTAATTTTTTAAATATATTTTTCTTAAATCAATGTTTCGTTGGTTTTTTTAGTTATTTGTTCATCATTATTCAAATCTCTATTATATAAGTGAAGGAAATACAAAGCAGAGGAAAGCCTGTGCTCAAATAAAGTGGAAGAATTTGTGTATCAGATTCAATCATTGAATATTAATAAAGTGGAAGAGTTTGATTTATATAATAGGAAATACCGAATAATAATCAACATATAGGTTTTAAAATATTATCATTATAATTATTAATATGAAATTCAAGTTTTCATTTTTTGTACGGATTGTTTCAATCAAGTTATAATTTATTTTTTGATTAGAGTTTTTCACACATATTTAAGAAGAGAAAATCATTTTCCTTAATTTAATATTTAATTGAAATTTGAAATTCAATTCCATTATTAACTTGTTCAATATATATGGCAGGTAGGAAGAAGAAAATATTATTTAATATATATGGCATTTAAATCATTAAGGGTATATTAGACTTTTTATGAGGGGACACCATCTTCCTCCCCCTTCACTTATATAATAGAGATAATTTGTTAGCCCTAGTTTTAATTTCTTTAGATGATTAGTTTGTTGATTTCAAGCATAATTTGTTAGATTTTCAATTAGGGATGGTGAAATAAATTAATTTGTTGTAAGAAGTGAGTATTAGTTTAATTTAGATTTCATATCAGATTAATTTTGGAGCATTTTGGGTGTAAAGAGTTGTAATTTTTTTTGTCAATCTAAAACCCTCCGTAATCTTCTTTGTTCCAACAGGCAACATCTATCATTACTCCCAGTTCCTTCTTTTCTTGTCAAATTTCCGGTAAATAAATTATAGAAGTCCAGTTCTTTCCTCCTTTTCTTCATATCGATGCTTAAGTTCAATTATTTGGTTTTGGTTTTTGATTTGTTCGCAATTTGTTTGAATTTTTATTTAATAAATTTAATAAATAATTTAAAATCCAATAGATTTCGTGATGGATGTTGACAAGATTTGGTGCTCTTCCTGCTGTCAACTTCGACCTTTTCGGATCGAAGATTTGCACATTCCATCTCAAAATAAAAATAAAAAGAAATTGATCATCAGGTTAGTTCACTTTGATAATTAACCCTTTAATTTATATATTTTTTGTGTTTTTGTATGTACGTCGCTCTTTTGGACCTCTTCATTTGCCATGATAATTGGATAATCATAGATTATCAAAAGCCAAATTCTTGTTGAAATATTTGAATTTGTGTTTTAGTCGATGGCTGCCGAATTCACGGGACTAGATCATCTATTATGCTTCCATTAAGTTCCGATCAAGCAAGTCTAATAAGCAACATTCGGGTTCAATAAGTTGTAATAAGTTTCAATCTGGTTTAATAAGTTCCTGTTAATGTATTAATCTACATGTGAGCTTGTCCCACATTGAAGAAAGAGAGAGAGGATGACTAACATATAAGCTTAATGGGCTACTCCTTCTATAACCAATTGGTTTTAGGATGGAACCTCATCTGACTTGTGTGTAGTTACTCTCTCCTCCGGTGTAGGCCTGTGTGTGCAGGCCCAATGATGTATGTTAGTTCCAGTCAGGTTAAATAAGTTCAGATTAGCAATTGCCAATTAGGTACAATAACTTTAGATAAGTTGGAGTTTTGGGGTGAAGAAATGAGTATTTGCATCATTAAGTCTAATTTGCATGTAAAAGAAATCTCAATTTGTCTTGGGGTTCTAGTGACTGGTGAGTTTGATTGTTTGAATAATTACATAAATGAATCATGGAAGGTTGAATGGGTTTGTTGCTTATCCATGTTTTTGGGTTTCTTAATTTGTCATGACCTCGATCAAAACTGCATGTAGTTCTTGCTTCCACTGTTTTCAGTTCCAGTCAGGTTAAATAAGTTCAGATTAGCAATTGCCAATTAGGTACAATAACTTTAGATAAGTTGGAGTTTTGGGGTGAAGAAATGAGTATTTGCATCATTAAGTCTAATTTGCATGTAAAAGAAATCTCAATTTGTCTTGGGGTTCAAGTGACTGGTGAGTTTGATTGTTTGAATAATTACGTAAATGAATCATGGAAGGTTGAGTGGGTTTGTTGCTTATCCATGTTTTTGGGTTTCTTAATTTGTCATGACCTCGATCAAAACTGCATGTAGTTCTTGCTTCCACTGTTTTCGAGTTTTGAGTAACATAGTACTACGTAGTGTATTCTCTCACATTAACTGTAATGAAACTTAATGGGTTTATATCTTCAGTATCCCTTAATTTCTTCCATTTCCTTGTCAGATCTTGTCTACGAAGTTGTGATTGGTGTGGCAAGGTCATTGATTCAGTTAAAAGGTCAAACAAGCCAAGTTTTGTTGATAATGCAGAGGAAGGGCTGGTAGGTGCTTGTAAGAATTTGAGTAATTTGCTTTCCTTAATTAAGTTTTTGGAGTATTACGTTTGTTTCCTTTTTTACGGAATCAGCTGTTAGCTGGAGTTTTTCTGGAGACCGAACAAACTGAAAATGCAATCTCACAGGAGATGACTCCAATTTCACTGAAGAAGACGCTTAATTGAAGTATGTATTGCCAAAATGTCAATGTGATTGCTACTGCCAATTGTACGCCTAGCGCCTTTTAAATCTAAGCTGCCAAACTTGATTAATCTTAATTACTTTATGGAGTTTTTGCTATTGCTATTTTTTTACTTGGTAAATGGTATTCTCTCTTGTTAGCTCTTTGTTGCTGTGAGGTAGTAGTATCTGGATTGCTCTACTGTGAGGTTAATGCTGGTTCTATCGCACCATCTATCACCATGTTGCTCGTAGTTCTTAGCATACTTGGTTTTAGGTTTGTCTCCCCTTGTCGTGGTTGCTAACTCAGACTAAGTCTTAATATGGCTTAGTTGTCACTTTTTGCTAACTTTGGCTTTTTACATAGACTTGTTCGAGCTATGATGTGTCTTGTCCAATTTATCTCAACATGCCTAAAACAATAAAGGCACTAGTGTATCTTCTAAAGTTTTACCTTTTCCCGCGTATCGTCAATTGCTTGCCTCACTTATACAGAGTATTTTGGAATGGTACTCTTATTTATTTACATAGCCTTTGACAGTCAATCTTGACAAATTTAGACTTCAGTGTTTTAATGTGGTTCCACAATTTACTTGTGTGTGATATTGGTGTGATGTGATGCAGCAGTCCGAGAGGAGGAGACAAGGAGTCGAGGACTACAGTTGCGGACAACCTGTATCTTTTGGCAAGTCCTCAGAATGAAGACTTCAACAAGCTGGTTAGGAGTGTGTGTTTTGTTGTCCTTGGTTATTACAGTATGTTTTATTAGTCTATGTCGGTTGTGTTTAACTCAACCTGTTTTTTTAGTAGTAATAAATTCCAATCACTTATAACAGTGAACGTCCACTTGCTGTTTTTTCTTTGTATCTGACGTTTGCATTGCAAATATCTTAGTACTAACAACCTGCCAAAATCAATTGTGTTTATCCTTAGTTGGCATTGCGTCTTTTCTCTACTTTTTCTCTGCTGCTCCACACCACTTTAGTGCTGATTTTGTCCGTTGCCTAAGTCAAAGGAATGTAGAGTTCTCCTGGATCTCTTTGGACGCGAATTATATGCAGTCCATGGTTATCTCCTATTATCCAGGGAAGTTGGACATTATTCTTTCATTAAGATAATCAGTTCCTATTTTTATTACCACGAAAGAAATACGCTTTGCTCCTTTTATTATCAATGGTGGTGCTGGTGCAATAAGTGGTTATAGTCCTCGTGTCTGGACAGTCTGTAGTCCTCCGTCCGTGATTAATACTCACGCTGCTGGTGGTGATGCTGGGTGGGTGGACCTTGGCAGTGTTGCAGAAGGGAAGGCAGTTTGTTTTGCCTTAAGGCTGGCCAAAATTTTATGGGCTTCGTGAATTTATTCTCGAATCAGATTGCCAAACCATAATCTCTTGGCTGATAGTTCGTTCTATCTCCCAATCTGATCTTGACTCTATTCTTGAGGATGCTCTAATGCTAAGCAGTAATTTCTTTTGTGTTTCTCACCACCTCTCTAGGATAGTGCCTTTTGGCGCATAACAATCTTGGGATAATCATTACCCTTCGGAAGTATCCCGTATGTATTTATGAACTCTGTTCCATGCCTTAATAAAATGTGCCCTATCTGTTTTTCCTCAAAAATAATTTTTCGATAATAACTAATGACTTATATAGGTAGATATAGGTGGGATCCACTGAAACTAACCTTAAGTTGAAAACTGAAAACCGATCTTTTTGCTCATTTTGCAGATCTTTGCTCATTTTAAGAAATTTTTGCTCATTTTAGCAAATTTTCGCTCATTTTACCAAGTTTTTGCTCATTTTATGTTTTTTGCTCATTTTAGCAAATTTTCGCTCATTTTACCAAGTTTTTGCTCATTTTATATTTTTTTGCTCATTTTATATTTTTTTGCTCATTTTATGTTGCAGTTTTCGGTTTTCAGCATAAAAAGTGGTTTTCACGTGATCCTATTCCTATATATATATATATATATATATATATATATATATATATATATATATATATATATATATATATATATATATATATATATATATATATATATATATATGTAGGATCCACTGAAAACTAACCTTAAGCTGAAAACTGAAACCCGACTTTTTTGCTCATTTTGCAAATTTTTGCTCATTTTATGTTTTTTGCTCATTTCATGTTTTTGCTCATTTTAAGAAACTTTTGCTCATTTTAGCAAACTTTCGCTCATTTTACGAAGTTTTTGCTCATTTTACAAACTTTTGTTCATTTTATGTTTTTTAGCTCATTTTATGATTTTGCTCATTTTAAGAAACTTTTGCTCATTTTACAATTTTTTGCTCATTTCATATTTTTGCTCATTTAAAGAACTTTTGCTCATTTTATCTTTTTGCTCATATTATGTTGCAGTTTTCAGTTTTCAGCATAAGGAGTGGTTTTCACGTGATCCTATTCCTATATATATATATATTTGGGAATTGGATCTTGTGAAAACCACTCTTAGGCTGAAAGCTGAAAACTGAAAACATTAGATCCTGGCCGTTGATCTTTTGATCTCGCGGACAGAATGCGCTGAATATGTTCCTTGACCTTCATAAATATCAAAACCCATTTTTTATCATAAACTTTCTCTCTCCTCTCTCCTTCCATTCTATTCTAGAACGCTTCTCTCTCCACTAAGCTCAATCATCTTTCTTTTTTTGGAGTGTTATCATCCTCCATTGATAGGTCAAGTAAGCTTTCAATCCCTTTTTTCACCAAAAACTTTCTCTCACCTCTCTCCTTCCATTCTATTCTAGAACGTTCTTTTCTCCACTAAGCTCAATCTTCTTCCTATTTTTGCAGCGTTTTTCATCCTCCATTGATAATTCGAGTAAACTTTCGATTATTTTTTGGTTTTAAGTTTAGTTATTTCCATTTTCTAACTTTTTAGAGATTTTTTTCAACGGTTTTTTCACCATATACCCCCGACAAATTGAAAAATTCACGATATACCCTCAGTGTTTCAGATATTCACCATATACCCCTGACTTTTCAAAACTGTTCACGAAATGCCCTTTTTGGTAATGGATGTTAAGTCACCGTTAGGGTTATTTACAATTTTGCCACTCTAACCCCTAACCATAACCCCCTAAACCCTAATCCCCTTAACCCTAACACTAACCCTAAACCCTAACCCTAAACACTAACCTTCCCACCACCTCCTCCCCTACCCTCCCACCACCCAGCCAGCCCCTCCCCCCCCACCGCCCGCGGCCGCGGCCCCGCCTCCCTCCCCCACCCCCAGAGCCCCCTCCCTCCCCCCCCCCTCCACGCCCCCCTCCCCCCGGCGCCCCGCCCCTCCCCCTCCACCGCCGATTTCCCAGCCCCCACCCCCTCCCCTTCGAATTCCCAGTCCCCACCCCCCCTCCTCCTCTATTTTCGTTTGCCCAAAGCCAAGAACCCCTCCCCTCGGTTTTCGAATTTACGGACTACTAGGGAGGGGGAGTTTTCAATTTACAGGGGAAATCGACGGTGAACGAAGAGGGGTGGGGGAAATCGGCGGTGAACGAAGAAGGGGTGGGCATTTCTCTCTCTATCGCGGCCTTTTGTCGTTGTTTCTCTCTCTCTCGCTCTCCTTGCGGTTCGCACCACGACGGGGATTGGGTGGCTCGATTTACGGGCTTGGGTGGTGGATTTAGGGCTTGGTTGGCTCGATTTATCCGGGCTTGGTTCGAATGGTGGTTCGAATGGTTCGAATGGTGGAGATGATGGTTCGAATAGATGATGGTGGAGATGGTGGAGATCGATGGGGAAGGAGTGGGGGACGGGCGGCGGCGATGGAGGGGAAGGGGGGTGGGGGAGGGGCGATGTCGGTGGAGGTGGAGGGGAGGGGGTGGGAGTGGGGTTGGGCTGGTAGGGAATTAGGGTTTGGGGTGGGTTAGGGTTAGGGTTTAGGGTTTAGGGTTATAATTAGGGTTAGGGTTAGGGTTAGGATTAGGGTATTAGGATTTTAGGGTTAGGGTTTAATGGTGGCAAAATCGTAAATACAGCTAACGGTGAGTTAACGGCAGTTAGGAAAAGGGTATATGGTGAACGTTTTCGAAAACTCAGGGGTATATGGTGCATATTTGAAACATTGAGGGTATATGGTGAATTTTCCAATTTGTCGGGGGTATATGGTGAAAAAACCGTTTTTTCAATATTTTGGTTTGGATTAGTGTTTGCATTTGGTTGTTCGTTTTCTTTTATGTGTCTATTTCGAGAATCAAGCAAATTTTCTTGTACTTTAGCTAAATTGTGGTTAATTTTTTTTTTAAATTCAGCCTTCATTTTTGTTTCTTGTTGTAAATTTGCTATTTTAAGGTTCATTTTGCTCATTTTAAGTAGTATTTGTTGATTTTGAAAGATAATGTCTGAAAATGAGCAAAAAACTTAAAATGTGCAAACAACATAAAATGACAAAAAAACCTCGCAAAATCAATGAGCAAAAATGTTAAATGAGTAAAAGTTTTTTAGAATGAGCAAAAAAACATAAAATGAACATAAATTTCGTAAAATGAGCAAAAATTTGTAAAATGAGCAATTTTTCAGCTTAAGCGTGGTTTTCAGTGGGTTCTAATGAGAAACTTCTTATGGTGAGAAGTGAGAACTGTGAGAATCACTTAAAATGAGCAAAAGTACAAAATGAGTAGAAAACATTAAATGAGCAAAAACGTAAAAGGAGAAAAAATGTAAAATGAGAAACACGTAACATGAGCATAAAAAAGTAAAATAAGCAAAACGTAAAATGAGTAAAAAAAACGTTGCGAAATGATAAAAAACATAAAATAAGCACAACATAAAATGAGCAAATACGTTACAAAATGAGCAAAATCTTCCTAAAATGAGGAAAAATGAGCGGTTCTCACCATAAGGGTGGTTCTTATATACATATATATATATATATACATATATACATATATATAGGGGCGGGATCACATGAGAATGCCTCAGAATGAATCTCAACCACACGATAAGATTAGAGTTACAACACTTGTTCATTAGAGTTATACCCTAGAAAAAACTTCGAGCCAAAAAATAAATTCAATTTTTTTTTCTAATATTATATCTTTTGGAGTTACATCACTTTTTCATTAGAATTACATCACTTGTTCATTAGAGTTATAGCGCGTAAGATCCATTCTCATTTCTCATATAAGTATGCATTCTCATATGAACTCACTTCTACACATATGTGTGTGGAATGAGTTCAAGTGAGAAAGACAATTTATATGAGAAGTGAGAAAAAATCTAGGCCCTAGATTAATGAAATCCAATGGCTCCCCCTTCTCTCATTGATCACGTATTCATGTGCATTCCTCACTCACTCTCCTCTCACCTCCTTTTATCTCCTTTCGCCTCCTCTCTCTTACACCTCCCCCTCTCTCCTCAATATACTATATACTCTGAAGTCTGAGCTTCATCAACTGATTGACCTAAAGTGGAGAAAGGAAACATAAAAAGGTGACCCCAAACCAAAAGCCCTCTTATTCTTCTCGTTGTCTATTTACTACTTACTAGGGCTATGCAATTATGCGTCCTTTCTGTGTCCAGCGGGAGACTGCTTGGCCATGCCCCATAGTTTTTGTGCTTCTACTAAAATTAAATTTTCAGATAGCATCTATTTATAGATTATAACATTTTTGTATCTTGCTGGATGGGAAGGCATGAGGTGGATTCTATTACATGTTGGGAAGATAGAGATGATAATGACGGGAGGGACTAGGGAGCAGATATAGATGATAGTTGAAAATGTGTCATTGGGGGGCTTTTTGGTTTATCGCCATTGCTATTATTGTCCTCATGTTCGTCCATTTAGTAAAATCTAAGGGTCCATATTGTTTCTCATTTCTCATCTAATAATATTCTCACATGATGTTGAATATATATATATGTATATATGTCTATATATATGTATATATGTATATATATATGTATATATGTATATATATATATGTATATATGCTTAAGTTCATATGAGAACCACCCTTGTGGTGAGAACCGTGAGAATCGCTATTTTTTCCTCATTTTACGAAAATTTTGCTCATTTCACGTGTTTGCTCATTTGATGTTTTGCTTATTTTATGTTTTTGCTCATTTTACAATTTTATGCTCGTTTCACGTTTTTTCTCATTTTACATTTTGTTCATTTGATGTTTTTTGCTCATTTAACTTTTGTATTCTTATTTTACGTTTTTCACATTTTACATTTTTGCTTATTTTTCGTTTTTGTTTATTTAATACTTTCTACTCATTTTATGCTTTTGTTCATTTTTTCATTTTTTTTGCTTATATATATATATATATATATATATATATATATATATATATATATATATATATATATATATATATATATATATATATATATATATATATATATATATATATTATCTTTGTGCGTTATAAGTCAATAATATATCATTATTTTTAATGATTGTTGAATATTATATTGTAGAACATAAAAGTACATTTTTATAATGCGTCCACGGGTCGGGTTTGGATCGGAGTGCGGGTCTAGCATATGTGGACTCTAGGACCCAAGCCCGACCGGACCCGTTGGGTCTAAGAAGTCCGGACCCGGACCCTTATAAATGGGGCGGGTTCTCACCGGAGTGCGGGTCGCGTCCAAGACCTATTATTATCTTTACCGCATCCCCCCACCCCTTGCGGGCCCGGCCCCCGCAGGGCTGCATCCCCCTCTCTCTCTCCTCACGGTCGTCTTGCCCGCGCCTGTTGGCCCAAGTTCTCTCGTCGGCTGCGGCCCAAGTTCTCTCCTTGTTACTGCCGGCGCGACACTATCTCCCCTGTTCTTGCCGGTCTTTGAAGAGATCAATTCTTTGGCGGCGGAGGGGGGGGGGCTAGGACGAAGGGAGAGGAAAGGGGGGAGGGGCGAGGGGCGAGGGAGGGAATGGGGGATAGGATAGGAGGGCGAGGGGGGCGAAGGGGGTGGAAAGAGAGGTGGGGGGGGCTGCGGCTGCGGGGGTTGGGGGGAGGGGTGGGGGGCGCTCGTGGGGGTGGGAGGGGAGAGGCTGCTAATGGGGGTAAGGGGAAGGGTGGGAGGCTGCTCGTGGGGGGTGGGGGGTGGGGTGGGGGCTACAAGGGTGGGGATGCGATGGGGGCTGCAGGGTTGAGGTGCGAGGGAGAGCGGCAGGGGTGAGGTGCGGGGGAGGGCGGTTGGTGGGGCTGGGTCAGGTGGTGGTGGTTGAGTGTTGGTGGTTAGGGAGAGAGAATTAGGTTTTTTTTAGGGTTAATTAGGATTTAACAAAAATATTATGGTTAATTTCTAACGGAGTTAACCGTCGTTAGTCATCAAGGGTATTTTGATGTATTAAAATGAAACTCGGGGGTACCATGTGAATTTTGAAAAGTGCGAGGGTACCTGGTGAATTTTCTGAAAACTCGGGGGTATTAAGTGAAAAAACCGTTATTTTTTTAATCAACCATGTTTCCATCATCTCATGTTTGCAGGCAGCAATTAAGGATACATATCCCCTGACAGTTAAAAGCTTTCCCATTTTTGCAGCAAAGTTTTCAACTTTGCGTTTAACATACATAACTTTGCGTTTTAAAACAGGTGCACCAAGAATTGTGTGCTCTTTGGTGCATCTACTTATTTGCGTGAAAAACCCCCTTTTTAGTGCTTAGGTGATTGTAACACCCCGACTTTTAAACATCGTTATTAACTTAATTAATTTATTTATGACAGTGGAACTTAGATGGTCGGTGCTACTGTCGTACTTTCCGTTAGGAATATACAAGGTAAACATTTGTCTTGAAACTAAAAACATATTATAGTAATTGAGATTCATAACTAACTTGAATATATAATTATAATTAGAGTTTAGCATAAGCAGAGTTCAGAATCTAGTACTCATAAGTTTAGTTAGATTACATAACCAACGTAGTTTTTTATAATCATAAAATAGTGGACCATCCTCACTTCTATGTCGTCATGTCACCTTCTAGGATACCTAAAACCAGGGTCGTTCCATGCATTTATAGGCCCGGGACAAGACTAAAGCTGAGTGCCTCTTACATATGGTGGCAGAGCTAGAATTTTTGTCACTAAGTAGTACTTCCTCTGACACTTACACAACAAAATAAGTATACTATGTTTTTTTAAGTACACATCAAAATAGATAGTCAAAGTCATGTATATATCTTAATAGTATTAAAGTCAAAGTAGGCAATTAAAAAATGGAGGAAGTATATTTTTTAGAGTAAGCATAATATTTTTATATAAAAAAATATTATTTTTGACAATCACAACTTACTAACACTTAAATCAAAATTACCCTAAATGGATCAAAATAATCCTACAATCAAAGAAAAGTACCATAACATGGTATACCGCTTAAACAAGAAATTAAAGACGTTTGCTGCCATTACATGTACTTGTAGGAAACTAACACTAATATATTAATATAAATAATGGGAACTTTTAAAATGAATTACTTCCTTCGTCTCACATCACTTCTTACACCTATCAAGATACATAACTTTCGAGGTTTAGTATCAATTGTTATTTTATTTAAAAAGTATATATGATACGAGGTAGTAAAGTGGTTATTTTATTTGGAGGAGAAAGAGTGGTGGATCATGTTTGTTGAGGAAAAAAAAGAAGATTAAAAAAATAATGGGTTGTATCCAAAAATAAAATTGCAAAGACTAATGTAGGACAAATAAAAAAAGTTTAAAATATTAGAAAAAATGTAAAATGAAGTTTAGTATAGAAAAGCAAACCATTGCCGAAAAAAAAAACTTTCTATCCTAATGGGTTTTGAACCCTTGTATTCTACACTAGCAAGTGTAAAGCAAATCGACCAGCCAACCAAACTTCATTTCGTTGAATATAGTTGTTGTTTCATTTTATTAAAAGCTTCATCAAAACAAGGCCCTTTATGTTTATGGCCCCTAGGCGGTTACTCCTCAAAACCACAGGGTCGGGCCTGCCTAAAACCAAAACCAACATCGTGAGGCGAGACTCGATAACATACTACCCTAACAACGTAAATTCATTTCACTATAATACACAAATTCTTGGGTGTAACTGTCACACCATAAATACTTTGTTACACCATAATTTACAGTGTAACAACCCACAAACCACCGCTTCTTTTGGAAAAAAACGCAAATGACATGAAAAAATGACAAAATGACATGAGATTCTTTTCATTATTTGTATAGTCCATGTCATTCTTGTTGGATTATGTGTCATTATGTATGTTACATAATGGCCCTGTTAGGCAATTAGTGGATAACTGTTAAAAGAACGCAAATGACATGAAATAAATGACAAAATGACATGAGATTCTTTTCATTATTTGTATAGTCCATGTCATTCTTGTTGGATTCTATGTCATTATGTATGTTACATAATGGCCCTGTTAGGCAATTAGCGGATAACTGTTAGGCGATAGGCGGTTGTATTAGGCGATTTGACTAGCTGATTGTATTAGTTGTTTGTATAAAGGTGTTTGGTAAGTAGCTGATAGCTGATTGCTACATTATTATTGTATAAAATTACCAATAAGGACATGTGCATAATCTATTGTTGTACCTTTTATTATTGGAAAAATTGATAGGAACAGTCCCAACTATGGGCGTTCCGTCATTTTCAGTCCCAACTAAGAATTATTATTGAGTGGTCCCAACTATGCATCATTTTTGCCAAAATTGGTCCCAGCAGGTCAATGACCTGCTACAACAGGTAAAACACGTTTTTTTCTTCGCCACCACCTTTTTCTCACTTCTCCTCCACCTCTTTCTCACTGCTCCCTCCATCATGTCGGCCAGACAATTAAGCCGATAATCTAACCGAACTAATTCTAAGCTTTCCAAAACAGATCTTTCTCAAGTCTCAACATTAGCAAAATTATTCTACATTACCTACTAATTACTATATGAACATTATGCTAAAAACCCAAATCATATAATTACAAATTAAAGATAATAACTCTAAATAAATCGAATATTAAAGCATACTTTTGCCGGGGTAAAATGCGGAGTTTCCGAGCAGAGAAACCAAACACGGCCTTAGCAGAAAAAGGGATTTCATTACTTTTACAAAGAGTGTGAGCTCCTGCTGCTAAACTCCCAGAAGCCATAGCAAGTTAGCAACCGCCATTTTTGCTAATTTGATAATTAGCTGATATATTGAAAAATACCCAGAAAAATCTGCGTTTAAGATCTATAAAAAAATCAGTGAGAACAAATGAAAATGTGGTGAGGATTTCTAGAAAAGAATAAGATTTCTAGGAAAAATCTGCGTTCATAAAAATGATGCCCCAATTTGCTCAAACCATGAAAAATTAATCAGTTTCATCTAATTTCATATCATTTCAATGAACTCAATCACAAATTAATCAATTTCATCACATTTAAATCGAAGAGATGAAATTTTCCAGAAAAATGGAAACTAACCAGAATTTTTTGAGGTAAAGCTTCAAGAAGAGAAGCCGAAGTTTTGATGCCTTTGCTACGGTATCGTCTCTTCATAGGAGTAAAAGACTGAAAATCAGCACAAAACTGCTCCAAATCACAGCTATTATTCGAATCTCTCCTCTTGTTGGTAGTTGTAATTGTTGGTGGTTGTAATTGTTGGTGGTTGTAATTGTTGTTGTGTTCTGTTGGGGGTACTGCTCCCCTGCCCATCGCTGTGTGTTGGTGGTTCGCATAGAGCCAATGGGGTGGGTGGGGAGGGGGTGGGAGAGGGAAGGGTGGTAGGGGAGGGGAGTGGGAGAGGGAGGGGTGGCGGGGGAAGAAGGTGGTAGGAGAGGGAAAAATGAAACTGACTTAAAAAATTAAAAAAAAATTAACCTGTTATACAGGTAACCAGTCAGCTGAGACCAATTTTGGTAAAAATGATGCATAGTTGGGACCGCTCAGAAATAATCTTTAGTTGGGGCTGAAAATAGCGGAACGCCCATAGTTGGGACTGTTCCTATCAATTTTTCCTTTATTATTTATTAATGTAATATTTTAACAACTTTAGGACATAAATGTAATTGCTTTACTCATTCCCAAACCTCTAATGTCAAAAATCTCCTCCCTCCAACTTTTTCAAAAAGAGCTTTTTGGGCTTAAGCTAATTGAAACCTCTTTATACCAAACACTCAAATTAGAGGATTGATTAGTCAAATCCTCTAATATGAGCTCAAACCTCAAGTTTTACCCCAAACCTCTCTTTACCAAACAAGGGCAATAAGTTATGGTGTAACATGTTACACCCAAGAGACACTCTTATTAATATACTCTCTATAATAATCATAGAAACTTGACACTATTTATAGATTAATTAATTAACGAATTCTAATAACCTTTTCTATATATATATATATATATATATATATATATATATATATATATATATATATATACATTTACAAGTTCTAACTTAAATTATTCACTTAATAATTATGCTAATGACCACTTCGAATATTCAACTAAAATTATTATAATGATAGTACAATAAAATAACCGAATAAATGTTAATAAACTCACCTAGTTTAAACAATGAGTTTTTAATCCTTAAGAATAATTTTATCTAAAAGATAAGCCAAAAGATTAAGAACATTATTAATGTTATTCAACTCTTTATTAGATTAAAAGAAAAGGATATTACCGCCTCCTCCAGTTATCAAAGTTGTTACGTACGATTACAAGTAACATATATTGCTAACACTCACGCTCCCTTCGAAGTGTGTTATGAAATAATGTTTTATTATACTTTAAGGGAGAGCATACAAGAGAGAGTGTGGGGTCAAGGATGATTAAATTAAATTATTGTATATCTTTTGTCAAATGAGGAATAAAGCATAGTGAGTAGATCTTTAAAAAAACAGATTGAAAAGGAAAGCGAGTACATCTTTAGAAAACGGAGGGATAATGTAACATGATAAATGAAAGTGAAAGAGGTTCTGGCAGTATAATGTTACTCTATGCTTATTCTATACTTTTGGTCGTGCACGTACCTTCGCACCCGTCGTACATGATAAGTGCGTTTCTAACGTACTTTATGAGCTCTTTTTGGTTTGGTTTGATCCTCTTTATACCCTTTTATCCCTCTTTCTTCCTCATTTCTCTCTCTCTTTCCTTCACTTGATCATTGTTGATCATTGTGACATTTTTCTAGATTTTCGGTCAATTTTGACTGGATTTCTAGTACATTTGCTTTCACCGTGTTTTCCCGTGCTTTGATTGCAGGTATGATCTTTTATAAGGTCAAGAGTTGGGAGATACGGTAATAGGCGGGAGTTTCGAGGAGTTTGCACGCGCGAAAATGGAATAAAGGAAGCTTGACTTGAGCTCCATGGTGTGCCCGCACCCTTTTAGCACTGCCCGCACACATTGGTGCGTCCGCACTTGAAACCGGTGCGTCCGCACTTGAAACCGGTGCGCCCGCACCACCAACAGATTGGGCATCCTTATTATCAGTCAATCGGGTGCGCCCGCACCAGCTCATAGGTGCGCCCACACCAATCAAGTGCGCCCGCACCATCTCCATGGTGCGCCCGCACCTTCCCAGCGAAGATTGGCCATCTGAGTCAGTGGCCTTGGTGCGCCCGCACCACCTGTTTCCACGAGAAAATTGTATTTCTCTTAGGCATTAAAAACAAGAGTTTTAGTTTTTGGAAACTTATGCATTATTTTCTAGTTTTTAGAGAATATTATTAGGGTTCATACTAGAGAGATAAACACTTGAGTTTTATTGGGATTTGATATATATATTAATCATACTTCGTGATTACGATAACGTTCAAGGTACTTTTCATTGAATTTAATTTGAAGTTTCAGTTTTTATTGCATTCTTTTCGTGTTTGTTCTTGTTCTTAGTTATTTTTAGATCTTCATTCTCATAATCTCATAATTGTTATTTCTATTAGTTTAATTATCTCTTAATCATGTTTAGCCTTAGATTGGTCATAGATTTTGTGTTTAATTGCCTAGAATCCATGATTAGTGAGTAGTTTCTTATCTAGGGTTAGGGTGAAAGTATGAATTAGAATTTTAAATGTTTTGTTGATGTGATTGTGATGTTTTAAAGAAATTCATGCATTGATCTTGGTGTTTTGAGGCCTTAGGATAGATATTGATCACATTTATGCTTGGGTATTTTGAATTCAAATGTTCTTAATCGAATTTTGAACTCTTTTATCATCCCCAAGAATCAACTTAATTTCTAGGCCAAGATATTAGGTAGAAATTAAGGGGATCCTTTATTAGGGGTTTTCCGAATTTATTGGATCTCTTAATCAATTGACTAAAGACCATTCGAGAGAGGATTTAGTCGATTAATTAAGCAATCATTCTCGAGGACCATTCAAGAGAGGACTCGAGTATTTTAGAGGAAAACTAAACCTTGCATAATCTTCTCCGTTACTTCAGAATCGCATTAACATTCATTGTCCATTCTTATTCATATTAGTAACCTCAACTCTAGTGTCTTCCTATCTGATTCATTAATTCGAGTTATTTGCTAGTTCTTGCTATTAGCTAGACATAGTTGTTACCAAATCTTTTCAAACCCCCAAATACCCTTCAATTAGGCAGTCTAGACTTGCTAGACTTTAATTAATCCCAATTTCCCTGTGGATCGACCCTTGACTTGCCTTTACTACGTTCTTAGTAATTGCTCGTTAGGTGTTATAAATATTGTTTGAGAAGCGATTTTTGGTGCCTTAACGACACACTAAAAACCTCTTATCAAAATGGCGCCGTTGCCGGGGAAGTTGTGCTATTAATTGAAGTTTATTTTAGTTTAGCTTTGCTTAGTTGATTTTTCTTTTCTTTTTGACTGTGGTTGTTATTTGCTAATCCTCTACTTAGCTTTGTTGTTATTACATGAGAAGAAGAGCTCACGGTTCACCCACCTTTCCTCTAGATCCAGAAATTTACCGTACGTTGCGAAAGCTTCGGAAAAATTTGGAAGATTTGTCTTTGGGTTCCGAACCATCTTCACCAGCCTCAAGTACAACAAGTGAAGTTCAGTCAGAAATGGGTGAAGCAAATCCACAACTCTTTAGGGATTTCGGAAATCCGGGTTCCTATGTTCTTCAAGGTGGTATTCGACTCCCCACCACTACTACAAATTTCAGCATTCACCCTCAGTTCACTCGGATGGTGAAGACAAAACAATTCTGTGGAGGGTCGGATGAAGATCCTCTGGACCATCTTGACAGTTTTCTTGAGATCTGTGCCATGATAACCACAAATGACGTCTCACCAGACTACATCAAGATACATTTGTTCCGGTCTTCTCTTCTCAGGAAAAGCAAAATCATGGCTCGAGAGTTTACATGCTAACTCCCTCACTACATGGGAGGAAGTCACAATGGCTTTTCTGAAAAAGTAGTTCCCGAAGTGGAAGACGGCAGACATAAGGAGGAAGATCTCCTCATTTGAGCAAGAGAACGATGAGACACTTGCGGAAGCTTGGGAGCGGTTCAAGGAGATGAGCCGTTCATGCCCACACCATGAGTTCACCAAGAATCTACTCATGCGATTCTTCTATGATGGCCTTGATCCTATATCACGTGCCAACCTTGATCTTTGGAGCGGGAGGTCAACTTTCTAAGGTCCCGCAAGATCGACTTGAGTCCACCATTGAAGAAGTAATTAAGAACTATTCATGGGGTGGACGTCGAAGAGGTGCTCCACCTAAGAAGAGTGGAAAGTTTGAATTAGATCCCATGGATCAAATTCAAGCTAAGATGGATCATCTTGACAAGAAGCTCTCCAAGATCAACCTCGCATCATCTACTCCATCACAGGTAAATTCTTTTTCTTGTGATATTTGTGGAGGTACTAATCATGATACATCTTATTGTAGAGGTACAAATTCGGAGCATGTGGCAGCAATCAACTCTAGAGGAGATGGTTATCAAGGAAACCAAGGGTATAGAAGCAATCAACAAGGAGGTTGGAAGCAACCCCAACAAAACTACAATCAAGGCTTCAACCAACCTCAGCAAGGATGGAATCGGCCTCAACAAGGGTACAACCAAGGTCGACATCGAGGGTATGTGCAAGGGTATAACCCAAACTATAACCAAAGTGGTTCATCCTCACAAGGGTCTCATGTCTACCAAGCTCCACATCAAAGAGCCAATACCCAAAACCTCCCTCTAACCCTCAGTTCCCCAAACAAAATCCCGGAACTCACTCCATCTCCCGAGCAAACCTCTCTCCAAATTCTCCAACAACTTCAATCCATGAACCAAATCCTCCAAAACCATGAGCAAAGGTTTCAAGAGATACAAGCACATAATAAAATGCTTGAAACCTAAATTGCCCAAGTAGCCGAGAAAAATCCATCTACTCCCACAAATCAACTTCCGGGCCAACCTATTCCTAACCCCAACCTCCATCAAGCCAAAGCCATTCATTTGAGGTCGGGAACAAGTTACGAGGGTCCCAAGATGCCAACCGAGGAGGTTGAGAAGGATGAAGAAGGTGGGGTTGTTGAGAAAGAAGTTGAAGTTGAGGAAGGCGAGAGAGAAGAAAATGTGGAAAGAGATGAGACACAACTCCAAGTTGGTGATAAAGCGCCACTGCCATCATCTCCACCAACTAAGACCTATGTGCCTCCGGTTCCCTATCCTCAGCGGTTGGTCGAGAGAAAATTAAGTGACAAGTTCACCAAATTTCTCAATGTGATGAAGAGCCTACAGATCAACATACCATTCCTTGAGGCTATGTCTCAAATGCCGGCATATGCTAAATTTTTGAAGGAGATCCTCTCCAACAAACGAAAGCTTGAAGATGAGCTTATCACTTTGCCCTATCAAGTGAGTGCTCTTGTGCAACGTGCTATGCCTAAGAAGCAAAGAGACCCCGGGAGTATCACCTTGCCGGTGAAAATAGGTGATCTAGAGCCCAAGGGTGCATTGGCCGATTTAGGAGCGAGTGTGAGTTTGATGCCACTGTCTATTGCTAAGCACCTTAATTTTCCTCTTCATCCGACACGGAAAACTATTCAATTGGCGGACCGCACTGTGAGAGTCCCCCATGGTGAGTTGGAGGATGTACCAATTCAAGTTGGGCATGTATTTGTGCCTTGTGATTTTGTGGTGATGGATATGGAGGAAGATCCGGAGACTCTTCTTATTCTTGGAAGAGAGGCTCTAAAGACGTTGGGAGCCGTGATCAATTGCAAAAATGATACTATCACGGTTGAGGTAGCCGATGAGCGGGTTGTCTTTGAGTTCTCTAAGACTTTGAAGAGGCCCATGATAGAGAGAATTTGCCGGGTCAACCTAGTGGAGAATGAGATAGAGGATGTTGCGAGTGTGGTTCATGTGGGAATCATCTACGCTATCTCCAATAGCAAGTGGGTGAGCCCGATTCACGTGGTTCCAAAAAAAGGAGGCATGACTATTGTTGAGAATGAGAAAGGAGAAACTATCTCAAGTAGAACTGTTACCGGGTGGAGGGTTTGTATTGATTATCGGAAGTTAAACAAATCCACCCGAAAGGACCATTTCCCTCTCCCCTTCATTGACCAAATGTTGGAGAGGCTTGCTCGTCATTCACACTTTTGTTTTCTCGATGGTTATTCCGGATTCTTTCAAATCCCTATTCATCCGGATGACCATGAGAAAACCACTTTTACTTGTCCGTATGGGACATTCGCATATCGAAGGATGCCCTTTGGTTTGTGTAATGCCCCATCCACTTTCCAAAGGTGTATGACAGCAATCTTCTCTGACATGCTAGAAGATTCTATTGTGGTGTTCATGGACGATTTTAGTGTGTGTGGTTCGTCTTTTGACACATGTCTAGTTAATCTTGAGTGTGTATTGAAAAGATGTCAAGAGACGAACCTCATCCTGAATTGGGAGAAATGTCACTTTATGGTCGAGGAAGGCATTGTCCTTGGGCATAAAGTGTCAAAGAAGGGCATTGAAGTGGATCCGGCAAAGGTTTCGGTTATTGAGAAGCTTCCGCCACCAAATTCGGTGACGGGAGTTCGTGCTTTCCTTGGACATGCGGGTTTTTACCGGCGTTTCATCAAGGATTTTTCTCAGATAGCCAAACCATTGACGAATCTACTTCAAAAGGATGTAGATTTTGAGTTTGATGAGTCTTGTATTAAGGCTTTTGAAACTTTAAAAAAGGCCCTCACTTCTGCCCCCATTGTGCAAGCTCCGGATTGGAGCTTGCCTTTTGAACTGATGTGCGATGCTAGTGACTTTGCAGCGGGCATTGTTCTTGGGCAACGCAAGGAGGGAAGGCTACACGTCATAGCCTATGCAAGCAGGACCTTGGATGATGCTCAACGGAATTATGCAACCACGGAGAAAGAAATGTTGGCCGTAGTTTTTGCATTTGACAAATTCCGGTCTTACTTGACCTGCAACAAAGCTATTGTGTATACGGATCATTCTGCGGTCCATTATCTGATGAGTAAGAAAGATGCCAAGCCTCGGCTCATTAGGTGGGTGCTTCTTCTTCAAGAGTTTAATTTTTTTGATGAAGGAGAAAAAGGGGACGGAGAATGTGGTAGCTGATCATCTTTCTCGTCTCCCTCTTGATGAGAAGGTCTCAGATCCTGACAATACCCCTATTGAAGAAGATTTGAGAAAAGAAGCACTATTCGTCATTCTGAATAATGAGATTCCATGGTTCGCGGACTATGCGAACTACTTGGCTTGTGGAATTGAACCTCATGGTTTCAATTCTCAACAACGGAAGCGATTTTTCAAGGAGGCTTCGAGGTTCTATTGGGATGACCCTCTCTTGTTTAAAAAGTGCGCCGATGGTGTTTTTAGAAGGTGTGTACCCAATCATGAGATTAATTCGGTGTTGAATCATTGCCAAACTTTGGCATGTGGAGGGCATGGTGGAGCAAGCAAAACTGTTGCTAAGGTGCTCCAATGTGGTATGTTTTGGCCACCATTGCAAAAAGATGCTCGTGAGTTTATTTTGAGCTGTGATAGATGTCAAAGGAGTGGCGGCATCACGAAGAGACATGAGATGCCTCAACAAAGCATTCTGGAGGTTGAGCCATTTGATGTATGGGGAGTTGACTTTATGGGCCCTTTTGTCCCTTCTTTGGGCAACATGTACATCCTTGTTACGGTCGACTACGTAACTAAGTGGGTTGAAGGCATTGCCTCCCCCACCAATGACCACAAGGTTGTGACTAAACTCCTTAAGAAGATCATCTTCCCGAGGTTTGGAGTACCCCGAGTATTGATAAGTGATGGCGGTTCACACTTCGCCAAGAAGCAACTAGAGGCCCTCTTGAAGAAGTACGGGGTGACTCACAAAGTCGGACTTCCTTATCATCCCCAAACTCAAGGCCAAGTTGAAGTTTCTAACCGGGAATTGAAGAATGTCCTTGAGAGAGTGGTAAATAAAACAAGGAAGGATTGGTATTTGAAGCTAGATGATGCTCTTTGGGCTCTTCGCACAGCTTTCAAGACGCCTATAGGAACCACTCCCTACCGCATTGTGTATGGCAAGGCTTGTCATTTGCCGGTGGAACTCGAGCACAAGGCTTGGTGGGCAATCAAAAAGCTCAACATGGATCTTCACTTGGCGGGAGATGCTCGGAAAGAGAAGCTAGCTGAGCTTGAAGAGCTCCGCTTCGATGCATATGAGAACTCGAGACTATACAAGGAGCAAACAAAGAAATGGCACGACCACCGGATTCAGCAAAGAGACTTCCGGGTTGGAGACATAGTCTTATTGTTTAACTCCAGGCTAAAGCTCTTCCCCGGAAAATTAAAGTCCAAGTGGTCGGGACCCTTCCAAGTGTTGAAGACTACGCCTTATGGAGCCTATGAGATTTTGGGCGAGAATGGTCCGTTTTTGGTGAACGGTCAAAGATTGAAGATCTACCACGATAATCAAGCCATCGGTTCTGTTGGTTGCTTGATCCTTCGCTCGCCCGAGCGCTACTCTTGAAGAACATATCCTTTTAGTCAAGCTAATGACTTAAAACAAGCGCTACACGGGAGGCAACCCGTTCCTCTTTTTCTATTTTCATTTTTAGTCTAGATTTTTGTTTTACCGGCTAACAATGAGCATTCATTTGAGCTTGAGAGGTTTTTGGCAGTAGCATTGGTGCGCCCGCACCACATAGAGGTGCGCCCGCACCATTTTGTCTGTAGTGGGTGAAAAGAAACAGAAGCATTGGTGCGCCCACACCTAATATGAGGTGCGCCCGCACCATTCAAAAAAAATTCGGAAATTTCGGATGGTGCGCCCGCACCACATATAGGTGCGCCCGCACCACATATAGGTGCGCCCGCACCATTCAGTCTGCAGTTGGAACAAAACACCGAAGCAATGGTGCGCTCGCAACTCCCACGAGGTGCGCCCGCACCGTTCAAAAAAAATTTTCGGAAATTTTGAACGGTGCGCCCGCACCAAGTATAGGTGCGCCCGCACCAATTACCCAGCAGAGTTCAACATCAGGCAGTCAGTTTGGTGCGCCCGCACCACTTAGAGGTGCGCCCGCACCAAACCCGTCTGAGGCCAAAATCACGGTTTTTCTATTTTTTTCGGCACTCTCACTTCTTTTCTCTCATATTTTCGAACTATCTCTCTCACTCACTCACTTTCTCTCACTTCCACATCCCTAGATCCGGCTACCACCACGGCTTTCCGGCGACCTCCGGCCACTTTCTCACCGGAAAACTCACCTCTTTCCTCTCTACAACACTCAAGTGCATCAAATTTTGGGCTTTGGCAAGATTTAGATTTCTAGGGTTTCAAAATTGGGGATTTTTATCTCCAAGTTGGTAATCTCCTTCCAACCTCTTGTTTTTCATAGATAATCTTGTTATTTGGACTACAAGTTTGTTTTCTTTTTGATTGCATGCTTGTTTTTCTCCTAGCTTTGGTTTGTTCATGAATTTTGCCCAACTTTGTGATTGGTGTTGTGATGAACTAGTTTAATTAGTTGTTCTTTGTGGAAATTTCATAGTCTATGAGATTTTTGTGAACTTAATTGAACTATTTGAAGTGATTTGTTGAGCAAGTATTGATAAACATGAAGTGATTTCTAGCTCTAATCCCCCTCCTATCTACCCGCTCAAATTCTCAAATGCTGCACACCGTCAAATTTTTACTCAGCTTTCGAACCGAACTCTGCGACCCACGAAGTTCTATGACTCTGATACCTGCCTACACCTTAAAATCGACACGATAGTAAGGGAGATGGCGAGGGAAATGCAGGGTTGTCGAACTTCCTTCAAGTTCGGGAACCTACTTATGACCAACTAACTCTTGAGTTCTTGAGTTCGTTGAACATAAGTAGGGAGCAAGCATCCGGTGCTCTGACTATTCAATCTCGTCTATTTAATCAAGTCAGAACACTATCTTTTGACGAGTTATGTGAAGCATTTGAGACGGACTCCACTGCCCCATGTGATGCCCCCTATTCAATAATTTGGGAGGGTTACAATGAACACGAGTGGTGGGCCAAGATCACAGATGGCACCACTCGGTTTCGGACAAACTCGTCCAAAGCTTCTGAGATTATCCATCCTGCTCTCCGCTACTTCCATAGGATTTTGGTTTACACCTTCTTTCCTAAGCAAGAAGTCGGGCAATTGAGGAAGGAAGATCTGTTGGTTTTATGGTTGACCACTGATGGGGCCCACCATAACGCCCGAATCAACTTTGCAGCTATCTTCCTTAAACGATTGCAAGAGATTATGGGGGGTACTACGCTAGTTGGGGAGATCATTTGTGGTGGAATGATCACCCGGCTAGCGTCTTACCTCTCGTTGGACGATGACCTAGCCCGCTTAGAAGAAAGCGTGCCAACTGTTGGTCAGTCCAACTTATTGGATGGTGCGGCCCTTCAGCAGATGAAATTTCTGCGTGGTTTTTTTAAGACCAGTTGCATTTGGCTAGTGGGAGGGAGACCCTACTGTTATATGGACACCAAATTCATTTGGAACCCCCCGCCTGAATGTAGCAGATGGCGGGTTCCCCCTTCCCCTATTGACCCGGATCACCGCGCCGATATGACCTACCTTCAGTCCACCACTGTGGAGAGGGTACCGGGGGTTCCCAGGGTTCCGAGGTCCGAGCACCGCATTCCCGTGAGTGCTGCGGCCGAGACCTCTTCCTCCCAATCCTTTGATATGGCCTCCGTCATGGCGGCCATAACCCAAATGCAGGCCACTCAAGCGGCCAACCACCGTGCGGTCACTGCTACCCTTGATGGTATCCGCACCGACCTTGACCATGTGTCTTGAGTGGCTTGGCGAACTCATCTCGCCAATGTCCACTCCGGACATGAGGCTCCCTTCCCTAACCACCCCTACTACCCTCCTGCTTTTGACCCTCGTAACGGGCCATTCGATGAGGTACCTTTCCGCCCCTTCCCCCACTACCCGTCTTACTATCCAGATGGGTATCCAGGCGCGTTCTTCCCTTCTAACCCCGCTCCTGATGGCGACAATGATGGGAACTCTTAGGTGCTCCTTTTGACCCCCCTCCTCCTCCCACCTTTTGCAACTCCGAGCGTGGAGTTTCGCTCAAGCGTGGGGGCCCTTGCATGCATGTCTATGTTTTTAGGAGTTTGGGGTCTTAGGTGGTTATTTAGGCGGGGTTCTTTTGGTTGTGGGTTTGACTTGGTGATTGGTTATTCTTCTTGGTCTTCTTCCCCCACCCCTTTTTCATCCAAATCACCCTTGTATAGCTTGTTTTTAGAAGTTTGTTTTTAACTTAGTTTTGGTAGTTTGTTTTTGGTATTTTTGCATTGCATAAAAAATAAAATATTTTGCATTTAGGGAAGCTTAGTTGCATGTATGATTTGTGGCTAAGAGTGTTCATAACTTGATTGGAAGACCTTCTTTGCATTTGACTTGATGATTTTGGAAGCCTCGTTGTGACGTTAGATGATCTTTGAGATCGGTGACTTTTGGTAGAGTCTCTTTGAAACTAGGCGAGTTGGTTGATTGGATTGCCTTGTCCCTTGTGCGGTGAACCTCGGAGGAGGGCCAAGAACCTCGTAAGACTCATCTACAACCCTCACCATTGATCACCTAACTTGTGACTTGCATTTTAGCTCCCCAAGATTGCATAAGACCGAGCCTATAGAAGAATGATTTAGGGCGTTTCTTTTTGCTAGAAATAGGAGCTCAAAAGCCAAAAAAAGCTTTTATACCTGCATAATTGTCCGCTTCTCAATCCATTTGAGCCGTTCTATCCTATTCTTGCTTAACCCTCGTAATAAGTCATGGCCAAACTTTCCCCAAAGTGGAGTACATGTCTAGTTTGTTTGGAGTTGAGTTATTTTGATACTAAGTCTTTGGTTGAAAGTGAATTAATGTGCGTGTATAATTGCAAAAGTTCCTATTTCTATTGAAAAGAAATAAAGAGCAAATTGTCGAGAAAAAAAAAATGTGTGATCAAAAAGTGAAAATCAATGTTTTAAAAAGCAAAATCAAAGTGATAATAAAAAATGTGTGAGATATCGATTTGAGTTGGTGTTTGGACTAGCTTGGGGGAGATTTTACCCCCTATTGTGTACTCCACTTTACCCTTTTCGCACCACATTCCAAAAAATTTATCCACACCCTTTAACCTAGCCCCGTTATAACCTAAACAAAGTCCCTTTTGACTTCTAGATTGGACTTGGTCAATTAGTAGTGGCGGGTGAGATTTTGTGCAAGTCATGATGAGGGTCATCAAAATGTGGTAGAGGCGAGCTATTATGGTTGAGCATCCCTAGGGGGGAGTCAAACTCGGGACTTGGAAGTGGAGAAGAGTGAGTAATCACTTTTAGAAAGCCTATTTTCAAGGGGACTCAGTTGATCGGTGGATTAGATCCTTTAAGTCACTCTTGTGCTTCCTAATCATCTTCCCTCTTATGTTTGGTTGGTCTCCTAAATCTTGTTATGAACTCATTTAGCTTGCATGTCATATTTGTAGCTTTGCTTTTAGAGCATTTAGATTAGTTTGTTGCATGATTTTTCTTTTTCCTCTTTTTCACACCTCTCTTCTTTCTTTCTCATTTTTGGTTTACTTGAGGACAAGCAAACTGCTAAGCTTGGGGGAGTTTGATAAGTGCGTTTCTAACGTACTTTATGAGCTCTTTTTGGTTTGGTTTGATCCTCTTTATACCCTTTTTTCCCTCTTTCTTCCTCATTTCTCTCTCCCTTTCTTTCACTTGATCATTGTTGATCATTGTGACATTTCGCTAGATTTTCGGTCAATTTTGACTGAATTTCTAGTACATTTGCTTTCACCGTGTTTTACCGTGCTTTGATTGCAGGTATGATCTTTTATAAGGTCAAGAGTTGGGAGATACGGTAATAGGCGGGAGTTTCGAGGAGTTTGCACGCGCGAAAATGGAATAAAGGAAGCTTGACTTGAGCTCCATGGTGTGCCCGCACCCTTTTAGCACTGCCCGCACACATTGGTGCGCCCGCACATGACACCGGTGCGCCCGCACCGCCCACAGATTGGGCATCCTTATTATCAGTCAGTCGGGTGCGCCCGCACCTTCCCAGCGAAGATTGGCCATCTGAGTCAGTGGCCTTGGTGCGCCCGCACCAATTTAGTGGTGCGCCGGCACCACCTGTTTCCGCGAGAAAATTGTATTTCTCTTAGGCATTAAAAACAAGAGTTTTAGTTTTTGGAAACTTATGCATTATTTTCTAGTTTTTAGAGAATATTATTAGGGTTCATACTAGAGAGATAAACACTTGAGTTTTATTGGGATTTGATACTCCCTCCGTCCCAGAATACTCTTTACGCTTTCTTTTTTCATCTGTCCCAGAATACTCTTTACACTTCTATTTTTGGATATGACCCACTATTATTTTAATCCTTCTATATTTTAAGCATTGGCCCACACTCTCTCTCCTCCAAATAAAATAATATCACTCCTACTACCCACCAACTCTAACCATGGCCCACACTCTCTTTTTCCTTAAAATAAAATAATACTACTTTTACTAACTACTAACTCCTATCACATCTACTTTTTAATAAAATAACAATTGATAACCAGACAACAACTTATCATCTAAAACTATGTGCATTGATAAGTGTCAAGAGTATTATGGGACGGAGGGAGTATTTATTAATCATACTTCGTGATTCCGATAACATTCAAGGTACTTTTCATTGAATTTAATTTGAAGTTTCAGTTTTTATTGCATTTGTAATACCCCTCATGATTGCTTTAAAGGCATTTAGCAGGCTACTCATTCCAACAAGATGCATCTTTCTTTTAGGGAGCTCATTCCTTAGTTACTCCACAGTTAAGCGTGCTTGGCTGGGAGTAGTCCACGGATGGGTGACCTCCTGGGAAGTTTCTCAAGGTGCGCATGAGTGAGGACAAATGTGCCGGAAGAACTTGTGTTGGTTATTGAGGACAGTTGTTGGCCCTGGATGCGCATTGGTGACAATATACTCGACTCCGTATGGGTCGGGGTGTTACAGCATTCTTTTCGTGTTTGTTCTTGTTCTTAGTTATTTTTAGATCTTCATTCTCATAATCTCATAATTGTTATTTCTATTAGTTTAATTATCTCTTAATCATGTTTAGCCTTAGATTGGTCATAGATTTTGTGTTTAATTGCCTAGAATCCATGATTAGTGAGTAGTTTCTTATCTAGGGTTAGGGTGAAAGTATGAATTAGAATTTTAAATGTTTTGTTGATGTGATTGTGATGTTTTAAAGAAATTCATGCATTGATCTTGGTGTTTTGAGGCCTTAGGATAGATATTGATCACATTTATGCTTGGGTATTTTGAATTCAAATGTTCTTAATCGAATTTTGAACTCTTTTATCATCCCCAAGAATCAACTTAATTTCTAGGCTAAGATATTAGGTAGAAATTAAGGGGATCCTTTATTAGGGGTTTTTCGAATTTATTGGATCTCTTAATCAATTGACTAAAGACCATTCGAGAGAGGATTTAGTCGATTGATTAAGCGATCATTCTCGAGGACCATTCGAGAGAGGACTCGAGTATTTTAGAGGAAAACTAAACCGTGCATAATCTTCTCCAGTTACTTCACAATCGCATTAACATTCATTGTCCATTCTTATTCATATTAGTAACCTCAACTCTAGTGTCTTCCTATCCGATTCATTAATTCGAGTTATTTGCTAGTTCTTGCTATTAGCTAGACATAGTTGTTACAAAATCTTTTCAAACCCCCCAAATACCCTTGAATTAGGCGATCTAGACTTGCTGGACTTTAATTAATCCCAATTTCCCCGTGGATCGACCCTTGACTTGCCTTTACTACGCTCTTAGTAATTGCTCGTTAGGTGTTATAAATATTGTTTGAGAAGCGATTTTTGGTGCCTTAACGACACACTAAAAACCTCTTATCAGTACACCCAACATGGGAGAGTGCTCCTTCAAGGGTACCGCAATTGTCCATGTTTTGTATAATTGTTGAGTACGTTGTCCACTTATTTATTAGTGGTATTGAATCTCCATTATATGAAAGTAGCTTTTGATAGAAATTATGGGCCCCTATTGTCCCTCCTTGTGTTAAAAATCTAAATTTAACCCTAAACAGGATGTTGTTAGGTTATTATCAAATATAACATGGGTAATTACCAAACCTATGCTAACAGACTTAGTGAAGGATATTCTCCGAATCATAATTCACAATACATTCCCATTACTTAGCAAAGCAATCTTATGAGGATCGGATAATCATGTCAATTGGTTAAGTAGGCCTAATATTTAACCAAATATCGGAAACTGGAAATTATGGGCCCCGTAGTCCCTCTTTGTATTAAAAATCCCAATTTACCCCAAAAAACATTACTAAACATTGAATGGGTAACTACCAATTCTATATTGACACAATAAAGGGAGGATATTAATCACAATCTACTTCCATTAGTCAATAAAGCAATCCAATGGGACTAGACAATCATTTCACTTGATCATTAGGCCCAATAAATTATGGGCCCCCATTGTCCCTCCTTGTACTAAATGTTGTCAGGTAATTACCAAATATTGAATGGGTAACTACCAAATCGATGCTGACACATACTTAAAAGAGGATATTCTCTCAATCACAATATATTCTCATTACTCAACAGAACGATCCTATGGGGATTGGATAATCATGTCATTTGGTCCATTAGATCCGATATTTCACCAAACCTCAGTGACTAGATTATGGGCCCACATTGTCTCTCCTTGTAGTAAAAAGCCCATTCTACCCCCCAAAACAAATGTTGTTAGGTAGTTCCCAAACACTAATTACCAAACCTATATTGACACAGTAAATGGAGGATATTTTTCCAATCACAATCTATTCACATTACTCAACAAAACAATTCTATGGGAATTGGACCATCATGTCACCTGGTCCATTAGGTTCAATATTTCATCAAACCTCATTGACTGAAATTATGGGCCCTAATGTTCCTCCTTGTATGAGAAAGCTCAATTTGCCCTCGAAATAGATGTTGTTAGGTTATTACCAAACATCGAATGGGTAAATACCCAACATATGCTGACACACTCAATGGAGGATATTCTCGAACATACATTGCCCAAATATTTACTTTACTCAAATGTAAGGATGATAATCTCGTGAAACAAATATGGAGGCCCTTTGTAATATTCTATGTGATGTGGTATTAAAATATCTAATTGATCGTTAATACATACATATTGATTACTTGTTTCTACTTTATAGCTTTTGTTGGCTAACTAGTTGTTGGCTCGAGCGATGCCCCTAATCATTTATCAATGTGAATTTGAAGTGTTAAATCAAACACTTGAGAAAAGTGGAAAAAAAAGAGTTATAGGCATTGGATTGTGCTTAGGAAATTAGATGATCTTCGAGTTCTTTTTAAATTTTCTACATAATAAATTATAACATGAATTATTCATCAGTATAACCTCGGTGTCAAGAGAGTACATATATAAATATATAATTACTTATAAAAAATATAATATAATCTTTTTTTAACGTAGGTTGATGTGTAAGAATACAACCGATGCAATGAAACGGTGTAGTAGTGTTAATTACGGAGGTTAAAAAAATTTGAAAAGCTTTTTTTTTGAAAAGTTTAAAAAGTTGTAATTGTGGGGCTTTTAATTATGCAGCAGTTACTAAATTGAATGAAAAGTGGAGGTGGTGTCTTAGCTTGGTACCATGGCCCGAGCTGCTTCTGCGATGACATATGTTGCTGCCAAAAATGCATGTTATTTCCTGCCTCTGATCTATTAATCCAATTCATAGGGGGTGATGGAAGCTGGCCAACATTTTGGACACGGCTGTTTTGTCGATTGGGCATGGGTGTCGGCCCAATATTTTGGTTCCTTGGTCTCATTGTTGCTGGTGGTCTATTCCTAATCTTAGATGTATATAGATTTGTTTTTCCAATAGAAACCAAAAAGCTATTGTAAAATAGTTGGTTAGTGTCTTCGTATTTCAAATGAGAGGTTGCGTGTTCGAGTCTTCACACATACATTTTTGTTGATTACAATTTGAATCATTTGTTTGGGAAGGGGGGAGTACATGTGTTTGTATCATTTGTTTGGGAGGGGGAGTACATGTGGCAGCGTGACATTTACTTCCTTTGGGTTATATATATATATATATATATATATATATATATATATATATATATATATATATATATATATATATATATATATATATATATATATATATATATATATATATATAGATTTGGATTATTACATTCATGTTGTTTACTTGTTTGTACTTTGGGAAAATTTCATTAAACTACCTTTTATAATCAAAAAATTTCAAAAAACTACCTTTTAAAAATTTTCTTTCAAAAAACTACCTTATATAACAAATTTGTTTCAATATACTACCATTTTATCATAAATGGGGTTTAATAACTAATAATTGAGTCACCGTAAATTGCTTTTCTTTCTTCCCCTCTCGTTTCTCTCTTCTTTTCTCGCTACCCCATTGGCATCAACACCTACAGCGACTGCCATTTATTGATTAGTATTAAATATAAACGTAAAATTGTAGTATATTGAAAGGAATTTGTTATATAAGGTAGTTTTTTGAAAGAAAATTTTCATAAAGTAGTTTTTTGAAATTTTTTGATTATAAAAAGTAGTTTTTTGAAAATTTTATTTTAAATAGTTCTTTTCAGTACATTTTGAAAGTGCAGTATTTAGGTAATTATTACCTACACCTGTTTTAGTAATTACCTAAAGTTTATGCACAATCATCTTCTTCCCCAGTCATGATCAAAGTTTTCTTGCCGTCAAAAAAGAGTTTTGAGGCAGGCCCTAGTTTTCCTCTCTTCTCTCTCCTATCTCCTGCTCAAGAAATTTCAGATCTTTGCTCGCCGGTGACTTGGGTAAGGCTTTCCCTACCACAAGTTGCCGGCGAGCCCTTGCTCCCTCCTTTTCGCTTCTACCGGCACCACCTAAAATCACCAGAGCCCGGCCGCTGATGAAGCTCCGTGACTGTTGCTAGTTTTTTGTTAGTTTTTTGTTGTTTCTCTGTCTTTCTTGTCTTTTGGTAGCTTTTATAATAATTTCCTCCATTGGTTTGAATGTTTTATGGCTCTTTTCCCTCTTCTTCCATCATGTATGGGTTGCTTTCTCCCATCTTTTGTGGGTTTTTTTCTCCCAATTGTTGTTGGGTTGCCTTCTTTCACTCCAGTGGAGAGCTCAAATGGCGGCTAGGATGGAAGATCTAGGGTTTCAGAATTTTTTTTTCTCCATCAACGCAATTCAGGAGGTGGCTGCAGTTGGGAAAGATGCATCGACATCGGAAAAAATCACTTGGTGGTTCTGCAGCCGGGCGGAAGCGACGCAATTAGTGTTGTAGGAGTTAAATTTTTTATTGATGTTCTAGATCTATTATCTTGTTCTTGTAAGTGCCGTTTGGCTTATTATCTATATTAACTGTGTTGCCTTTTAGCCATCAAAAAAAAATCTTCTTCCCCAGTCATCTTCAACAATCCGATTTTTCTCTCTCATATGAAAGTCTTCTTGTACTTTGAAATTGTCCTACCTTTAGTCATCAAAAGAAAGAACAAATCTGCTCCATGGAGGCACAAAACAAGGTTTTTCTACATCCTACAACAATCCAAATCATATCTTTGTCCTAGAATTTTGATTTTGATTTAGCTCATATTCATACTCAGATATGGAAATCCATGGGTTTTCCGGCATTAATGGTCGACCGACGACCCTTTATTTCATGGTTTCTTCATGAATTCCAAAGATGAAAAGAGGAAAAAAAATTCCCTAATTTTTTTCCTCCAAAATTGAAAATACGATTCACAATTTATACCATGTCCATCACAAATTCATGACTTTTTCATGAATTATTACCATTTTATGATAGAGAGAGAAGAGTCTTAGATTAAGAGAGGAGAGAGAAAGCTCCAGAGAGGAGAGAGAATGGTGCATTGAGAATGGAGGAAGGGGAAGAGAGGAAGAGGGAGAAATTTTTTTCCATAATTTTTTTTTTTAATTATCGAAATATTTTTCCATTTTTTTGGTATTTTGGAAATTAAATAAATCATTTTCATTAATTACATATATATTTTTGTATTTTGGAAAATATTTGAAAAAAAGAAAAACAAAAGTAAAACTTGTAGATCATATTCAAAAACGCCATCTTTTTTTTTCCACTTTTAACTAATCAATTTGATCAACGCGTTTTTATAATTCAGCAAGATCGCCAATTTTTGTTATATGGTGGCTCTTGATTATTTGGTTTACGCAGATATATTGAAACTTGAATTTCATGATCTTTCAATTTTTAATCTTAAGTTTTATTTGATGGGTTCTACTTACCCACCGTACTTGTGTTTCAGGGTATTCTTTAGTTGTGAAGTATTCCCTCTAGTCTTTATTAGTTTATCCTTTTTTTTTTGCACAGAGTTTTAGGAGAAACAATGTTGTGGGACATAGAAAGAAAGAGAAACTATTATTTTATATTAAAGTTGAATGTATGTGTGATGAAAAGTTATTAGTCTCATTCCAAAAATAGTTACAAAAGTAATGGGTAAACAAATAAGGGACATCCCAAAAAGGAATACGGGTAAACTAATAAAGACCGGAGGGAGTATTATTTTGTGGGTTTATGTGATTTAAAGGCATTAGGAGTTGTTTTTAGAATTTCGATTGTATAGCAAGTTGGGTAGTTTTCAAGACTCAACAAAAAAGGTCATAGGAAAGAAAGAATGGAACAATTCAAATGATTCTTAGGCTCCGTTTGGTAGGGCGTAAAACGTTTTCATGGAAAACTGTTTTCCTCTATTTTCAATTTTACATTGTTTGGTGTGCAAAAGAGTGTAAAACCATTTTCCCTTAGAGTAAAATTGTTCTCCCAATGATGGAAAACCATTTTCCCATCAAAATGATGGGAAATCTGTTTTCCTTCATTTTCCTTATTTCTCTTGTACACTCCTCTCACTACCTCCTTACTTTCCTTTTCATTTTCCTTTGTTTTCATCATTTTTCTTACATGGAACCAAACAACGGAAAACTAATTTTGAAATTGTGTTTTCCATTGTAAATTGTTTTCCATGAAAATCATTTTACACTGAAAATGTTTTACACCCAACCAAACGGAGCCTTAATGTGTGACAAAATCTCCAAATTAATTATTCAAGAAAAAAGTAGAGGTACAAGCAGCCTGACAAACTTAGGAGGAGGGTTATCATGATCATAATGTGTCCGATTATACTTGTTCCATTCATAACCAGTATGAAAACGGTTGAAATACTTGGGCTTTCTTGGACGATATTTGTCATGCCACCCATATGGATAATCTAAATTCACTTCAGCAGCAGAACCAAGTAGTACATCACCTTCTTCCATGACTCCCACAACATTAACATTATCATCCTGCATCTGCTGATCACGCGGTTTTGATGAAGCCATTGCTTCGGTCTTCACCCTCCTTCGCCGTTCCTCCACAACAGTCAATCGCTTCTTCTCCAACATGACATTGTCTTCATCGGGCTCAATTGCGCGCTCTTGATCTTCTTCAGTGTGTTCACCATGCAAGATCAATCGTGGAGAAAACGAACCATCTAGTACTGGTGTAGCATCATCTTGAAGTTCTTCCTTAGTTTCCTCCTCGGATTTGATCAAGTTATCATGATCTTGGAGAGGCAAAGACTTGTGCCTCTTTAGCACCATATTGGCATGGATTTCTTTGAGACGAGTTTTGGCCTTGTAAATGTTTAGCCGTCTAAGTACAGCTTCCCAATATTCAACCACCTTGGCTTCCCCTGAACGCATCATTGATTCGATTTGATCTTGTAACGCTAGCAAATCTGTGTGACTCTTGCCTTGCAATTATACTTTCACGTCTGTTTCAATACTTGGATGCAGATCACTTGGAGCTCCTGTAGGAATATATAGATGCATATAGCGGAATTTCAGGAAACAATTTCCTAACATCTATCATAGGATCGCAGACATAATCAAACATATGAATCATTCAATAGGGATTAAATATCAAACCTTTGTAGCGTGATTTCCCTGTTGTATGCAAGCTTTGAAGATCTGAGAGCCCCAAGTGTTGCTCCTCTAATCAGTCCACGAGCACCAGTTGAACACCAACGTCTGCTAGAACGGAAGAGAAAAGATCCCTTGCTTTTTGGTGGTATAGGCGCCGGTCAGAGGGAATAGTTTAGGGTTTCAATTCTCTCTCTCTTGTGAAAAGAAACTGATTAATCAATTGATCACCTAAACTCTAATATTATATCCTATATATAATATAAGAGTCATAGGTTAGTTAGGAGAACTAATTCTCCTCCTATTCCCCTTTAGACCGGCCCAACCCTAATCCTAAATGGATTTGGATTGCTTTGTCCAACTTGTGCTACAATGTGTGACCTCATAGGATTAATATATTTTAGTTATAGGCCCAATCATTATTGTCCTATTAATCATATTTATTCTCTAGCAAGAAAATAAGATTACTAAAATAATTAACTTTATTATCTTCATAATATTATTCCTATTTATATTTAGTAATTGTCGGGATGTCTAAGGACATATTCCTTCAATCTCCCACTTGTCCGAAGACAAGAGCGCAATGTTAAATTCCTTAAGTCACTTAATGTCAAATTTGATAACACAATGTTATTCTCAAATTTATGTTCCTTGATCGCTGAGTTCGAACTGCTCAAATGAGGATTAACTCTTTAATCCTATTCCGCATGGCCATGCAATTTTCCAGTTCTCGCTCATCAAGAGGCCCAGACACCAATCCTATTTAATAGGAGGACTTATCCACTCTTGTATGACCATAACTCCCACTCAATTCTTAGTCCACCTGATCACTGCCTTTATAACCTCCTTTTACGGCGCGGCGTTTAACAGTGTCAAAGTTAAACTAATTATATTGTGGTTATTAAGACATACTCATGTCTAAGGAATCCACTAAATATAGTAGTTCGATTCTACTTTTAGAATCTAATTAGGTCAAGTCTCAATGTATCAACTATACATCCATATAATCAATTAGACATCTCTATGTCTCCATAGCCCATGGAACTGCGCTATCAATTTATTATATACTAGTCTTTTAAATAAATCACTTATGTCCAATTTAGTGATTTAGACTAGGGACTTTAAATAAATTGTGATTTTCAGTTCACTTTATAGGGTTCCATTATCAAAACGTTTTCGATAATCCTATTTGAAAACACAAATTATTTGGACATTTTATTTAATACTAAACCAAACAATTAAATAAGAACGAAATTTTTATTGATAAACATTCCAAGCATAATAAATGTCTTTACAATTGTAAACATGAAGTAAACAACCTAAAGCCATTCTCCCATATGCTTAAGCCCCATAGACCTAGTATGACACTCATGCTTAGGTTGAGCAAGCGGTTTAGTCAAAGGATCTGCTACGTTATCCTCAGTATGAACCTTGCTTACTTTCACATCCTCTCTTCCAACGATTTCTGAATGAGATGGAATTTCTCGAGCACATGTTTAGACCTTTGATGCGATCTGGGTTCCTTAGACTGAGCAATGGCACCATTGTTGTCACAATACAACTCAATGCCATTCTCAATGCTAGGAACTACACCAAGCTCACCAATGAACTTTTTGATCCAAACAGCTTCCTTTCTTTGCGCATCTGTCGCTTTGCAATATACTCGGCCTCTGTTGTAGAATCCGCGATGGTACTCTGCTTAGAGCTCTTCCAGCTCACAGCTCCTCCATTGAGACAAAATATGAAACCAGATTGCGATCGGAAATCATCTTTGTCACTTTGGAAGCTTGCATCGGTGTATCCAGTAACAACCAACTCATCATCTCCACCATAAACCAAAAAATTATCCTTAGTCCTTCGCAAGTACTTAAGGATGTTTTTTACCGCAATCCAAGTCGCATCTCCCGGATTTGGATCGGGTATCCGCTGCATATACTCAAAGCATATGCAACATCCTGGGTCGAGTGCATATCATGGCATACATAATGGATCCTATTGCAGAAGCATAGGGAACATTACTCATACGCTTGACCTCATCAAGACTCGAAGAACACTGAGTCTTGCCAAGTGTTATGCCATGTTGCATGGGAATGAAACCTCTCTTGGAGTTTTCCAGCTTGAACCTTGCAAGAACCTTATCAATATAAGTCTCTTGACTAAGTCCAATCAGCCTTTTCGACCTATCTCTATAGATCTTTATTCCCAATATGTACTCAGCCTCTCCTAGGTCTTTCATAGAGAAATAAATTTTAAGCCATTCCTTGACTGACTCAAGCATGGTCTTATTATTTCCTATGAGAAGTATGTCATCCACATACAAGACCAGAAAAGTAATACTACTCCCACTTAACTTCTTGTATACACAAGATTCCTCTTCATTTCTGAGAAAGCCAAATTTCTTGATTGCCTCATCAAATCGAGGTTCCAACTCCTTGATGCTTGCTTTAGTCCATAAATGGACTTCTTAAGCTTCGCATACCCTCCCCGGATTTTCTAGATCTTCAAAACCTTGAGGTTATGTCATGTACACATCCTCTTTCAAGAACCCATTCAAGAAAGCGGTTTTGACATCCATCCGCCATATTTCATAGTCATGAAAGGCAAGAATCAGCAAGGATCATCCTAATGGACTTCAAGATGGCTCTTGGTGAGAAGGTTTCATCATAGTCAATACCATGAATTTGTTTGAAACCTTTTGCCACCAACCTTGCTTTGAAAACACTAATGTTCCCATCCTTGTCATGCTTTCAACTTGAAAATCCATTTGCATCCAATGGGTTTTACCCCATCGTGCAAATCAACCAAGTCCCATACTTGATTTTCGACATGGAATCCATTTCGATTTCATGGCCTCAAGCCATCTTTCGGAGTCTTGACTATCCAAAGCATCTTTGTAGCTAGTAGGCTCTTCTGATTCTAAAATCGTTATTTCAGAGCTTTCAGTCAAAAGGAAATCAATATATCTGTTTGACGGAATGATGGTCCTACTAGACCTACGTTGGGGAACAACAGAAGAAGTTTCTACCTCACTAGGTTGAGTGACTTCGCATGGAGTATCTCCAAGTGGGACGGTAGGAGGTACGTGAATTGAATGCACCACCTCTTGAGCATTTTCATGCCGGGCCGCCTCTGATGAGGTGTTAACCTCATCCATTTGTTGCTCATCTCGAACTTCTTCGAGATATACATTTCTCCCACTTGTTTTTCTGGAAATAAACTCCTTTTCCAGAAAGACACCATTACGAGCAACAAACACTTTGTTTTCGCTTTGGTTGTAGAAGTAGTATCCCTTAGTCTCTTTTGGGTAACCCACAAAAAGACATTTATCGGATTTGGGTGAAAGCTTATCAGAAAGTAAACGTTAAGCTTCACAACCCCATATCCTTAGAAAAGACAATTTTGGAACGTTTCCTGTCCACATTTCATATGGTGTCTTTTCCACTACTTTAGATGGTGCTCTGTTAAGTGTGAACGTCGCTGTTTCAAGTGCAAATCCCCAGAATGAAATAGGAAGATCAGCAAGACTCATCATGGATCGAACCATATCAAGTAGAGTTCGATTCATTCTTTCAGAAACGCCATTTAACTGTGGTGTTCCCGGTGGAGTCCATTGTGAAAGTATTCCACAATCCTTCAAATGATCACCAAATTCTTGAGATAAATATTCACCACCACGATCGGATCGTAATGCCTTAATTTTCTTCCCAAGTTGGTTTTGTACTTCATTCTGGAATTCCTTAAATTTTTCAATGGATTCCGACTTATGCCGCATGAGGTAAACATATCCAAATCTGCTCACATCATCGGTAAAAGTAATGAAGTAACTGTACCCTCCCCTAGCCGACGTACTCATGAGTCCACACACATCCGTATGTATGAGGGCTAAAAGGTCATTGGCCCTTTCACTTGAACCTGTGAAAGGAGACTTTGTCATTTTCCCCATCAAGCAAAACTCACAAGTATCAAATGATTCGAAATCAAATGATTTGAGAATTCCATCTTTATGAAGTTTCTCAATGCGCTTTGTGTTTATGTGGCCTAATCGACAATGCCATAGGTATGTAGGTTTGAATCATTTGCTTTATGTTTCTTGCTGTCTATGTTATAGATGTAGGTTTCTAAGTCTAGCACATATAAACCATTTGATAACTTAGCGGAGACATAGAACATATCATTCAAATACGAAATGAATAACCTTCGGAATCCAAAACAGGAATCGAAATAATGTTCTTTGTGATAGCAGGAACATAATAACAATTATTAAGTTCTAACACTAATCCTGAAGGTAAAAGTAGACTATATACTCCCACTGCCAAATGTAGCAACTCGTGCTCCATTGCCAACGCGAAGATCTACTTCACCCTTTCCCAATGTTCTACTTCTTTTGAGGCCTTGCATATTACAAATAATGTGCGAACCACAAGCGGTATCAAATACCCAAGAAGCAGAAGTTGCTAAGTTAACTTCTATAACATACCTATCTGAACTAGAAACTCCTTTCTTTTGATCCTTCAGATACTTGGGGCAACTACTTTTCCAATGACCAACCTTATTACAGGTGTAACAATAGTGCTCATCAGCAACTTTTGGTTTTGGTGTAACGATTCCCATATCCCTTTCAATTGCAATGAAACGTTCAGCATTCAATTTGTTCTTCGACAGGACGGAGCGCAAATTACAAGTAGAATTGTTGGTGTTGATATTGTTGTTACTAGACATAATTACTACAACAAATAATAAAGCAAGATTCAATCAATGTTTATCAAGAAAGCAATAATTAAACAAATTTTAATTACTACTACCCTTTATTCAAAATGAAAGTCCCCTATTGAATAAAGAAATAACCAAGATCCCCTCCCACTACAATCAAACGGACTTTGGCCCTGCCTTCAATTTATAGTAGTTGAGGTAAGTAAACACTTTACTAATTATAACTAATTATAATTCTTGGTAGACAGGTTAACAACTCCTTGTTTACTCCTATCTCTTAGCTTCAAAACCCAAAACTTTATCTTTTGATGATTTTGTTGAGTTAAACCAAACATTGACATGTAAGTTTCAAAAAACTTACCCTACTATCCCCGGAACTATGAGCAACACCCTGCTTTGGCAGAACCTATTACTCATGATCTAAGGCTTTATAGGTGTTGTTTGGAAAAGCAATTGAACTCAATATTACTTTTGAGGACCTAAGTTTACTAATATGGTCAATCAATAGTGAACACATGGATCAATTAACCACAAAACAAACTTAGAAGCAAGCATTTAAACAAAATAAATGCAAGATTTTAATAAAGCAATAATTAAATGATCTAGTATGGCCCCTATACTTAGGAAAATAACTAATCTTCTTGAATCCTCCCTTGAATCTCCATGGATCACCATCCTTGAAACTCCTTGGATCCTCATGCTTGATTACATAATTTGAAGTAAATAATAACGAAAATTTAAAGTTACAAAAATACAAACGATTCGCAGATCGTATTTAATTTACATTCAAATACAATGATTCGCAGATCGTATTTACTATCCTAATTTGGGCCATACTAGTCATAACATGCAAAATATAATATCATACATATTACATTAAACATCCACGCATTTATAATATCAAAATAAAAATAAACACAAACTATTTACTTATTAACAATTAATAAGCAAATAAAAAACTTTCCATAATAATCATAAAACTTAACAAATTTAAGTTAGAAATCATTTAGGAAACTTTATTATTTTAATTCAATTACTCATTTAAACATGGCAATAATCTTTATTATTCACAAATTTGCAAAATAGGAAAGTTTTGGATTTATGCTCAACTTTGAAAAATCAGATTTTCTAAAAAAAAAAAATTTATTATTAGAGTTGACTGTTGACCAGCAGCACAAGGCTGCCAATCAACAGCCAACTCCACGCTGGAAAACCACCAGCCTTCATTGCACGCTGCACAAGCAGCCACAAACACCATCACCACACCAAGTCACCAAGCCAACAGCACGCCAGCCAGGACGCCAGCCAGCGCGCCGCCGGCAGTTGAATCGCGCATCCTCTCCGCCGGACACTCCGGTCTGCCTACCAGCAGCAGACGCCGGCAACAAAACCGACCCACACCGCCAGCAGCACGAGAGGAAGGCTGGGCTCGACACGTCGAACGCGCCCCCACCTGCGCCGCCCCTCTCTGCCGCTTGTTCAGATCTTCCTGCCAGCCACCGTGGCTCCACCATCACCGGTGGTCCACCTATCCATGGTTGGCTTCCTCTTTAATTTGTGTAACAATTTACAATATAAATTAAAGTAATCTTTATTTAACAATTAATTAAAGATTTAGGAGATAATTAGGTTATAAAATCCGAAAAATTATGGCAGAAATTTTGAATCAAACAACAAATCTTAAACAAATTTTTAGAATTGTTGAGATTAGATTTAAATGAATAATCTCCATTAAACATTAAATCTAACAAGAATTCAAAATTAGGGCAAAAACTCCAATTATATCCAAAAATTCAGAAAATTAACAATTAAATTCCGAAAAATTCGAAAATAACTTTTATGGTGATCTACTGAATTATCTTAACAAATAAAATCAATTATTTTAATTGTTATCCTTAAAATTTATGAATAATCAAATTAAACATAAAATTTAACCAAAATTCACTAATAATATGATAAAAATCCGAAAATTTAGTGGGAAAAATAATAAAATTATTTTCAGCCATCATATTATTCAAGATCTAAGTGGGTGATGAACATTAGATTTATTTAACAAGTAAAAAATCAAATCTTTTAATTGTTAACAAATTATTTCAATGATTAATCAAATTAAACATTAAATAATTTTAAACCTAACAAATATACTTATAAAAATCCGAAAATTTTGGAGTGAATTAACCAATTTATTTCGTCCATAATATAAAAAAATCGGAACTTTATAAAATTATTTGAGCATAAATCACAATTAAATCAAATATTTACAATTTCCAATCAATTAATATCAAATATCAATTATGCAAATTCAAGCCATAAATAAATCCTCCCTTAATTGAATAAAAATAATAACTTTGCATACAATTACATGATCATATGAATATTATGAATTAGGCAAAACTGATACCACTGTAGGAATATATAGATGCATATAGCGGAATTTCAGGAAACAATTTCCTAACATCTATCATAGGATCGCAGACATAATCAAACATATGAATCATTCAATAGGGATTAAATATCAAACCTTTGTAGCGTGATTTCCCTGTTGTATGCAAGCTTTGAAGATCCGAGAGCCCAAGTGTTCTGCTCCTCTAATCGGCCACGAGCACCCTGAACACCAACGTCTGCTAGAATGGAAGAGAAAAGATCCCTTGCTTTTTGGTGGTATAGGCGCCGGTCAGAGGGAATAGTTTAGGGTTTCAATTCTCTCTCTTGTGAAAAGAAACTGATTAATCAATTGATCACCTAAACTCTAATATTATATCCTATATATAATATAAGAGTCATAGGTTAGTTAGGAGAACTAATTCTCCTCCTATTCCCCTTTAGACCGGCCCAACCCTAATCCTAAATGGATTTGGATTGCTTTGTCCATTTCAACTTCTGCTACAATGTGTGACCCATAGGATTAATATATTTTAGTTATAGGCCCAATCATTATTGTCCTATTAATCATATTTATTCTCTAGCAAGAAAATAAGATTACTAAAATAATTAACTTTATTATCTTCATAATATTATTCCTATTTATATTTAGTAATTGCCGGAATGTCTAAGGACATATTCCTTCAACAGGATCAACTGATCATTTCCAGTCAGCAAATATGATCTCATGAGCTGTTGTGAGTTTCCAGGTGCGATACCTCAAAACCTTTCTCCAGCAACTCCAGGCCAACAGCAAGGATACAAGAAAAGTTCAGCAGCTCAAGTTACACAAAAACAATAACAGACGTTTTATTCGGCAATGATGATATATATAAGGAATGGGAGAGAGCCTATGAGGCTATAATACCCCATCAAAAAGTAGCTGGTGCAGGCAAACAAAAATTTGTTAAATCAAATATTTACATGAATGAGTGACTACTGCATTTTGATTTTATACATCTATATACTTCATTAGTTTCAAGTGGAGAAACACGACCTCCACAAAAAAGAAATTAGTTGAATTAGCTGTCAACGTCTACCCTTGGTAGTTTCTCTGTCGATTTCTTTAAAATGGTATGAATGCCAAGACCTCTTCTTTTTTCAATTTTTCATATTTATTCTGTTGCACAACCCACATCCTTCGGAGAGGTTGGTTCAAAAATGCTTGAGATATAATCTGTGCAGTTTGTGGTGAAGACTAAGCTAAGGTTGCTCCATACTCGACCCACTGTTTAAAGCTATCAGAAAAATCTGCAGGTATAGGTGATGCAACTGGCCTTCTTCCCTGCAGAGTAACAGAATATTAATTTACTATATCTTATACGAGGGATTCCAAATTCCCAACTGTTAGAAAAAACTTTTGTTCCGAACAGGGAAACATTGGGATCCAGAGAGGAAATTGGGTTGGGGGGGGGCAGGGGGTTTAGTTTGGGAAAACCTTTAATAAGTCCCTTCACCTTAAAAATTTATGAGAAAACATAAGCAAACAACTTAAACACACTAGAACCTAGTCTGCACATTATAAATGGTGAGCCTACAGGCTTATCAGAAACCGGAAACTTGCAAACACGGCAAAACATACTTAGCAGTAAAAAAAGCCTAACCAAGAGAATAACGAAGAAAAGGACTGACCTCCGGTGTATAATTTACAGCGCTGCCATACAAGGAATTGGCACTTGGAGAATTCAGAAGTGAAGATCTGCATGCACAAAAGATAAATAGTAACTGAAGTAGCTTTAATTATGGAATCAGTAGTAGCAGTTATATATCCTCTATATATATCCTCTTTAGAAATTCAAAGTAACATTATGCTACAGTGCAAGCAGCAGCCACATATAGAGATTGCTTTGCCGGAAATTAAAAGAAATAAAGGGACTTACTTATCATATGTGTCCTCCTCACATGAATTTCCCGATGAAGAAATCCAGTCTAGATCAAGAATATCAGAGCAATCAAATTCATTTCCATGTTCGTGGTAACAACTACTACATTCACCTCTTAGATATTGGGCCGCTGGCATATCAGTGAAAAGCTGATGAGGTGACATGGATGGGGTAATCCTATTGACAAGCATCAAAGAGAACAACAACATTAATTAGGATTGTTAAACAAAAAGTGCAGATTGCATTAAAATTTCATCCACGCGTATTCTATCACATTGCACAATGGAAAAGGAGGGAGAATGTGAAAATTAATCAAAAAAAAAAAAATTTGTACATCACTACAATTTCGATTAATTCGCATCTTGTTCCACAAATTTACTAGGTAATTTAAAAACACTAATTCAAAGAAAATAATTGACAGTGTTTCAGATGAATTCAGAAATCTATATCCAATTTCCAGAGCTTCCTTTAGATATTACCATTATATACAAATTACTTGTAGGTCATACTGAAGTGATTTACCTTGAAAAAAGATATATTAGTTTCGCATATTGGAATCTCAGGCGTCGAGTCTGACAGACCACTCTTGTCTTCTTTTAAGTCAGGTAAAGTATGGTGATGGTCACGAGTATCAGCTGGTGTTGTAGGCGAAGGACTCTCATACATAAGAACTCCGTCTGACATAGACCTTTTCAGAAATGACCTACAAATAACAGAAGACTCAGTGGCTAAAACTATTGACTAAACATTGTTCTGTCAAACTATAAAACAAACATAAAAATCTTAAATTGTCTTGAATAACTTTTTTTAATTGAGTATAAACTTGATAACTTGAACTACATTATTCGAAAATTTACTACAATAATATAGATTATACAAGTGTATAGTCACAGGTAAACGATTAGGAACTCAATACTCGACCATAAGAATTTTTCCTTTCATAGAAAAAAATCGTTAGGTGTGATCTTGGATCTGCATTAAATTCCCCGTCCAAAGTCAAACTTAATATGTTGTGCAGGGTGAAATAATGTAGAAGGCTAAAACTTTCACCACAGTGTTAACCAACGTATGAGATTCTACTTTTCCACAATCCAGATTCATTGCATATGACTAAATTGACAGAAAGTTGGAAACAATCTCGTACTTCTTGACCTGTTATCCAAGTTCATAGTACTTCAATTTTTAGATAGGTTCAATTAAGTAGTTCAAAGATACTTCGCTGAAGTTAAAATTGTAATAATAACTTCTTAATCAGACCTATTCAAGAGCACAATGGCCACACTTAGTCCTGTCGAGAAATGACCAGACCCAAAACCCCGTCCCTTACCAACCTGAATTTTTGGGTCTTGAAGAAGAACCCGAAACACGATCTAACCCAAAACTGAAATACTCGTAAATAGCAAGTCAAAATGGGTTGGGTCAAGGTCTACTTTTGTTCTGTTGGGTCCAAGACAATATTTGATAAATTTTAAATCGAAACAACTAGTATAGTTGAGCGCAATAAACGGAAAAAGGAACACAAAATATCTTCATATTGCAAAACCAAAACTCTTGTCTTTTATCTTTTTGTTCCGTCAGCTCACTTCATCAAGGAAATTGCTATACATCACCTCCATCGTCAACCGGACTTTTGTGCTTGGTGGCATATAAAACTGATCAAGTAAGTTTCGACCCAACCAATTTGGCGTGAAAAGATAGCTCAACTTGATTGACCACACCATTTACAGAGGGTGTGGCCTTGCCCAATAACACGTCTAACTAACCAAATTGTCTTTGATCTAATTATACAAAACTTAGTCTAACTACAGTCAGCCAGATGAGTTGGGCGTAAGTTAACAGGCTAAGTTTTTTATTTACTATAGTCGTGGTTGGCTCGTATGACATGCAACTACATTACTTCTTTACTTGTCATGATTTAATGAATATTGGTAGGCGTTTTCAATCAAGTCTAGAAAAAAAATAAAATAAAAAAGCGTAAAAGAACTTCAGAACTCAACCTCAGACCCATTGAGTAAACCCGAAAACTTAGGGTTAGGATCAAGAAATTTCCAGGCCATAACAGAACTGACCCGGCCCTTGTTTATCCAAACTGACCTGACCCAGGTCAGCCCAAACCCCACCAGATTGACAGGTCTAGCCACACCCAATGTTGGAACACACAAAAGTTATACCTTGTAATGTCATCTGACAAGGATGATGTAAGCCTTCCAATACCATAATGCTGATCTGAATCAAGTTCCCATAATGCTGGTTTACCCGGTTCTGCTTGGAAATGGCCTAAGAACCTGATTGAAAAGTAGCTTTTATTACCAAAGTATTGAATAATTGACTAGTTATAGGATACAGAATTTGAGAATTACAACCATATGTAAGTGTTATGAAAGGACTATAAAGGAAAAGAAGTTCATCATAGCAATAGAAAAAATTCAATTGATCAATTTGTCTTAAGAAAAGGTAAATTTTATGTACATAGACTATCGTATAGATTAGACTCAACCAAGGAAATAAACAAACTTAATTGACCATCACTAAATATCAACAAAAATGGAATAAGTTACATTGCCTTTGAGATGGGAACAAAAGCTTAAATAGGATGCAGTGAATCTGGTCATAAACAGGTAAGTAAAAGAAGTTAAAATTAGCAATAAGATGTAAGCTAGAAGTATAGTTTGATAACTAATACATTTTCTATATTCAATTTAAGCTTTGTTCCTTCGGATACCATCGCCAATGTAATTAAATCCATGTTTCTTGATAATAGTTGATAATTGAATTTTTTATATATATATCAGTATAAGCAAGTGTCAACTTACAAATTTATTGCATCTTGCTTTTCAGGATCCATGTATGCATTGTTCAAGTAACGCTGTAACGTCCTGATAAACTCTTGGGACTGCGTTGCTGCTTTCCAATGACCTTTTCGATCGGAGAATATCTATTACCATCAAAACATGAAAACTTACTTTGTGACGGGCAATATAGAAATAGTCTGAATCAATATAAATAGAGAAGGGTTTGAAACACAGTCACAAGATCACTGAAGAGTGCTGAAACACAAACACAAAATTACTAGCTACAGTTACCCATAACGAGCAAAGACCTTAAGTAAAGCACAAGCTAAGTAAGTAGTAAAATGACTGCAGTCTTAGCTCTAGATCCCAAATTCCTCACAAATCATTATCATGACTCCCAGATAGTATTGCAAAAGCATATCAAAGTGTAAGGGCAAGGAAGAGAAATGGCAAAGATCCACATGAGCTAGAGATTCACATTATCCCCGCCCAATAACCTTCTGATTACCTATTCAAAGGTCTTTCTATGGGCTAATGAGATATTAAATTTGACACTTTCAAGCACAAAAACATCACAATAAGCAACTTCAGGAAAGAAGACTATAACCAAGTAGTGAACAGTAAATCGGAAAAAACGATAATATTTTATAGAATGCAAAAACAGAAAATATCTGGAAAATGTCAGAACACGTGTATGGACTTCAGTCAGTGCAAGAATAAGATGAATTTTACAAAACTACCTTATTGTGTGCTGCAGAGCCTCCATACTGTAATGCAAGTGTATCACCCATGGCCTCATAGAGCCCCATCAACATCTTAGCCAAAGTATCATCAACATCAATTTTCGGGGTGGGATTGACACCAATGGCATGTAATTGATGACCTAGAGCAATCAAACCATACGCATATTGGGCGGCATTTGTGCGGTCTAGACAATCAATGCAATTAGTCCTCAACACTCCACTTTGCAACCTTGGATTCTTTGAAAAGGAATATTCTCCAATGTCACTCATATTCTCATGCTCTGTAGCACCATAGGACAAGCCAGATGACAACTCAGAATTCACAAGTGGGGGAACTTGGCAATAAAAGAATCCAGTTTGATCCAATGCATTCTCAGCTACTTTAGTTAGGAGCATCAACACCTTGTCACCTTTGCTGAAATATTGACATACTTTCTCTTACTATCGTACTCATTTCCGTTACAAGTAATGAAAATGAAATCACACAAACCACCAGCAATACAAAGGGAAAAAAAAATCATACATGTGATACAATCTTGTGAGGTCCACTGTCCGGAACTTCAAGCGATTTGCCTTATCCAAAGTCTTATTGATGGAAGCAACTGCCTTAACGAATTCCGCATGGAGTACAGATTCACGAGGTTTCTTCTCCTTAGTCTACAAGTAATTTTACCATTACTTCAACCATGATTCCGTCCATAAATACTATTAAAAGCTACGCTTGAAGAATTCATAACATTGTAACTAAATCAAATACTAAAGCGCACCTTGATCAGATTTAATATGTATATCGGATTACCATATCTATCTACAAGATTCTGAAAATGTCTTCTTGTTGCCTCATATTGGGGATCCTCCTTTGACACTAAGTTAATTTTAAGTGTTAATTAAAAATTTTGAAAAAAAAAAAAACAAAATAAGTACGAGTATAGAATGAACATACATATAATGTCGGGTCTTAGATTCAATCTTGAAGTTTCTTGAGACCAAAGAAGCGGAATTGAGCCCCTAATTTGCACAACAGAACTGATTTCTGAGACACATGCACTATAATTTTCTTCAAAGACAATTTGCTCTGTCTCAACATCATTGGCAGCTCGACCTTTCTCATTAATGCCTCGTTTCAAGTACCTGCCAACCAAGGATAGCAAGTTCACTTCATCAGAAGTTGTTATCCAAGAAAAGAAAAGAAACTTGCACATGTTATCAATGCCTCCTCCAACTCCCCCCTTTCAGAAAAAGAGAAGGGTGCTGTTGGGGGCGAGAGGGAGAGGGGTGGGGGAGCAAGTGCATGAGCTCTGGTTTGCAAACTCAAACTGAGAAGATACTCATTTTAGAGTTGTCAAGTCAACAAAAATAGATACCTAGTTCCAGCATAGTGGCGTGATCTTCTTGCAATAACAGTCAAGTTGACTGTCCGACCACACCTTAGAAATTTAACCTGAAGACATAGAAGCACAAAGGTCAAATACACTTGAAATTTAACCTGATCTTACTTACATTTCCCAAGTAATTGGAATGAAGCAGAATATAGTATTTGCCATAAATCTCCATACATTCAACTGCTAATACCGCATTATATTCTATGATTCTATCAAGTCGTAAATGAGGACACGTCAAAATCCTGCCAGTCTGGTAATCAGATATACATATTATAACTGAATAGTTTCTGTTACCTTCCAGGTCCCACTCAAAAGCATCATCATCTAATCCAAGGAAGGGATAGGGATAGAATGAAAATCTCGAGCAGCTGAATCTTTAAAAAGATTATTCACTTTTCCCGAATCCCATGTCTTGTTGAGGTTTATGAGTTCAGCCACCCAGACTGGCTTGTTAATTTAAACGCTGCGATGATGTTCCTTGCACTTTATTCTATCCTTTGAGACACTTCTTATATAACAAGTAAAGAAAAAAGCCAACCACATAGAAAATAAATGCAAATAACTAGATTTATCAATTATCAAGAAGCAGATAGACCTATAATCAAGCATTGAAGCAACAATTATTCATCAAGGGAAATTCAAAGATGCTAAAACTAAAGTACCTGTCTGAAGAAACCATGTATCAGTGCCACTGTCCAAAGGGAATTCCCAAGAAGAGTTCGAATCTCCCGAGTCAAGAATGCATTCCAGACAAACATTGTTTCGTACGGGACTAATTTATTCTCCTCATCACACAAGTTCTTTTGGAGACTATGCATAATACGGTAGGAGTAGCTGAAAAAGAAGTCCTTCGTAATGTCCACTGTGCATAGGAGCTTCTTGTATCTAATGAAATCAGCAAGCAAGAAAAATGCAAAACAGATGAATACATATTTATATGGAAAAACAATAGTTTTCAAAGAACAAAAGGGACAATGGAAAAAAAAAAACAAGTGACATTTAATTATATATAATCAACCAAAAAAAATAAAAGAGGGCCAAAGAAAATCAACGTGGAGTAGGAAGAAACGATGTCTCCTTCTTCACCCTGCAAATACCTTGTCTCATTCAACAAGTAAAGATCAAAATATCAATGAACTCTGCCCTCTGCATTTGCTGGATAACAATTTGCAGTATATACCAAAGGCAGATGCAATAGAAGCATCCTCTAATGAGTTCACTAATAGAATGCCATAAAACGACACACCCACACTACAGAATAACCATCAAAGACTAACCAAACGAAAAGTATATAGTACTTAATAACAAAATAATTTTAAACAAAAACCCACAATATACTAGAAGACTTGGCAAATATTGAGAAGAGAATGGGGAAAAAAACTGGAATATACGACAAAAGAAGGACAAGAACACGATTTTGATACACAAGTAGAATATGCGTCTCTTACAAGTACGAGATACGTTTTACATTTACATGTAGAATGAACAAAAGACCTGATTTCATTCTTAGACTTATTCGAATTGGATCGCACAGGAGGATGAGGGATTGGTATCATTTTGCTCTTTGACACGGCATATATTGCATGGCCGCAAATCATCCCCACTTTCTTCCTCTCTGTAATAACAAGCATATAATATGGTCCCAAGAATTTAACGAAACCTGAATACCAAAGTAACAAAATACACTTTAGTCATTACTTCATAAAATAACATCCTCAAACATACAGCACACAATATACTCACCCACAATTCCGTAACATGTACTGACAACCTTCAGCCCACCAGTATGCTTATTTCCTTCATCTATCCGCTTCAGTAGGGCAGTACACTCACGATATGAGTATACTGTTGGGTCTTCGAAAACATCAAGATTAGAAATCGCTGATCTATCAATCTTCAGTACTCTCCAATACATCTTACTTTTATCTCTTCCCACCATGTAAAAGTTCTGTTCAACCAAAATACACATAACACATAAAGATTAAGACATAAAGCGTCGTGAAAAACAACAGCTGCCATGCCTCTAATGCATGACCAACAGGAAATGCTTAGGAAATAAGAAAGAGAAAACTAGAAATGTACACAAAGCTAGGTCTGACTATTTATAGTTCAATCAATTTCAAATGCACTGAATTTGTACATTGTGAAGACCATCCTAATTCATCCAGCGAGTGAAATACAGATGATCAGTATAAATTGCTGCTAAATATCGCTAGCAGCATTGCAATTTTCTTAAGTAGGATTGAAGAAAGCAAACAATTGCCAAAAGTTCCACTTTGCAAAGTCACAACATCAACAGAAAAAACCACAACTTCCAAGATAAAAACGCGAATTTACAAAGACGATCAAAGTCATTCCATTCGTCGATAACCGGACAACTAGTCTACAGATGCAAAAAAAATTAACACATGAATTCAAACAAAGATGAGCAGGTCTTGAAACCCTAAATAGCAACAAGTTCATGAAAATTCCAAGTCAATTTACAAATTCAACAGTTCCACTATATCACCATATAAAATTAAGCATCAATTGACATTTCACAGATGCTGACCATCTCAATTTGCTAAAATTTCCAATTCTGAATTTCAATTCAAACACAAACAAAAACTCATTGCAAATCAATCATATAAACAACAAATGAGTTAAACTGCAATCAAATTCAAATCAGCAACAGATCAACAAACAAAATGAACAACAAAAAATGCAGATTCAAATCAAAAGAAAAAAGAAGTCAAAATTTATACCGCGCGAGTTTCATAGAGTTTGAATTTGGCGAGATAACGAGGTGAAGTTTCCAATTGTTGTTCATCATCATCAACTTCACTTCCACCAATCATTGCGTTTCTCGTATTGCTCAAATTCTCGTAATCATCACAATTGTTGTTTTCCAACACCATAACTTCGTTAATTTCCGATCCCGAGCCAACTCAGGCCCGGGTCAACTCAGTTGAGCATACAATTACAAACAAAACAAAATACAAACTCAAATTCACTATGAATTTACAGAGCTATATCAAACAATGTTCAAATGAAATCACAATAATAACAAATTAATAAACAAAAAGAGCAATAAAATTGAATTAAAGAAGCAAGCAACAAAGCTCCATTAATGGAAACTTCGAGAGTTTTTTTCAATTTTTTTCAACGTAGAGAGATTATAGAAGGAGAGAGAAAAGATCGGAAAGAGGCTTTTAGAGGAGAGAGAAAATCGAAAATGGAGAAAAATTAGCAGCACAGATCATTGGAGAGAGAAGACAGAGAGGAGAGAGAAGATGTAGCAGAGAGAGAAGTTCGGCGACTACAACGATACTACGTGTACCACATAATAATTATGGAGTATAAAAATGAAAATGGAGTTTATTTTTTAAGGGAGTAAAAAAAGAGGGAAAAAGAGCTAATGATTGGCTAACCTGGAGTATTAGTGGTTTATTTAAATTGTACTTCGTTGATGAGGGGGTGATTAGATGTGAAACGCGTTTATTGAAATGGTGTTGTGCTTACTTCATTATGCCGACGGTTTTATTTGTTTTTCGTTTTATGTATGTTTACACGTATTTGACTCTTTCCTATTTCATTGGAAGAGTGTTTTTTTTTTTTTTGGGGAGATTTTTTTAGGTGAGGGTTGGGATTTGGGAGGAAAAATTAATTCGACATATTTTTCATTAATTGAGTGGATTTTATTGAAACTTGTTTAATGGGGGTTTTGAACTTATTTGAACAAATCGAATTTATAAAAACAAATCCGAACGTATTTAGTTGTCTTAACTAAATTGTTAAGAGTCTCTATATTTTGAGCTCTACCAAAGTGATAATGTTTAATGGAAAAGAGTTTGTACATGTGAAATTCGAATCAAGAGTTGATAGCCTAATATCACCTTGGTTTCTCATTTGTGAAAGTATAAGAAATGATTAGATAATTATTTATTCTCGTCTTATATTATTATATATTCGAACTCATAAAAAGAACTTTGCATATCTTTAGATCATCAAACATATACAACATGGAAAAGAAGATTATCAATCACATTCTTATCCTCTAATCTACGAGTAGTTATACAAGAGCTATAACATACTCAAACTATATGTTTTTTTTTATATAAAGATAATGAAGGAGTATAAAGTTATTGTCATTTTGAACAATTTTATCTAGTTAGGGAAAATAGAAAAGGAAATTACATGTTAGCCGTGAGATACACACAAAATACTAACAAGATACTTACTACCTAGAATTAGATAAGCATTATTATACAAAGATAATGATAAGGACTTATAATAGATGTGTATCATGAGCCACAAGCAATTACTCATTCCACAAGGACTTTGGTACTATAGAAATAAATATTGATCCAAGCATTGGTTCTGTTTGCCAGAGTAATGCCAATTAAGGGAGAGCCCATAAAGGCATAAACCGATAAACTTATATAAGCCACACAACAGTACGACAGCCCCCATGTGACACATGTTAGATTAAAGTCCCTACAAATGTTATTGGAGTAAAACACTATTAGTAAAACTCTTTCAGGAGCAAAAATGAGGTTAAAAATAACAATGGATAATGTTAGAGGGAGTCTAGGTAGTCCAGTTGGTAGTGTGCGTAAATCTCGTGTGGACTTTTGTTTGGTTTGGTCAAGTTGATGTCAATATATATATATATTTTTTTGCTAAGTACGTTTCATTCCATAATTCACCATTACAACCTAAACTAATCAAGAAGTAGACGAACCAACTAGGTTGGACCCTCACAACTTCAAGATTAGGACACACTTACATCCGCAGGCGATACAACTAATACTCAAACAGCTTTCCTAATACTACCTTTCACTAGTAAACATAGTCGACCTGATATTTTCTTAGGCATTACGACCAAAATTCTAGCTCTTACTACATTCCGAATCCGTTTACAAGCTACATTAATGCTAGAAACACATTGATCCCAAAGATACTTTATTTCCGGCATACCAAATATAATAAACCAAAGTCGAAATGCTTGCCATATAAACGTTTCTCTTGAACTTGGACTTCCTGCTACGCTGGATCCATCTGAGTATCTGTTGTAGTTCTGATGCAGCAGTATTCATTTGTAACCAATGTTTAATGTTATTAAAACAACTAACACTAAACTGGTAAGTAAAAAAGAGATGATGATGCTCTTTAGGTAGTCTGGTACATATGAGGCACTGTTCAGGGCTGCTAACACCAATTCTAGCCAACCTAGCAGTTTTCTGTAGTTTACATTGCACTGCCAACCACATAATAAACTTGTGCTTTGGCAAGCTAAGCCTATTCCATACCGCGGTGTCCCAATGCACTCTTACTTGATTATCCACCAATTTATCATACACCTTTTTCACCGAGTAGGTGTTCATCCGATTCAACTCCCCGCCGTGTCATCACTTGTTTCAATTGTTCTTTTACGTAACAAATCTTCCTCCAATACCAACTAGCCCCTGAATTAGGCTTATAATCCCACCATAAATCATTCCTGATATGAACAACATGAATCCACCTCAACCATACACTGTCCTGTTTTGTTGAGACAACCCATACATATTTTCCAATGCTAGCTACATTCCAGAGCACGATGTTCCTAAATCCCAAACCACCTGCAGATTTAGGACATCACAATTTTTCCCAAGCAATAGAGCCAGCTTTCTGACTAAAAGCCTGACCACTCCATAGAAATGCTCTACAAATCTTGTTTATTTCAACCAATACTTTCTTGGGCAAAATATATACTTGAGCCCAAGTAAGTATGTAAACTCAACAACACAAAGATTGATTAACCGTGCTCGGGCAAGTGTATGATAAGTTCTTAGAGCTCCGGACTCTTATCCTCCCCGTCATCTTCTCTATCAAAGCTTCACATTGAGCATTAGATATTTTCTTGGCACAAATTGGTACACCAATATATCTAAATGGCAAAGATTCATGAGTTAAACCAGAAGCATCAGTCACTCTTTGAACCTCCTCACTTGACATTCCACAAGTATACATGGCTGATTTGTGAATGTTAGCTTTTAATCCAGAAGTATCAGAGAATAGTTTAAAAGCTCTAAGCATCAAGTATATAGATGGATATTCTCCTTTACAATAGAGATTTAAATCATCGAAAAACACATATGAGTCGGTTTGACCTCTTTGCATCTTGGATGGTACTGAAACCTGTTCAAGTTCACTCATTTTTGTCAAAATTCTTGACAAATACTCCATACATATCACAAACAAGAAAGGTGACATGGGATCACCTTGCCTAAGCCCCCGGATGATTTGAAGAATCCTTGCATTGTGCCATTAATCATCAATGAGAACATAGGTGTCCGAACACACTTCATAACCACTTCATGAATGCGTAAGGAAATCCCAAAGCTAATAACATTTCATGCGAAATTCCCAACTAACATAGTCATAAGCCTTATGTAAATCAATTTTCAAAAGACAAATAGGCTTAACTTTCCTCCTACCATACGGCTTAACCATGTCCAGAATTACCAAGATGTTATGTACTATATACCTACCATGGACAAACCCACCATGGACAAACCCACCCCGGTTTTCCATAATGAGATCGGGAGCACTTGCCTCGAGTTTAGCACATAAAACTTTTGTCACACATTTGTATAATGTGTTACAACAGAAAATTGGCCTAAATTCAGATACATTAGATGGACATTTAGTTTTAGGAATTAATGTTATGACTGTGGTATTCAATTCCTTTAACATTTGTCCATTCTGCAACACATCCAAAACTGCATCTATAACATCATTTCCCACTATATGCCATGCATCTCTATAAAAATAAGAGCCAAAGCCATCAGTACCTGGTGCTTTGCACCCAGGAATTGAAAAGAAAGCTTGTTTTACCTCAGCTGCTGTGTAAGGTGCATTCAGGATTGTTGTATGTTCTGCAGTAATCAAGGGGCCATCTTGAACAAGTTGTTGAATAACTTGCTTTCGTGCTCCAATTTCACTACCAAGAAACTTTTCATAATATGCAAGAAAGGCACTTGCAACAGACTCAGGAGTATCATGCCAGACTCCAGCTTCATCATGTATGCAATATACTTGATTCTGTAATCTTCTAGCCTTGATACTCTGGTGAAAAAGATGTGTATTCTCATCACCATCTTTAATCCATGCTAGTTTGGCTTTTTGATTCAAAAATTCAATATAAGCCTTATGCTTATAATGATATTCCTGAACAGCCACTAATTCCTGATTTGCATAAGTCTCCTCTCCTGGATGATCATGCATTAGCTTTTGTGCTTCAAGCATCTGTTGGTGTGCTCTCAAATCTGCTGCTTGAATCTCGGAGAAACCTTCTTTATTCGCTTGTTTCTGAGCCACTTTAACAACCTTTAACTTCTTCAAGAATTTGTACATTTTTGTGCCATGTACTTGTAGTTCCCGTGCCTTTTTAACGAGTTTCATCATACCGTGGAGATGATCTCCACATTGTGAAATATTTAAAAGGTCTCTTGCCTTCAAAGGAATCACCATACACTTGCTAAAACAAAGGGGGAGTGATCAAATTCTCCTTCCCGGATGGAAAAAACTTCATCTCGTAAGATAATTGTCCTACCATACTTGATTAGCTAGAAGTCCTGTCTAGCTTTGAAAACACTCTCTCGACTCCCTTGTTGCTTGTTATTCCGGGTAAAAAAATTACCCGAACTCTTTATATCATGCATATCACAATTCATCATGCGCTTTCTAATATCTCTAACTTCAATTTCTCTAACCATAGAGCCTACTCCTCTCATCTCGTGTGCATCACACGGTTGAAATCTCCACACATTATCCAAGGTTCGGATGTATTCAATAACATCAAATCCTTCCACAACTCCTCTCTTTTAATTCTCTCATGAAAAGCATATATAAAGGTACGAAAAAAACCTTTTTTACCACTAGTTGGTTCTAGAAAACAATGTAGAAATTGACTAGAACCCTTTATTATATTGACCATAAAACTACTTGCCTTCCATGCCAATATAATTCTCCCACCTTCATAAAAACTATTAGTAGTGGTAAAGCACCAACCACTAAAAAGTCTTTGATGTGCATTGCCAAGATTGTGAGTCTTGACTTTTGTTTCTAAGAGAGCAACAATACCAACGCATATGTCGTGAATATATCTTTTCACATCATTCTGGTTTCTTGATTGTATTGATGCCTCTTACATTCCAAAGATAACACTTTATCCATTGCCGATAGGAGAATCTCCCCCTCCTTGTGATGTAATCACTCCATGCCTTGCTTTCCGGATGCTTCTCATGTCGCTCATTCACATTCAAAACAACAAATGCATTTTGAATATCGGTGTGCTTCGATAAAGGATGATCTTACCCTAATAGGCTTCAATGCTCTTTGAAAGCCTTCGGATCCACATCCCGCCTCTTCTCCCGAGCCGGAACTTGCTGCATTGGTTCGTAGACAAGTAGAGACTTCTACCATAGGAGTAGGGACCGAGCATCGTGTCTTGAACCCGACTTGGTTAAGTGGTTGGATCTTTTAGGAACCCAAACCCCGCTTCACGTTGAATCTACATTCGGAACTTGAGTGTCCCATGATCTTACAAAGGTGTTGACAGTAACTTGGTCTCCATTCATACAACACAGCACTTCGGCTAGATCACCATTTTCATTCCAAAATTGAACAGAATCAGGGAATTTCCCATCCAACTTCATTTCTACTAAAACCCTAGCATATTGTAATTTGTCCCGTTTCCTTGTAGCATCATCCCTCTTGATAGGATCCCCCACTTGAGCAACAATCTTATGTAAAGATTTCTCACCCCAATATTTCAGGTTTAATTTCAATTGCACCCAATTGGTACTGTTTTCAAGTTTTCTTTCTCAAAATCCATATCAAGCATCCATGGCTTCATTATCAAAGGTTTCTTATCAAAGAAATAATGCCCTGTGAGAACTGTATCTCTCGAGTCCATAGCTGGAAATCGAACTAAGAACATTCCCTTCTTAACAAGAGCAACCTTATCCACCTTATATTGTCTCCAAATCCTCCTCAAAATCCTTCCATTACTTGAACCGGTGGATTTGCACCAACCACATAACATATCAAAGAAGAATTCCAGAAATCAATGTCTTCTTGAATGTCCTCCATTTCAATTGATACAGGTTCAATAACATCATTAACATTCAATTCATCATTCAAACCCAGATTCAGTTCATTCTCCACACTTTCAAGTTCAAAATTCACAGGTTCAACATTCCTTTGTAAGATTGGAATAGAATTATTACCTGGTGAAGGTATTGTTCCATTACTCGCACTACAATGAATAGACTGCAACCATTCATTGAATGTATGTCGAATTCCAGTTTGCTGCTGCAACGTAACAACTGAGGTCATAGGAGTAAGCACCTCCCCAATTCCCAATCCAAAATCCAATGCCTCAATTCCCATAATTTCATCCATCGATTTCGTACGCAAAGCTTGTGAATCAGAAGATGGACCCTTAGCTTTCTCCTTCAATTTTCCAGACTCGTTTCCTTGAGCTTTTCCACCATTTTTTCTTGCCATGGCAACGATGCAAAGCACCAAAAGAAAATGCAGGTAAAATCGTCTCAATCAATGGAGATTACTGTTCCATTGAAATCCTAGAGAGAGGAGAGAGTTAATTTCACTTCCACTTTATCTACTATCCCCCTTTATATTGTTTTGCTAGCTCTTTGCACCATAGTGCATATTCATTGCTTATAGTAGTAATGGAGCTTACCCATGAGATGTGGCATTTTTACAAGGACCTGTCAAAATGGCCAAAATTAAGGCTTTGTAGGATTAGAAAAAGTAAGTTTCGTTTTTTATTGTTAATTTTATAAATAAACATGTAGCATAGAATATGATTATTTTTTAAATTCATATGCAACTTTTTTTTTGAAAAACAAAATTCAAAATTAAATTGAAGGCTGACTATAATATTGAACTTGACTGGTTGGAAGCTTGTTTGAAGTAAAAATTGGGGCTCGGTTATTGGGCGGATTAGACTAGGTTAATAGTGAGTCAGACTATTCCAATCAAAATCAATTTTAGAGGGGTGAACACCAGATATTTAAGAGAATAAAAGATAATACTAAGTTATTAAGATGGTATTACAAAAAAGGGAAAAAAATAATGTGAAACAAAAACAAGGACTGTATAAAAGGAAAATAGTACATTAAATGATTGTTCTGATCTCCTAATAGAGTAATTATTTTTCACTTCTAAAGCATATTGAATGTTTTGGAAACAAAAAAAAAAGTTTAATAATTATGATTATTGTTGGTGGTTCACAGATTTACGAGGCGGTAGCTAGATGGTATTTAGGCTATGTTCAGTTCACCTTTTTTTTGCTTATTTCGGATCGCATCGTATCAGACGTATCGATCGATCAAATCGGATCGAAAAAATAAGTTCGGATCGGATCGGATCGAAAAAATAAGTTCGGATCGGATAAGTTCGGATCAGATCGTATAAGTTCAAATAAGTTCGGATCGGATCGGATAAGTTCGGATTATGCTTTATATTTAAAAAACTTATTATTATTATCATCATGATTATTAGGATTACTTATTATTATTATTGTTATTATTATTATTATTATTATTATTATTATTATTATTATTATTATTATTATTATTATTATTATTATTATTATTATTATTATTATTATTATTACTACTACTACTACTACTTTATACAATTACTATTACTATTAATATTACTATTTACTAGTACATTTGTCAAAAAGATTATTACTAGTACATTAGTCTTCACTTCTATGCTATGTTGAATATCATTTTCTAGTCTAGTTGACTAGAGTTTCCTTGTAATTAAATTGAGATCCTCTCACCTTCTTTCACTTTATATGGGTTGATGTGCTTTTTCAGGCAAGTAAATTTCCTATCATTCTAATGATATAATCTATCATAACTATTTTTAGCATGAAGTACAAGCTACAAGCTTTCTAAGAAAAAAAAGTGAAGGGAGGCTTGTGCTTCTCACTTTCTCCCTTGTTAACACGACAGTGGACGGCAGTAAATAAATCTAAAAGACTTGTTAAGATAGTAGTATGAACTAGAATATGAACTAGAATATGAACATGATTCAATCATAGAACTAAAATTGAACATTGTTGTACAAAAGTAGTACTTGTGATATTTACTGAAGTTTCCCACTAACCATATTTAATTTTTAGTAGTGAAAGGGGGGCTTTATGTCGTTTCTACTCGTCCAATTAGATAAAGTAGGGTAATAAAACGAGTTGGCAAGTAAATCCAGGCAACTTGTTTCAGACATGATTTGAAATACTACTAAAAATGGATGATACAATCATAGAAGCCTACAACTCTTACCCACGAAAGGAATGAGGAATATAGAACATGGAAAAGATGATATATGATATTCATGTTTCCACTACCAATTCATTTGATGTCTATCCAATCTTGGAGTTCATGTGGCTGCGCAAAAGAGAGCAAAGTCTTCTACTCCCTCCGTCCCAAAATATAAATATAGTTCTTGGTTTCTATATTTAGTTCCACATTTTTCCGTAATTTCTGCAGAAAAACAAAATGGCCCCATCATTTATTTACTTTCGAAATTAGTTTTTCTTTGATTATTCAACCCAAGGGTTACATTTAATCTTTCTTTCACCAATTATTGTCCATTCTCTCTCATAAAATCATCTTTTCCCATACAACATTTATTTAAAAAAACAAAAATCTTTATTATCCCTCTTAGATTCTACTTACCTTAATTCCCGTGAAAAAATAGAATCAATAACTATATTTTGGGACTGAGGAAAGATTTGGTTAGCTCAAGAATGAAACACTTTGATTTTTATATTCATCAACGCAAAATATTGATGATAAATTGTATTTCACATTTTTTATTTAGTAAAATTATTAAATAAATAATCCAAGATACACCTAAAGACAAATCTAATGACATTTTACATATTAATAAATTAAGAATATTCATAGAAAAATAATAATATGATGGATATCTTTTGAATATATTATTATTAAAAAAATAATAATAAGATAGCACTTTAATTTCCCAAGATAATAATATCAATGACATCTTTATTCTTCAATATATGGGATGAAGGGAGTAAGTTACTGCTGTGAGAACAGTGTAACTATTTTGTATTTTGAGGATTAGCAAGTGATTAAGAATATTTTATTGAGTGATCAATTAAGAAGATTAGTTGGTCTTGTAAGAGAGACCGCCTACATTTAATTTAAAATTAGGCAACAGCCTAAAACCACTGTTAAGAAGAGAACGGACCACCCTTCTGCATATAGTAACTAGTTTAATTTATTTAGTGATTACTTTAATCTATTTAGTAGCTAGCTTAATTTATTCAATAATAACATTCTTTAATCCATTTAGTGATGACTAGTTTAATCCATTTGGTAAGACTGTTGTTATTTTTTAAAATTGTCAATTGTAGTTCGAAATTCAAAGGGAAACAAAGGAAGGAAAAGAGAATGGACGACTAGGTTGATACGAGATGTATAGGGATTGTGTTGGGTTTAAGGTAAATGAAATGGGCTTGTCAGGAGAATGTGGGCTTGTATTTGTCTAATTTTAATATAAAATTAGATCACCTATTCTAATAATTGCTCATCGAAGTACTTTATTTTTAGTGTCTCGTAATAAAACAAGCTAGTCAAATTTGTTAGTTAAGGATTTTGCTCATAGATAAAACAAAACCCTAAAATTATGAATTATGAAGCGAATCTAATATTTTGATGATCTCAACTTCAACTTGGCCACGAATATGCTAATATCCTTTGCTTTTCTCACTTCTATATTGGCTTACTAGCTAAGAGCAGACAGTTGCCAGAGAACAATCAAATCAATAGCCCAATTTGCACCCCAACTCGAACAATATCTATTTCTTACGTAGTGTAAATTATTGAGGTGGTTGATTATTTGAAACCAAAGTACTCCTCATTCTCTGCACTAATAATCTCGTGTGTATTTCTGTTTAAATATCATAATTCATTCTTAATACTTCCCCTTTTGGATTGAATATTTGAATTCCCATTTTTGTGATTTCTCTATTATAAGTCTTTTTTTTTTTTGGTACAGCTTATATTAATTCGTGAAAAGTCTATATTATCTCAGTACTTTATCGCATTTGAAAAAGAAGGGAATTTTTGGTTTGTTCTAGGCGTTTGGTTCGAAAGGTGTGTGGCATAGGTTTGGAATCATGAATCAAACCAAGGTGGATAGGGTGTAACTTAATTCCTAATACCTAGTGTTTTATTTGAATCTTGTTCGAATCGAAATTAAATTAAATTTATTATTTTTTTATATATTTTTTAACAAACCACCTATAATATCATAATGTTATTCTTTTGTTACTTTCTTCTTTTTAAGGAATCAAGTATATATAACAATAATTATAGCCACCCATACGAGTGACAAGTATAACAATTTTAAAAAAAAGATAGAAAAAATAGAATCTAAAAACCGATGCTGAAGGAAACAATGAAGAAGATAGAATTGCAAAGATCAACACAACAATGGTCAATGAGTACAACGAATTAAACATAGATAGAAATCTATAAAAAAAATAGAAAAAAAAATTTGCATGTTAATATAATGCTGGATAAAACAATGGAGAAAATAGAGTTGCAAACATCAACACAACAATGGTCAAGGTATACAACAATTAAAAAAACATATAGAAGTTTATGAAGAAATAGAAAAGAAAACAATTATCTACTAAACAATGCTAGAGAAAACAATGGAGAAGATAAATGCTTAAGATGTTGGAGTAAGAGATCAATTACATGTACTTTTCAAAGTGGTCGAATGGATAGAGAAGCTGACGACACTGTTTTTCTTCTTCCAACAATATATATCTCTTTTTTAAAAAAATTGATACGTAGGAGTTGGCATAAGCTAAACCGACCTCCCCCCAAGGGTTTCTAAACCCCATACTTCATGGGTTTAAGGTATTGGTTTGATAAAGAAAATTTCACTAACCAAACACTTGGTATGGATAAATCCATAAAGCATGAGAGAGAAAGTTAGAGAGAGAGACTCCAACATCAAGTCCTCCAAAACCCGTCAACATAGAAACCCTAGCCAAAGCTATCCAAAAATTCCCCAATTCAATTTCGTGAGTTTTGTTGCCATCCAAAATACTAAAGCCTTCTTGGTTGTTTCTATCATCTGTCTCCTATCTTTAGTTCTTGTGATTAATGGAACTCAGTTCCCAAATTTGTTTACAATACAAACGTAAAAGTTTCCCTCAATTGATTTCCCAAATTTCCCGAAAAAAAATCTCGCATTCTCAAAAGAAATTCTCGATTCTTTGAGAGTTATTTATTTCATCTCCTGGATGTTATACAAATAATTTCATCTGGGTCTTATGTAGGAATTTCATTCCATTCTTTAGATTGGATTAAAGGGTTCTTGTTTCTTCCATTCAAGTTCAAATTAGGCTTCTTGGCTAGGGTTTGTAGGGTGTGTTCTTTCGTCTTTGTCAGTTGGATTTGTGGTGCCGTTCATCTTTGGGCTTTGCGTCTTGTTTCTTCGTTTTCCATTAAAAATCTTCAGCTGCTTCTGGCCCTACTAAACCAATTGGAGTTCCTATTGGTAAAACAGGTATGCGAATTCCTTTTCTTACCTTTGCAGATGACACAATGATTTTTGCTAAAGCCACTAATTATAGTTGTCTGGTCATCCGTCAAATTTTGGATAAGTATTGTTCAATGTCTGGTCAACTAGTCAATTATCATAAATCTTCTTTCCAATGTACTGCTAATATCTCAGAGGCAGAAAAATGTGATTTTGCCTCTATCCTTCAAATGCAGGAAACTAATGATCTAGGGGACTATTTGGGCTGCCCTATTATTCATTCTAAGGTGACTAAAGAAACTTTTAGCTCTGTGGTTAGTAAAACGACTAGCCAACTCCCTAAATGGAAAGCCAATGCTCTTTCCCAAGCGGTGAGGTCGGCTTCTTCTCCAATCAAATCTTGCTGCTAAGGCTAGATATCAAATGCAAAGTTTTCTATTGCCTAAATCTATTCTGGTTAATCTGGATAGAACTTATAGAAATTTCTTTTGGAATAAGGAAACCACTAATAAATCCCCTAACCTTATTGGTTGGGATCGAATTTGCAAACCAAAATCGGCGGGTGGATTAGGTTTCCGTAAAGCTGAAGCTAACAACCAAGCTCTCCAAATGAAGCTATTGTGGAGGATTGTTAAAAATGATAATAATTTGTGGATCAAATTAGTTCGAAAAAGGTACATAAAAAATAATAGTATTTTTTCTGTTAAAGCTTCTAAATCGGCTTCTTGGCAATGGCGTAACCTCCTAAGTTTACGTGTTTTTTTTAAAAAAGGTTTACGTTGGCAGATTGGTGATGGTAAAAATATTAATTTCTGGATGGATAATTGGGTTTTCCAATATTCTCTAAAGTCTATCATTACTCCTATCCCTGGTTCTGAAAATCTGACTGTCAATAGATGTATCCTGCCTTCTGGACAATGGGACTCTCAGATGCTTCTTTCCCTTGTCCCACCTCACATTGTTTCGCAGTTTTGTTCTATTTATATCCCCTCTGAGTCCCAACCAGATAATCTCATCTGGGGCTTTACGGCTGATGGTGAGTACTCAGTTAAGAGTGGGGCTCTTTTTCCCAAGGGATTCTTCCCTCCTCTTTAGAAAAAGTTGAGTTTAATTGGATTTGGAAGCTTAATATTCCTCCGAAAATTAAAAACTTTCTTTGGAAAGCTTGTAATGATGGTATCCCGACTAAATTGCGTCTTGAGAAAAGTCATATTTTTTTGCCGCAGCAATGCGTGTTCTGTAATAATGCAGGTGAATCTATAGGCCATCTTTGTTTTGCCTGCCCTTTTACTTTAGATATTTTTTCCCATCTTAAGGCCTCGTTTGATTGGCCAAGCCCCCCTTCTTGTTTAGCAAATATAGATCTTACTTCTTTTCGTTCTATTTTGGAAGCTTGTCTCTCGCTGTCGTCTAAATCAGAAATATCGCATTTTTCCTTTGTTTGGTGGTTTGTGTGGTTTTTCAGGAATAAGCTTGTTTTTAATGATGAAGTGGTGTCCTCCACGAAGGCAAGTTTTATTATTAGTAATTCTGGTACCTCGTGGTCCAAAGCTCTTAATTCGGAAGAAATGGGCTCTAAGCCTAATCTAACTGCAAACACCAAGAGAGATAAACCTCGCACAGGTCCGGGTTCGGCCTGGTCCCCCCCCTGCGCCTGACTTCTGTAAACTTAATTTTGATTGCTCCAAATTAAATAACGGTAATGGTGCACTAGGCTTTGTGATCCGGAACTCTTCAGGTGATGCTCTTATGGCTGGAGCCCGGTCGCTTGGTCCTAACATTTCCACCCTACAAGCTGAAGCTTGGGGTCTCAAGGAAGGCATTATTGCGGCTTTGTCGCTTAATATTTCTAATCTTGAGATTGAAGGCGATAATCTCGCTGTTATTAATGCTGTTAGGAATATCTGGAAAGTCCCTTGGGAAATTAATAATATCATTTTAGATGTCAATGCTAACTTGCTTAAATTTGATATTTTTCAGGTTCAACATTGTTTTCGGGAAGCAAACAAGACAGCGGACCTTATGGCGCATCGTGGACACTCTCACTCGGATCTCGTATATAATTATCCTCCTTATGATATTGATTTTTCTCTTTTCGTCCGCAAGGATGTTTTAGGTTGGCCCCCTGATTGATGGGTCTTCCTAAGTTTTCTCTCCTTATCAAAAAAAAAAAAAAACACTTGGTATGGATTTACCCCAATCCAAACCCATACCTCATACATATATTTTGCGTACCAAACACCCCCAAAGGCATACTAATAACAACCTTGTCTAGTTCTGATTGTCTAAGGATGTCCTGTTCTTCAACTAAAGAATTCAATATGTTTGAATTTATCTGCGTATTTTGAATAAATCTCATGTTCTTGTGAATTAGGAAAATATGGCAAACTACATTTCTTATATTAAGGGCTTGTTAGTTATCATTTTTTGTTTTCAGTTTTCTGGAAACTCGAAACAAAAACATGAAACCAGAAAAAGTGATTTTCACTTTTTAGTTGTTAGTTTTCAAAATCATCATGTTTATCCATTATAGGATATAAATCATATGACTTTTAAATAACAAAAACCCAAAAACCGAAAATCATAGTGATAACGAACGAGCCTTTATTATTGAAATAGTTATCTTTCAAACATTTTTAAAAAATCAACTACCTTTTATGTTCAAAACTTAGACAATTGATACTCGTTAATATTTTCCATCAATATTTCCCATCCAATTGGGCCCCATTTCTTCGTGCTTCCGTCGTATTCCCCTAATTTCGCTCATCTTCCTTTCGATTTCTTGCATATATAATTCAATTATAGCGTAGCAACCAATTTGAGAAGAATCATTTTTCTCACTAACCCTCTTTAAAAATTGCAATTGGGGATTAGGATTTATCAATTTGGGCTGCTGCAATCAAGTGCGCGTAGGGCTTATAATCAATTGCTTTAGGGATTTCTACATGTTGAATTAGGGTTGCTTCTTAAAAAGGTATATTTTCAAATTGTAAATTAGGGTTTATGAAATTAGGGGTGAATAAATTACTTTAATGTTCAAATTTTTGACGTATACTATCAACCATTAGTAACTGAAAGTGTTGACATAAGTTTGTAATTGCATTTTGTGGAAGCTTTTTGAGTGGTTGTAATAAAATTGTAAGACTGCAATTAGTTAATCTCGATCCATCTATTTCTAGTAACTCGTTTTGTCCATTGATTTTGTTGACCTTTAAAACATTCAAAATTTTTTTGCTGAAAACCAGGTCAATGATTAATTGTGAATTTATTAAAATATAACTGTTAGATTTAGTTTTATTTTAATTATAAAAAGTCAATTAAATGAATGATATAGATTTGAGATTAAAGATGAATGGTCTAGATTAGACAACTTATCATGACTACATTTTATTATAGGCATTGTAAAATTATCCGTATTTTGTAGGTTCAAACTGTTATTTAGAAAACAATTTTTTTGTTTCCATTTGACTACAAGTGATCATGTAAACTTTTGCTTTTTATTTATTTATTGTTTCACAGTTCCACCACCCATCATCAACTATTGCGGGTTAAGCAACATCCTCAACCTCCACAGCTCAAGCTTCTGCAAAAGTGATGTCAACCTCTTCGCACCACCACTTGTATTCTTTTGGGATGTCTATGGAAAAACAAGGCTATATTAAATTTTGGATGTTAACTTTCTTGGTGGAACACTCTTTAAGTAATTTTTACTCTTTTGAAATGATAGTTGACTTCCTTTCTTTTGCAAAACAGTCGTGCAATTACAATTAATAGAAGCAATCTTAATTCAAGCTGTATAAATCCTTCAATAACTGATTGCAACGTACAGTCCCAATTAATATAATGATCTTCAATTCATAATTGCAATTTTATAAAGTATGAGGAGTCGATTCTTCTCAAATTAGTTGTTGCAATATAAGTGGTTTGTGTATGCAAGAATTCGATAAGGAAACACGTGAAATTAAGGCTCCGTTTGGTAGGGTGTAAAATATTTTCCTGAAAAACTATTTTCCTCTATCTTCAATTTTACATTGTTTGGTTTGCAAAAGAGTGTAAAACCATTTTTCCTAGGAGTAAAATTTTCTCCCAATGAAAGGGAAAATGGTTTTCCTTCCTTTTCCTTATCTCTCTTGTACACTGAACAAGGGAAAACTAGATCGTTGCTAATTCCCCTAAGGTCTAATAAAATTCCTAACTATCTACCTAAACTACTCAAGTGGTAAGCAAGGGTCGAACCACAAGGATCGGAGGTCTCACTAAGGTAGAGTCACTAAGGCTCCGTTTGGTAGGGCGTAAAACGTTTTCCTGGAAAACTGTTTTCCTCTATTTTTAGTTTTACATTGTTTGGTTGGCAAAATAGTGTAAAATCATTTTCCCTTGGAGTAAAATTACTCTCCTAATGATGAAAAATCATTTCCCCTTCAAAATGATGGGAAAACTATTTTCCTTCCTTTTTCATTATCTCTCTTGTACACTCCTCTCACCACCTCCTTACTTTCTCTTTCATTTTCCTTTCATTTCATTATTTTTCTTACATGGAACCAAACAACGGAAAACTAATTTTGGAATTGTGTTTACCATTGTAAATTGTTTTCCATGAAAATCATTTTACACTGAAAATGTTTTACGTCCTACCAAACGGAGCCTAAGAGTAAGCTAAGTTGAAGAAATCGTCAAGTTTTGGTTAAACTAAGAGGTATAAACTATTGAAATCAAATTAGGAAAAGCACTAGGAATGGGAAACACCACAATCATAGTTCACATCCAAAAACCAAGTAGAGATATAGGGTTTGACATATACTGGGGATATGCAAAGGGAATAAACAAACCTAAACACCTCTAAAATCGTTATTAGGGAGTTTGGAGTCCTAATTATGGCAACAAAACATATATTTTGAGGTGTTATCACCTAACTAGGCCAAGTTAGGAATTGAAATCAAACCCAAGCCAATACAAATCAACAAGTGATGTATAGCAACTAATCAATCATTCATGAAGATCAACTACATAAAAGTAAACCATTAAATGGGCAACAAAAGATCAAAAGGTGATGGAGCTCACATCAACTAAGTCACCAATCAACATCAATGATTGAAAATGCACAAATCCCAAACATAACCAATCCAATAAACTCTACTCATGAAAATAAGATGGAAACAATAATTGGGCTACTCCCAATCCTAGTTATTGAACTACTCACTAGCCATTATACTAGCAAACATCCTAAACATAGAAAAACTAGCAATAAATCACCAATCCAAAAGTAGCAAAAATAAAAAATCAAGACTTTAAAGCAAAAATAAAACAAAATCTAGAGAACAAGCAAGAAGAAACTAGGAAAAGATGAAAACTTTAATCTAGATTAACTATTAAATATGAAGATTAAGCAATGAAAACATGAAACTAAAGCATGAAACTAACAAACTAGAAATGCATAAAAACAATGAGAAAGAAAGAAAGGATTGAGAGGATTACTAAGGAAAAAAGACTTCAAAGAAATTTGTCACTTTTTCATTGATTTTCAATCTCCAAATTACACCTCTTGAGCCAAGTTTTCTCTCCTACACTAGTAGCTAAGATTAGGGTTCTAAAAATATGGATTCTTTCCCAAAATAGGGTAGGGGAGTATTTATACCTCCTATAATTACAAATGTCGTAAAGGAAAAGAAATGCGAAAACGACCCAAAGGGAACAGGTTGCTCAGGCGGGCTAGTGAGAGGGAGCCCTGGGAGGTGCGGAGTTGATTGGGCTCGAGCAATGCACCCGGGCGTGGACCACTTTTACTGAAAAAAGAGGCAGGAAATTTATTCTCGGTGAGCCCGAGCGGGCGTCCTGGCCCGGACGGGCTGTTTGGAGCTCGGGCGGGCTTCTGGGCTCGGGCGAGCTCTGAGCTTCCCAGGCAAGCTTCTTCCTCCTTGCTTTCCTTTTTGCTCCCCTCTAAGCTTGTAGGAACTTGAATTCCTACACATCAAAGACAAATGGAAGAGTAGGGGAGGGGGATGCAAAAACATGTATATATGTGCTAAGATATAGTTAGATAGAAAGAGGTAAAATTAAGGAAAAAGGAAACTAAAATGGGAAATAAACCAAGTAAAATAGCGTTAATAGTACCCTAGGAGTGAAATAAATCTCACTCATCATACACTCCTCTCACTACCTCCTTACTTTCCCATTCATTTTCCTCTCGTTTCATCATTTTTCTTACATTGAACCAAACAACTGAAAAACTAATTTTGGAATTGTGTTTTCCATTGTAAATTGTTTTCCATGAAAATCATTTTACACTGAAAATGTTTTACATCCAACCAAACGGAGCCTAGGGGGGGAAACAAAAACATGAAGAAGTATGGTTAATTCAATGAAAAAGTCGAGGGAAGACATTAGGAATTAGCAATTCCCTAACTTTTATAACATAAATGTAGTTACTTTTTTAAAAAAAGATTATTATTTCAACAACTTGGTATTATAAAATTTTCCTATGAATTATGCAATTTCATCATAAACCTCTAGGATATACCAGTCCATGCCCATAGTATACCAAAAACTATTTAGACTCTAAAACCTAAATATTAAAAGTGATGCTCCACATTGATTTTATCTATTACTAGGAGTAAGTTATATCGTACAAAACTACAAATTGAGGTCAAACAGAGAACGTAATTCAAGTTGTGTATGTTTGTTTTGTGGGCTTTGGTCCATGGGCATCAAAGAGAATAGAGGATTGGGCTGAATTATTGACGGGGAGATGCGCTTGCAATACTAGTGAAGTAGTGAGGAACTAAGCCTATGGTAACAATCTACTTATCTACTACAATTTGTCAAATAAGACTGGGGATGGGATGGGAGGATGACAATGGATCAGATCGAATTTTTCATATTTTATTTTTGATCAGATTCATCTTTGGATTTTATAATTCAAATATGGATTAAATTATTTTTCCCTTGGATCGGTCGGATCTGAATAGGAATCATACATGTTATAACTTAAGATTACCATAATCAAATATAGAACATTTACATAATTTAATAAACATATATACAAACATAACTAGCCAATCTTGATGTTAATTTACATTGTCAATGGATGAAATAAAAGAATAATCGGATTTAGGACCCATATTTTTAGTTCTTATATCATTTTGGACCATCTGATTTTCCATGATCATAAATTGATCATAAAATAAGGCCACAATTTTTAGTTCTAAAATAACAGGGGATACTTTGGATAATCCAACTTCAAATAATTTTATTATGTAGAATTTTGCAGAACCAAATGTCGCATAAGTTTGTTATACAAAAACAAAGAGTTACTTTTGATGATCAAACTCTTTTTTCCGCCAATGTATTTGCAAAATACAGGATACCATATAGAATTTCCTAGGGAGAGGTGGTAGTTCAGTGAAATACAACCCCGAATTTCAAGGCATTTCCCAGGATTCGAATCTTCATCCCAACATATTGTTGGGGATTAATCTCGTGGTGGTAGTGGGCCTTCAGGCCTATTGTCTTTAGGGGTCATTTAGCTGACCACCTCTGACCGTAAATGTGCCCTAGTAGTGCCAGCAGCAGGCTAGCAGTTTTTCGGACCAATTATCTTTCCTAATAATAAAATAAATGAATTTCTTAATCTTATGGAACATTTGTCGAGATATTTTTATATGCCAAGTAGAAATTGCTTTATTTTCACAATTTAGTTCTTTTTAAATAGTGGCATAATGTGATATTAATCATATAGTCACAAACTTAGAGTTATCTATATTTTTGGGACTAAAGTTTTTAATTTTCTTTGGTTTTGGGACCCAAAATTTAAATTTTAGATTTGAGGGTCTAAAAAGATAATATGGATGGCGTTTCATCGAAGACGAGTTTGATTGTATTTTGTTTTTCCTTAATACCTATTGTAGATGTTTTTGACCTTCAATTAATGAAATTATATATATATATATATATATATATATATATATATATATATATATATATATATATATATATATATATATATATATATATATATATATATATATATATATCGTTATTTTCATTGTTATAATGGTCCCCAGAACCAAAAATATGAAAACTTTAGTCCCAAAAGTGCAAGTGACTTTGGAAAAAATATTTGCAAAAAAAAAAAATTAAGGCAAAAATGTAACTTTTTTGAAGAAACGCATGACCGTGGAAATTATAAACACTAGTATTTTTTGCACGCGATGCGTGCGCGAACTTCGCAATGATATTGTACATGTTTCTTTTGTTTTCAAAAATATGGAAGTTACTTTCACTAAAAAAAATGTGGTAGTTTTTTTAGGGGAAAAATTTGACAGTTATTAGAGCTTTTAAAAAAAAAAGACTTTTTTGCCCTCATTAGTTATCTTAGAAGAATAAAAACATAAAGGGTATTTTAGGGAATTCAAGTGGACACAAAAGTCCTCAAGAGTTCCCATATATAATAGAGATGCTCAAGGAACGAAGATAGTAAAGAAAAAGTTGTACATTAAGATCACTTTGGAACTTATATTTTGAAAATTTTCTATATAATATATTTTGGAGTTACATGCTAACTAAATTCATGTAAGTTAATACGATGGCCGAGCAAAATTACAATAAAAAAGTTAATTAGTTGTTATTTTTTCCCATATGTTGTAACTGAATTAGTTTGAACAAGTCAACCCAATTAAAATATACTCCCTCCGTTTCTTTTTAGTTTACTCATCGGGGAGAACCAAGGAAAAAGTATAAAAGAATGAAAGAGAAACTGAAAAGGTGGAGAGAGAAATTAAATATGTAAGAGATAAAAACTAAACAGTGTGTTAAAATATTAAAAAGTAGGATGACATGGGTGGAAAAAAGAGGAGAAAGTAGATATGACATATTACCAAGAATAGAAAAAGCAACAATGTGTAGATTAAAAATAAACAGACCAAAAAGAAACACATGTAGATTAATTTGGCGGAGCCAGCTAGGGCCTAGGGGCATGGGCAGTGGCGGATGCAGGATTTTATAAATGGTGGGTCACCAACATAGTTTCAAAATGTGTTTTCAATTGCGGTCGCAAAAATGGTATCGGAGTTGGAACGGATAAGTTGATCGCAGACTACATTGCAATTGTCGTTGCATGATTTTTATTTTAAATTTGTTATGTGCTACTAAATATTTGTACTAAGTATCGTGAAACACGATCCTTTCTTATTTATGTTTCGAAGAAAAAAATTCCTTCAGTTATTACTTCTCTGTTTTTATTTTTCTTGCAATATTTTAAATTTTAGGAAGTTGTATATTATTTGTTGTAGGCATACAAATTTTATTAAATGCCATATCATTTGTTTTTTGACCCATTAAAGACAAAAATCGACTTTTATAAATAAATGAGCATCAAGGGCAAAATACATCGACTTTCATATGTTTATACTTAGTATTTGGTTTGGTAATAAGGAATATATCATATATCTATATGTTACATTATAAATGTATTCAAAAATAAGATAAAATAGGGCCGTTCCTGAGAATAATTGGGCCCGGGGCAAATTTTAAAAATGGTCGTAGAAATTTTCAACTTATAATTTTAAATCTAATAATATATAGCTTAAAATGAATAATAAATCTAATAAAATTTTCATGTTAAAATTCTAAATCTAATAAAAATGATTCATGCCTATAGGGATACCATGTATAACAGTACAAGTACCAAGACTCCGAGAGTCAAGACATTTCATTTAATGGCTGAATAGAATATTTCATCTAATGGGCTATGCCCCACTTTCCACCTCTATCTTGACCAGCCTTTTTTCTCTCTCTCTCTCCTCATACACTCTGCCTCTCTGGTTCTAAAAAACAGAGACACCATTTTTTCTTCTTCTTATCTTCGGGTCTTCAACTATGGGGTTTTGAACCTGTTTCTTTCCTCTTCTTCCTATCTTTCGACATATAAGGAGCCATAATATTCGCCTATTCGGTCAATTTTTTAAAAAAAATTGAACTTTATTTTTTTCTCAGATAATGGTGAGTCAAGTGACCCACCATGACTAACAGTGGCTCCGCCACTGGACATGGGGGTGCATGTGCAGTGCACCCCCAAATTAGAAAAGAATAAATAAAGTGTTTTTGGTAAAAAATTAATCTGCGCAACGGAAGTGTGCTCAGCGCAAAAAGGCAGCGAGCATCGCACTATTATTCTTCTCACGCAATTGAATTCCAGTTTGATAGCCTTACTTTTCTTTTTTTTTTTATGTTGGCTTTTTGTTTTTTTTTCCACCAACTCTAAGATTTCTTCCAAGTTCTTCTACTAAGAATCTAAGATCATGTGCAATATCAGACTATCAGTCAACCTCGCTTCCATCCTATTGACCAACTTGATCACTCCTTTTCTCTTTCTTGTACAATCCATCTCTAGAGAAATGTTTAATACTTTCACCATTTATCTGTCCTTGCTGTATTTCCTTTTTTGGAAAGAAAAACTATTAACTTTAACTGATTATTTTACTTTTTTCTCTTATAAATAAAATTATACTTGAAGTAGTTATGTATGGTCTTGTCACGGATACCATATTCAAAATTTTAAACCAATTTTCAAAATTAGATTTGTTGTGACAGATGCAATTAACGAAACAAATAATAATGAACAATCGACACAAGAATTAATGTGGTTCACTAACAATGTGTTAGCTACGTCTAGAGGAGAAACGGTTTTATTAGGTTTAGAAGAGAGTACAGATTACAAAATATGGAGGCAAAGGTTAAATAGGGTTTATATAATACCCTAATAATTAACCTAAACAGATGGGCCTAAACCTGAAACTAAAACAAACTCTATATACTAAACAACATATACCGAAGAGTTCGGGGGCGTTGCCCCTAACCCCAGCCCACCAGGGAGTTTCTCCCTAGCGCCAGATAAATAATTCAAGGCATAGTTCAACAAGATTGTATTTGGGCCATATTCAAATTGAAATCCAAACTTACACCCCTAATGATGAGATTGAGACGGGGGGAGTACAAGAAATTTTAGATAGAAATGAGTATAAATAGACCATCCTTCATATTTGTCTCGCCATTGACATCCCAGCATATACTCACACCATGTGAATTCTCAAGCAATTGATGTAATTTGTGAACGAGAACGAAGTGTATAGCATATAGGCATATGGCATATGCCTTAGAGGTTATGCCTGAGCTGACGACATTTGGACTGTTTGGCAATACTAGATGAAAAGAAGTTGAAACTCATAAGTTAGCTGAAACTGATAACACCAGTGGAAAAAACCTTATATGTCACAAGTTAACTGATCCGGTTCTTTAAAAATCAGATCCGTTACAAGTAAACTGATCCGGTTATTTAAAAATCGGATAAGTTATTATTTGGTTTTGGAGCGAAAATTGTAAAAAATAAACTGATCCGGTCCATAAAAGGAACCAGATCAGTTTGGGCTTGAAATGATATATAAACCGCGGCCCATGTAACTCTCACCCACTCAAAGCTCCCTCCCAAACCCTAACTCCATCTCTCTCTTCCCCTCACTCCCCTCCCAAACCCTAACTCCTTCCCGATCTCCTCCTCACACGCCTCTCCCTCTCAACCCCCCAAACCCTAACTCCCTCTCTCTCCTCTTCCTCCATTTCTCATTTTCTCTCACCTTCTCACTCGTATACTCAGCCCCTCTCTCTCCTCTCCTCTCAAAACCCTACTTGCGTCGTCGCCATCATCGTTCTTTTCTTCATTCACATTTCTCTCTTCCCCTTTTATTAGGATTTGGTTCGCATCTCTCATCGCCATCATCTCCATCATTGCCGTGTCTTTTCGCGCGTCGCCACCATCATCCCCGTTTCACCCGACGAGGTTTGTGAGTATTTGCGCTTCTTTTGCTTGAGGTTGTTAGATCTCATATTGCTGAAACGGGCCGAACTCATATTAAGTATTATCAAGTTGGATCGTCGAAAATGTTTAGATCTATTCCGTTTTCTCTCGTTTCAGATCTACGTTTTGAGTTTTATAATATCTGATTTTTAGTTTTGAGTTTGATTAATTGTTAGTTGGTTTTGTAATATATGTGTTATTCTAGTATGAACACTAGACCAACTACAAGAGGGAGGTGAATTGTAGTTGAGGAGAAATTTTCGATTTGTAATGCGGAATTAAAACAAACTTGAAATTAGAAAGAGACAAGCACACGAGATTTTTACAAGGAAAAATTCCTAGGCCCAATAGGAAGAAAAACCTTGACCACGAGGGATTTTGACTCAAACTCTCTTTAATATACTAGGCCAAAAGACTCTCTTTTGTACAACCTAATACTGGACCTTCTCTGTTCCTCTAGGAACTTGTTCCCCAGTCACTCACTTCCCCCTAAACTGATGACACTCACTTTTGACTTCACTCGAAGACTTCTCTCTTCTCTCTTTCTTTCTCTCTCTTGAATAAAAGAATATTCTCTGAATTTTCTCTCACCCACACACTATGAATATAACAATAATGAGTATGTTGAATAAAAGAGGAAATTACAAGAAAAACTTTCTAAGTAATGATTAACTTTTTTTCGCTTGAAAGTTCTTAAGTTTTTCTTCAAATAATTTCTTCTTATATAGCTGCTGCAAATCTTCTTCTACTAGTCATGTTGTGCTCCATGTTCTCCTTAAATTGCGTGAGTAGAGTAATGGAGATCATGGTTCTACATTCGCTGCACTTTCTCCACGAGTTTTGCAACGGAAACAAACGTCCCACTACTATCCGTTAGTGGTCTAATCTTCCAGCAAGTAATGCGCAGGTGGAGGAGTTAGTTGGAGAACCTCAAGGAGTTAGCTCCACAATTTAAGCACCGCAATTCTCCAACTGTTTTGCACGCACAACAACAGCAACAAAAACATCTAATAACTTAAAGAATCTTTTATTCAAAGATCTTAAGTTACTAGAATATTAAACATACCATATGATAAAAATTCAAAGTGTATAAATTAAAAATCTTGACTTAGATTAAATAATTAATCTTTCTCCACAAGATATAAATGCAAATTTGAACATTACATTATTTTTGCTATTTTATAATTTTCGCTAAATAAAACTATATAGTAAAATTAACCTAAGTATTTGGCATCATCAAAACATAGAATATAACAATATTCCCCCTTTTTGATGATGGCAAATATAAGGCATATAAAAATATAAAATAAACAAATATTTATAAAAGAAAGAAAAAGAAAACTAATTATAGCCAAAGAATCAAAAGCTAATGTGTAAAAAAAAACAAAACTAACAAAAGATTAAGAAAATAAATCTAGCACTACACTAACAGAAAACTAATATGAAACTAACATAAATCAGTCTTGAATAAAAAAAATCCAAAAAGCATCACCTAGAACCGAAGACCGAAGAAGGACTAGAATTTGAATTTTTTATGTGCCACTCTACTTCTTCCCCCTTTTGTCATCATTAAAAAACAACAAGTACCCAGCAGTACTCGAAGAGTTCATCATGTACAACAATGTCAAAGCGTAGTAGCTCAAACACTCATCTAATAATACTAGCCATCCAAACATTATAATGAGCATATGAAGAGGAGATTAAAGCACATAGTCATGACAAATGCACAAGCTGAGTTCAGGATGAATATAAAAGAAGGAAAAGAAGGCAAAAAGAGAAGTAAAAGAATAAAAGATAGAAAGAGATAAAAGAGATAAAAGAGAAACAAAACAAATTTATCACCAGAAATTGATGTGTGATTCACATCCAAAAAGGGTGATAAAAAGATTGTAACAACAAACCACCATTGTTTAGTACAAACTAAAAAAATATTAATATTGTTTCATCATATTATAGAGAAGGAAAGGGGATTAGGGCTTGGAGGGCTTAGGGCGAACACTAAAAGAAGCGACCACATCATCAATCTTCTCACAAACTGCAGACTCTCCTTGCTTCACTGCTGCTAAGATATGCTCCTGTTGAAGATCAACTCTGGCAATCCTGGCTTCAACACCCTGGACTCTTGTGTGCGGGAGAGACAGAGACTCCTGAATTGAATGAAGAATTCCATGAAGACCAGTAGTGGAGAGAAGGGGAAAATCAACAGTCCTTGATCCTGAAGGAGCTTGATCCTCCTCCAGATCAATATGAACAGCACCCTGATCCTGTTCCCTGGGAGCCTTGGTCACAGCAATTCTTTGGCTCTTCCTCACTGACCTAGGTCCTTCAGTACTGACCTCCTCCACAAACTTCCTCTTGACCCCAGTCTCTACCCTTCCTTTTGGTTCTCGCTACCTCAAATTCTAACTTCCCCACCTATACCCTTAGAGACAGCCTGGAGAGAGTCTCTTTTGTCAAATAGTTATCAGGCTCTAGATCAAAAGAGGTACTAGAAGACAGTTTGATTTGGTTCTTTTTGAGGATAACAGAAATAAGGTTGGCATACCCCACTTTTGTGTTGTGGGTAATGCAGTAGGAAAGGTGAGATATCATTAAAGCAGGGAAGTTGATTTTTATATTCTTAGCAAGACAAAACATCAAAGAAAGATCCATGAGGCTCGCTTGAGTCCTCTTGGAGGTTCTTGGTAAAATAAAACGGCAAACTAAGTGAAACAGAAATTTATGATATGGAGAGAGATCTTTCTGATCTAGGGACAGGTCAGAATCCTTACCCCCAAAGAAATTCAGAATTGAAGAATTTGAAGCCCCATTAACATTCAACTTAGCCCTACCCTTAACATAATCCTTGTACCCTTCAGTAGGTACCTCAAACCATTCGTCTAAGTTCTTTTTAGTGAACTTAACCAGTTTTCCATTAACAACACTAATGCACAACCCCTCGTTATTCTCGAAACTAGCAATAAATTCGCTCATCTCACTCTCATAAAGACCCTCATCAAAACTTAACACTTTAACCCATTTTTGAAACTTAACAAGATCAAGAAATTGACCCCATTTAATTTTCTTTCACCAGGTGAAATCAACGCAAAACCCAATTATATACTTGGAAGACTTAGATTTCTTACCCCTTTTAGTAGGAACCAAGACTTCCTTGTCTTGCTCTGTTTCAACATCATCCACATCGTCTTCCTTTTTCGGAGAAATCACTTCATGCTCAGCCGAATTTTCTTGAGAACCCAGGGAATCTTCATTTGAGTTAGAAGATTCATTCTCGCTTTCATTGTAATCCACCAGGGGTGAAGAGGAGGTTTTTTTTGGGAGCCATTTAGGGTTTTAGGTGACGAAGATGAAGATGGCATATTTGTGTAGAGAGAGAGAGAGAAAGGCGGTTTTGCAGAGGTAATGGTGTTGGGATTAATTGCCGTGTAAATTTTGGTTTGATTTGATGGGTTTTTATTTTGGGGCGGAATTATGGGAATTGTGAAGAGGAATTAAATGTGGCTTTTCCCTTCCTTCTTTAAATCCGGTGAATGATTTTAGTTTTAGATTTGTTCATGAACGCTGGTGAAACGTTGCCATTAAAAATTATTTGTGGGGGATGAATGAAAGAGGATAATAAATGGAAGAAGAGAAAATAAAATAAAATAAAGATGATATTTACGTGGAAAGAAAGAAAAGAGTAGAAAGTGTGAACTCATGCATGTAACATGTTCAATCTATATGTACAGCAACCTTTCTATTTTTACTCAAGTATATGCATGGACAATAAGGGGAGTATTATGAAGACTAATGTGAGTCCTTTACAATGATTGTACAATGAGTGATTAATATCACAAAATGTTGCTGGCCACTTAGTGTAATCTGGTAACTAAGGGTTTTATTTGAAGTAGCACACTCAATGAATTCTAATCATCTTTAGCTCTAAGCGAATTTTCTCGAATTTTTCTCTAGGAAGTGGTTTAGTCAAAATGTCAGCTATTTGATTTTCAGTTGGACAAAATTCAAGTTTCAAAAGACCTTTTTCTACATTATCCTTAAGGAAATAATGTCTAATGTGAATATGCTTGACCCTTGAATGATGAATTGGATCCTTAGAGATACAAATAGCACTAGTATTATCACAGTAGATAGAAACACACTTAAACTTAATGCCAAAATCTCTTACTTGTTGCTTGATCCAAAGGACCTGGGAACAGCATGCAGCAGCAGCCACATACTATGCTTCTGCTGTGGATAAGGCAACAGTATTCTGCTTCTTTGAGCTCCATGACACCAAGCTTGATCTTAGGTACTGGACAATGCCTGATGTGCTCTTGTGGTTAACCAAGTCTCCAGCATAATCCGCATCCGAATAGCTTACTAGGTCAAACACATCACTTCGAGGATAGGACAAACATAAGTTATCGCTTCCTTTCAAATACCTCAGAAGTCTCTTAACTGCTGTTAAGTTAGATTCTTCGGGATTTGATTGGAACCGAGCACATAAACCAACACTAAAAGAAATATCGGAGTCTACTTGCGCTAAGTATAGAAATGAACCAATCATACCTCGATATTGCTTCTCGTTTACACACTTACCATTTGAATCTTCATCTAACCTTGTTCTTGTTCCTATGGGAGTGTGGTTGGTTTTTGAATGTTCCAGTCCATATTTCTTGAGCAGTTCCTTGACATATTTTTGTTGATGGATCATTGTTCCTCTTTCAGTTTGCTTAATTTGCAATCCCAAAAAGAAGTTCAACTCTCCCATCATACTCATTTCGAATTCACTACTCATAAGATCAGCAAACTCCTTGCAAAGAAGATCATTAGTAGCACCGAAAATTATATCATCAACATAAATCTGGACTACTAATATGTCTGTTCCTTTTGATCGAACGAACAAGGTTCTATCAACCTTACCTCTTATGAAATCATGTGAGAGTAGAAATTTTGACAACCTTTCATACCAAGATCTAGGTGCTTGTTTTAGCCCATAAAGAGCTTTATCAAGCTTATAGACTTGATTTGGAAGTTCCGGATTTTCAAATCCAGGAGGTTGTTCCACATAGACGTCTTCAATTAAAAAACCATTTAGAAATGCACATTTGACGTCCATCTGGTACAACTTAAATCCCATAAAGGCAGCAAAGGCAATCAAAATTCTAATTGCTTCTATTCTAGCAACAGGAGCAAAGGTTTCGTCAAAATCAATACATTCTTGTTGATTATAACCTTTGGCAACAAGTCTAGCCTTGTTCCTTACCACAGTTCCATGCTCATCAAGCTTGTTCTTGAAGACCCATTTTAGTCCTATAACCTTCTAGTTCTTTGGTTTTGTCTCCAGGTGCCATACCTTGTTCCTTTGGAACTCATTTAGCTCATCTTGCATAGCGTTGATCCAATCAGCCTCCTTGAGCGCTTCCATATGGTCCTTAGAATCTGTCATAGATAAGAAAGCATGAAAAGCACAAAAATTATTCAATTGGGATCTTGTTTGAGTTCCCTTTTCAATGTCACTTATTATCAATTCTAAAGGATGAGAATTTAGGTGTTTCCAAGGCTTTGGATCAAATCTCCTAGTTGCTTCTTGAGTTTCTTGCGGTGGTTGATTCACTTGATCTTCTCCTGGATCAGGAGATCCTTGATCCTCCAGAGTTCCTCCTGTAGCTAGTTCCTCACGGGGATCAGGCACAGGGTTATTAGGATCAGGAACTTGCTTCTTCTCTTTTCCTGCAGGGGTTAGTTCCTCATCATTTTGATTAAACTCATCAGGACGAGTCAAACCGATTTCAAAGTTATCATTGTGACTCTGTTCCTGCAGGGAGTTAGTCTCATCAAAAATAACATGGACACTTTCCTCGACACACATTGTTCGTTTATTGTAGACACGATAAGCCTTACTACTTAAAGCATAACCTAGAAAAATAGCCTCATCACTTCTAGCATCAAACTTTTCTAAGTTGTCCTTTCCATTGTTATGTACAAAACATTTACATCCAAAAACACGAAAATAAGAAATATTGGGTTTTCTTCCTCTAAGTAGCTCATAAGGAGTCTTCATGGTGATTGGCCTTAGCATGACACGATTGATGATGTAGCATGCCGTGCTCACTGCTTCAGCCCAAAAATTCTTCGGAAGACCGCTTGCAATTGTCATCGTCCTTGCCATATCCTCAAGAGTCCGATTCTTCCTTTCGACTACACCATTCTGTTGTGGTGTTCTTGGAGTTGAGAAATTATGATCTAAACCTTCATTGCTACAAAATTCATCAAACTTGGAATTTTTAAACTCCGTACCATGGTCAGATCTTAAATGCTTTAATTTAAAACCACTTGTTCTTTGAATCTTTTTAGCAAAGGTTAGAAATTCATCAAACGTCGTTTCATCCTTACTATGAAGAAAAATAACCCATGTGTATCTCGAAAAATCATCTACTATGACTAATACACATATCTTACCGGATCGGCTTTGGATGCGTACAGGGCCACATAAGTCCATGTGAAGAAGTTCTAATGGACTTTGTGTGCTTACCATTTTCTTGGATTTGAATGATGATCTCACTTGCTTGCCTTTAACACATGAATCACAAACATCGTGGTTTAGTGATTTAATAGTTGGTAGACCAACCACCAAGTCCTTCCCGCTTTGTTTATGCAGTAGGGACAGGCTTGCATGACCACATCGTTTGTGCCGCAGAAAAGATCAGCTTAGATCACACTTAAGCATGTGAGATTATTCCTAGGAACGAGGTTCAGGTCAACCATATAGGTGTTCCCTTTCCTCGTTCCCTCAAGGATCTTGGATCCTGTACTTTCATTGCTGACTACACAAGACTCATTAGTAAACTTCACTGTATTTCCCTTATCACAAAACTGATATATATCAAGTAAATTATGTTTTAAACCCTCGACCAAAAATACATTATCAATGGAATGTGACTGAGATTTACCAATCTTACCAACTGCTACAATGTTTCCTGTAAGATTCTCTCCAAAGGTCACAGTTCCTCCATTGAAAACTGAAAGTGAGAGAAATTTTGATCTATCTCCTGTCATGTGCTTAGAACAATCGCTATCGAGGTACCACAAGTTGTTCCCCCTCACTTCAGCCTGTACCATAGCAAACTAGTTAGTGGTAGGAACCCAGTCTAGCTTGGGTTCCATTGTTGGACTTAAGCCTTTCTTAATTTTCCAAACTTGTTTCACTAGGTACGTGTTCTTCTCAATACGTTCTTCTCTGGTGGAACAGTCAGACACAATGTGACCACTGTTCCCACAGTAAGAACATATTTTACTACTTAGCAGATCAACATATTTTTTCTTGGGATATTATATCAGATAACCCTGACTTATAGGCGTTTTTCCAATATAACCCTGACTTTGGCAGGCCTGTCTCCGATAACCCTGAACTTGATTTTTGTCATTAAACTGGACGAAATTAAACACGGCGTTAACTAGACCTTAACTTGGTTTGACTTCCCTAATTCAAATCCTATTCACCTCCTCCTTCGACGCATTCCTCGGGAAAGGAGCAAACCAACAACAATGGCGGAAATCCCACCGAATTCAGCTCCTTCGACTGTCTCTACATCTCTCTCCTCTCAAAGCTTCTCGTCGTCTGGCAAGCCACTGCTCGTGAGATTGTGAGTATCTGAAATTGGGTTAATTTGCAGCTGAAAGTATCTCGTTGAATAGTCTAGAAGATTTTTCAGGCATAAAGAATCGCAAGAAAGACAAAGATGAATATGATGAAAAACGTGATATTTGGAAGCGCACTTATGGGTGTGATCATTTAAATGATGAAATTGATGTGCCCATCATTGTGGTCAAGCAAACTGATGGCAAAGCCTACTGCTGCTTTATTTTATTTTCTTTTTTTTGATATATTTCCATTTTTATGCAGAATTTCCAGTAGTTGTCGGCATACTTAAGAGGAATATGTTCTATATAATTAGAGATATTGTGTTGAAACTATATACGAACTATGACCAATGTTGTGGCTTTCTCTTTTGGGTCATTGCAAAACCAGTAATGGATCGTTAGGCGAAGCAAAAAGTTGACAAGAAGTAGCGTGTAAATTAACAAGAGAAAAATCGTTTGAAGAATCTCAAGGAAGTGTCAAACAATGGTGTCCTGACTTTTAATTGACCCATGAAGATTTGCAATTTGCGTCAAGAATATGGAAAGGTTTCATATCTGAAACCTCCAACATCGAAGTTTATTGGGGCTATAATGGTTGAATACGCAGGTGAAGGATTGGCGGTGGTGGTTTCAAGGAGGGATGGGCCGAGGGTGTTCGGGGCTGGCTGGAGTTGTGGTTGGAGGGATGGGCCGCGGGTAGAGAAATGATTTGAGCGTTTTAGTTGAAGAGAGAAAAAGTGATGGAAACCATTGATGAATGCTTGAGAAGAGATGAAGTACAAGAAAGAGAAAGATATGAAGAAGACAAATTGTTTTTTTTAAAGCAAAAGTCAAACCAAGTTAGGGTCTAGTTAACGTCGTCTCTAATTCCGTCCAGTTTAATGACAAAAACCAAGTTCAGGGTTATCGGAGACAGGGCTGCCAAAGTCAGGGTTATATTGGAAAAAGGCCTATAAGTCAGGGTTATCTGAGATAATATTCCTTTTTTCTTTTTGTTCTTCTTTTTGTGATTGAAAACTAGACCATTTCTTCCTTTGTTTTGATACTTTTGTATCCATGTGACTGGGTCAGGAAACTTGTTCCTTGAGGGCTCCAGTTTCTTCTTTAATACCAGATTTTCTTGAAAAATATTGTCAAAATCGTTTTTCAAATTTTCAGCAATATTTCTAGTATTAGATGAAGAGACTGTTCCATCAGGAACAAACAGTTTCAATTCTGCCAGTTCCAAATTCAAAAGATAATTTTCATTTTTGACATTTTAAAATGCATCTTGATAAGCTCTACACTTGTCAAAAAGTTCAAAGAATCTTTTTTCAGTATCACATTTTAGTGAGTTAAGCCAATTTGAATGATTCTTAGTGATTTTCAAGGCATTATTTAATTAATCTCTTTTTGCACATATATCCTTGTAATCATCTAAGATTTCTAGTAAAAGTTTTATTAATTGGCTTTTATTCAATTCTGTAAGTTCCTCTTCAATGGCATTAAAACTTACCTTGGGGTTTGATGATTCCACTTTGTCTTCGATATTTGCCATGAGACATAGATGGGCAGTATCTTCCTCAGTTTGTTCCTGCTCCTCCTCTGAGTCAGACTCTCCCCATGCTGCTACCATGGCTATCTTCATATCATTTTTCGAAAATGATCTTTGTTGTTCCTTACTCTTCTCTTTGTATCTTCCTTTAGCTTTCTCATTTTCCCATTGAGGACATTCCTTGATGAAATGATCAAGGCCTCCATACTTGTGACAACTTAGCTTCGTTGGTTTCTTGGCAACCTTTCCTTTGTAGTTCTTGTTGAAGAACTTCTTGAATCTTTTAACGATCATTGCTGCTTCTTCATCATCGGTTTCTGAGTCTTCTTGTTCCTCAGACCTGAGGGCCAGAGCCTTAGGCTTTGATGATTCGGTTTCATGAGTTTCGAGATGTAACTCATGGGTCATCAAGGAACCAAAGAAGTTGTTCAATGTTGAACGTTGTGAAGTCCTTGGTTTCCAACAAGCGGCCGTTGTCTTGGCCATCCATTTTTCGTCTTGTGGTAGACTCCTTAGTACCTTCCGGACCTGTTCCTCTGGGGAGATTTTCTTTCCTAGAGATTCAAGTTCGTTTATAATGTTTGAGAAGCGAGTGAGCATATCTTGAATAGGCTCCTTTTGTTTCATGTGAAACAATTCGTACTTATGCATGAGCATATCGATCTTTGATCGTTTCACTTCGCTTGTTCCTTCATGAGTAATTTGGAGGAGTTCCCACATTTGCTTTGCAGTCTTGCATCCCATGACTCGATTGTGTTCATGGGGACCAAGACCGCAATGGAGTAGCTTCTTGGCCATGTTGTTCATCTCCATTTTATCGAAGTCCTCTTTGTCAAATTCGGCAACTCCCCTTTCTCATTCTTCTTTGTGACTTCAAAGTCACCAATTTCAATTACCTTCCACACTTGGTAATTTTCAGCTTTAATAAATATCTCCATACGGTTCTTTCAGTATGCATAATGTTTGCCATTGAACATAGGTGGGCGTTGAGGTGAATACCATTCATCAAGCTTTTCTCCCGTCGTGTTCATTGTTCCAGGTACAATCTCCTCAGTGTTAGCTGATTCTGGAGGTACTAGGCTCTGATACCAATTGTTATTCTAGTATGAAAACTAGACCAACTACAAGAGGGAGGTGAATTGTAGTTGAGGAGAAATTTTCGATTTGTAATGCGGAATTAAAACAAACTTGAAATTAGAAAGAGACAAGCACAAGAGATTTTTACAAGGAAAACTTCCTAGGCCCAATAGGAAGAAAAACCTTGACCACGAGGGATTTTGACTCAAACTCTCTTTAATATACCAGGCCAAAAGACGTTCTTTTGTACAACCTAATACCGGACCTTCTCTGTTCCTCTAGGAACTTGTTCCCCAGTCACTCAGTTCCCCCTGAACTGATGACACTCACTTTTGACTTCACTCGAAGTCTTCTCTCTTTCTCTCTCTCTCTTGAATACAAGAATATTCTCTGAATTTTCTCTCACCCACACACTATGAATATAACAATAATGCGTATGTTGAATAAAAGAGGAAATTACAAGAAAAACTTTCTAAGTAATGATTAACTTTTTTTCGCTTGAAAGTTCTTAAGTTTTTCTCCAAATAATTTCTTCTTATATAGCTGCTGCAAATCTTCTTCTACTGGTCATGTTGTGCTCCATGTTCTCCTTAAATTGCGTGAGTAGAGTAATGGAGATCATGGTTCTAAATTCGCTGCACTTTCTCCACGAGTTTTGCAACGGAAACAAACGTCCTACTACTATCGTTAGTGGTCTAATCTTCCAGCAAGTAATGCGCAGGTGGAGGAGTTAGTTGGAGAACCTCAAGGAGTTAGCTCCACAATTTAAGCACTGCAATTCTCCAACTGTTTTGCACGCACAACAACAGCAACAAAAACATCTAATAACTTAAAGAATCTTTTATTCAAAGATCTTAAGTTACTAGAATATTAAACATATCATATGATAAAAATTCAAAGTGTATAAATTAAATATCTTGACTTAGGTTAAATAATTAATCTTTCTCTACAAGATATAAATGCAAATTTGAACGTTACATTATTTTTGGTAGTTTATAATTTTCGCTAAATAAAAACTATATAGTAAAATTAACCTAAGTATTTGGCATCATCAAAACATGGAATACAACAATATGATTTTTAGTTTTGAGTTTGATTAACCCCTTCAACCAAAAACGAGGTTGCCAGATTTCTTCATCTCTCCTCAAATATCTGATTTCTCTCGTTTTCTCTTAGTTTTGAGTTTGATTTTGTAATATCTGATTTTTAGTTGGTTTTTTGTAATTTGTACCATAAGTTTGATTTCTCTCGTCGCAAGATGTATATAATTTAGGGTTTGTTCGTATTTTAGTTTTTTTTTTGTAATATTTTTTTTGATGAATTTCGTTAATTTTGTTGTAGTTCTGTAACTTGTTGTAAGTTTGATAAATTTCGTTGTAATTTATGTCATTTTTTGTAAGTTTTATTAATTGTTGAATTTTGAATTTTTAAATTTCTGATCTTGGTAAAATAACGGTTTTAATTTTTTTGTAAGTATTTCACTAGTTAATACAAAAAAAAATCTATTAAAAACAAAAACTCAACCAAGCGAAGCAACAATTAGCTTGAATTTCAAAACATCTCTGCACAATTTCGTTGGGTTTCAAAGGAAAGTGGAATGTATCGATTAAGAATGAAAAAATGCAATTTTTTTTTTAATATTTTGGGGGCCTTAACTGATTCGGTTTTGGGTAAAACCGGATCAGTTACCCCATTAACTGATCCGCTTTTCGTGAAAATCGGATCAGTTAACCCATTAACTAATCCAGTTTTCACCTAAAATCGGATCAGTCAATGGGTTAACTGATCCGAAAACCTGATCAGTTAATGGGGAAACTGATCCGGTTTTCGACCGGAGCAGTTGACTTTTGTCAACCGCTGCGAGCCCAACCGCTCTGGACCAAAAACCGAATCTGTAAAGCCTATATTGGCCGGAGCGGTTGAACTTTTTTCCACTAGTGTAAGGTGATGAAACTGACAAGGTAGTTGCTTAGCTTAACTATTTGGCAGAACTAGTTGGATAAGTTGATTAATTATTTTAATTTGTAATTGTTATTATATATATTAACCCTATTTTTTAATGCATTTAACCAATAATGTAACAACATAAATATTGTTAAGCTCAATTGAACCAAGATACTATATTAGGGAATTTGTATTCTCCATAAGCAATTATGAAATGAATATCTTTATTCTTATAATGTCATATTATGCGTAGAAACTATTGTAATACGTAAAAAAAAAAAAGCTAACATACTTATAATATATAATATCGTGGCACAAAATCTTAAGGTTTACAAAATTTTATCAAAGATCTGATTTTTTTTAAAGCTTATGGCTACATACCTCTTCCCTTCGGTTATTTCCCTTGGGTTGACTCATCATCCTCAATCCCCTTCATCCTTGTGCTGACTCAACATCCCCCATATTTTCCTCCTTGCGTTGATTAACACAACAATATCATCTATTACCTTCTCCTATCAACCATGGTCATCCCCAGAAGCCGAATCTTCCAAAACTCCACCTTTCCCTCATTCTAATGACTATCACCCAGGCAATGCTATTAGTAATATTATGAACAAACCCCAACGAAATTTGTTTTGACAAAAATTGGAGAAACACAGAACAAAATTTGCAGGTAAAAATCCTGATTGTCAATGGCTAGAAGGAAATTTGAGAAAAGATGGAGGAAGGAATTGAGGGAAGAGCAGCAGCAGTAGAGAAGAAGCAATATGAGAGAGAAAAAGAGAGAGAAACGTTAAAAGTTAAAATAATATAAGTAAATTTTTTTTCCAGTATTTCAGGTATTACTTGATTTTGAAATGTTAAAATAACTTGTCAATTTTAATCATTTTAAACACTTGAAAGTTTTATTTTAGGTACTTTCCAAACCCTCTAATTCATTTTAGCACCTAAAATGTCAGCACCTTATTATTTTAGGCACCTAAAATGCTTCTCCATGAACAAACTCATTATATTAATACTATTATACTCCTAAAGTCCTATGTCATTATTAGTTAGTCGTATGGAAGATTGAAAAATTGATGAAGTATACTGTAGAGGGTGTAGACCTAATTTATTACGTGGTGCACATATTTTTCTATGTACTGCCTTTGTGTTTTACGAAATTCTATGTTGTACGCGACCTTTTTGAAATTTTCATGTTGTCCCCCTAACCTTTCTAAACGTTACACAAAATACCCTTATACACGATATCAATCAGTAATTTTTGGGACTTTCTTACTCTGTGGGCATAGAGTGGGATTCTTTAGCCTTGTTAGTTGACTGAGGTTTGGGATAGGATCTGAGAAATTGAAGACTAAGTGAGATTTGGAGTAGGATTTTCTATTAATAAGAGAATTTCATAAAATACAAGGGCACTACCTAGAAAACCCCCATATTTATTTTATTATCTATCAACGGGTGTATAGGGACTAATTTAATGCTTTGTTAAATCTCAAATGATGGTTTGTTAAATCTCAAGTGATTCCATGACTAGGAAGGGGATTGAAGGGGAAAGAGTCCAAATTGCCGATCTCATTTAAAGTAGAAAATCGAAAAGATATGAAACATCTAAATATGAAGGATGCGACCAAGCCAAAAAAAAAAACAGTATTAGTGATAAGCACATAAATTTCTAAGCCATTATCAAAATCTTAAGCTTATGAGAAATCATTCATTATATATCCGAGCGACCGATATACATAGTACACCTAATGCAATTTTTTGCTCATTTAATTCAAAAATCAAGATATAACCTTTTGATTTAAAAATTTTGGTTTTTCATATTGACATAATTCTGTCAATATATGATAGGAAGATTATATATATATATATATATATATATATATATATATATATATATATATATATATATATATATATATATATATATATATATATATATATATATATGTTGAACACAATGAGACTCAGAAGGGGGAGTTGAATTGAGTGACAAAAACTAATCGATTTTCGCAAAAACACTCTTATGGCACAGTGCCGTGCACTGTGTTATTCACTCGTAAACTCTCTGATTGATGTTTTTGCTCGAACGAAATTATATCAAACAATAAAACAATGAAATCAAATAATAAGACATAGGAATTTAACGTGGTTCAATCTCACCTCTGAGATCTACATCCACACAAACTACTCTTTTATTATTTGAATCGTAAAATACCAAACCCTTGATACAATTCGATTCCCCCACTACTAACTCTAATAGTGCTCCCCAACACTTAACCCTAAGTGTTGCTACTTTCTATAATATAAAAGATTACAGAAAAGAATGATTCCTCAAAAACGTGCTTCTTATTCAAGCAAATAGAGGATCGTTACAAACTTTGTTTAGAGACCTTAACTTACTAGAACTCTGTGCCGTACACTGTGCTCTGGGAGATCGTTTTCAGCTCTCAAAATCTTAATCTCACAAATCTGAAAACGTGGTTTGCTCCAATGATTTATATCCCTTATATAATTCAATCAGCTGGATAAAAATCCTTCTCCAAGATGTATTATCTTTTTGAGCAATTTTTATTCCTAAAATAAAGGGATATAATTCTTTTCCTATTCAAAAACCAATTTTATCTTTTATAAAAACTGATTTCCTTCTTTTCTTATAGGATAAGGATTTCTCCATATCTTATATCAACTCTAAATCATATCTTAAATCAGTTTTTATCAAACAAACTTTATCACAACTTAAAAATCATTTTTTCTCCTTTTTTATTAAAAAATCTTTAAAATCGTTTTTTTTACGGTTTTTTCACCTGATACCCCCGAGTTTTCAAAAAATTCACCTGGTACCATCCATGTTTTCAAAATTCACCAGGTACCCCTCAGTTTCAAACTAATACACTCAGATACCCTTAATGACTAACGGCGTTAACCGCCGTTAGTCTTAACCCCAATTAACCCCTAAATAAACCCTAATTAACCTAATTAAACATTAATTAGCCTAATTAAACCCTAAAACCTAACTAACCCTAACTTAACTTCTAAACCTAACCCTAACCCCCTCCTCCACCCTCCCACCACCCTTGCAACCCCCACCCGCCAGCCCCCCACCCTCACCCTTGCGGCCCCGTTGCGAGCCCAGCCCCCCACCCCCGTCGCGAGCCCAGCCCCCAACCCCCGTCGCGAGCCCAGAACCCCACCCCTCCTCCTACCCCCCGTCGCTAGCCCGTAACCCCACCTCCCCCCACCCCTCGTCGTGAGCCTAGATCCCACCCTCCCCCACCCTCGTCACGAGCCCGGGATCCCACCTCCCCCCCTACCCCCCGTCGCAACTTGTTCGGGTTACTCAACTTGTTCGCAGCTTGTTCGGGTAACTAAGCTTGTTCGGGGTGGTGCTATGGCGGGCGCGGGAGTGGGGGGGAGGGGGTTGTTCCGAAATTGAGGGGGAAGGGGCGCTGCGGGGGTGGGGGAGGGTGTGGCTGGGGGGGAGGAGGCAGGGGTGGTGGGAGGGGTGGGGGAGGGTGGTTAGGGTTAGGTTTAGGGTTAGGGTTAGGGTTAGGGTTAGGGTTAGGGTTAGGATTATGGTTAGAATTATAGGTTAATTAGGGTTTAAAGCAGAAAATTAGGATTAATGACTAACGGTGGTTAACGCCGTTAGTCATTAAGGGTATTTGAGGGTATAATGATGAAGGGAAGTTTGATATATTGAAATGGTGGAAAGAAAAATCTGTGAAGTATCGCATTTTATCGAAAATTGCTGCTGATGTCTTGGCTATTCCGATTACCACTGTTGCATCCGAGGCTACATTTAGTGCATGGAGTCGTGTTATCGATTCTTATCGAGCTTCATTGCTTCCAGAAACTGTGCAAATGCTAATTTGCACGGGAGATTGGACTAGGTCGACTTTTGGGATTAAAAGAAAGAACAAAGTAAGTTCAACAAATTTTTTTATTGTTTGCTGTTGTTTTGGACATTGAAAGGATTTTTTACATGCTACTACTACTGATTTTGGGCTGATTTTTAATTGTTTTGTACACTAATGCAGGATATTGAAGACGATCAACCAAAAGAGGTCGTTATTCCTATTCCATAAGTTGCTTTGGCACAAAATTTGTGAAGATCGACATTCATGGCATGGAGTATTGAACCAACTTGCATTATTGTAAACTTTGGTGGTGAAACTTATTTGAATTTGTAATGTTTGACTTGTTGGAGACTTTTTTTATTTGTGTTTACTTGGAGACTTTTTTTAAATTTGTGATTACTTGTTGGAGATGAGATTTTTGTCGCCTACTCGCCTATAAATTATGTATTAGTGTATGACTTTTTTTATTTGTGAGATTTCGAGCCATTTTTTTTTCGAGCATAAGCCTCGAGCCTCAAACGAGCATGAGCCTCGAGCCTCAAACGAGCCCGAGCCTCGAGCCTCAAACGAGCACGAGCCTCGAGCCTCAAACGAGCCCGAGCCTCGAGCCTCAAACGAGCACGAGCCTCGAGCCTCAAACGAGCCACGAGCCTCAAACGAGCACGAGCCTCGAGCTCGAGCCGAGCCTCACATTCCATGGCACGAGCCCGAGCCGAGCTCCATTTTTTAGGCTCAACGAGCCTCGAGCTCGAGCCGAGCCTCGATTTCGAAACTCGAGCTCGAGCCGGGCCTAACACTATTCGGGCTCGGCTCGGCTCATTCCCACCCCTACACGTGAATTAGTTTTAAACTTAGGGGTACCTGGTGAATTTTAAAAACTTGGAGGGTACCACGTGAATTTTTTGAAAACTCGGGGGTATCAGGTGAAAAAACCGTTTTTTTAATGATGTTTTTCGAAAATAAAAAACTTTTATCTTTTTATCAAAAACTGATTTTCGAAAATGAAAACTCTTTTTCTCTTTAATACTGTTTTTCGAAAATAAACATCGTTTTCCTTTTAAACTTGATTTTCGAAAATAAAATTCTTTTTCTTATTAAAACTGTTTTTCGAAAATCTTGTTTTATCAAAACTCTCCATTTCTAATTTGAGGACAAAGTTCTAATATGTTAATTACATTGCATACACATGAATTAATATAACTAGACCTAAACTTCCTTGTCTTCACATCATCCAATTTTGATAGCTCGATCACTGTTACAAATATTCACGTTATTGCATAGGGTGTTTATCATCATCAAAATATTCAAAGTTCAAATACAACAAATTTCCCCTTTTTGATGATGACAAACACATAATACTTCCCCCTCAAAATATGCACCATTAATCACATTAGGGAAAATAAATCGACATCATTCACAAGTAACATGTTAATTAAGATAACCAAATAAGAGAGCATCAACATGTTCATCAACATGTTCATTACTCTAAATATTATACCCATCTTCCCCCTTTTGGCATTATAAAAAAGGAGAGCATCAACATGTTTAGCGAGTCAAAGTGAGATATAGTCAGCAAAATAAGGCAAGTAGCTCAAGCAATAGATACTAAGGATGCTAGTGCTATGTCATAATCCAACTCACAATCCGAAGTCATTAAGCAAAAAATAATCCAACTCATAATCCGAAGTTATGAAGCAAGAAATAATCATGAAGGATCATGGCTAATAGCTAAGAATGTAAGACAAAGATAGGTAATACAAGCTTGAAGATTTGAAATGGTAATTGGCTCAACAAGTGCTTAAACCTTTCTTTTCAGATTTTCAACTTCCGTAAATAAACATCATAGGACTTTCATCACTGCGGCACTGTGTCTATTTTCTGTGCCATTGAACAATCTATTCCCTTCAAAATATAACTGATATTCGGGTATACTGAAATCCAAAATGATGATCTTCAAAACTTTGATAATGTTTTTCATCTGTGAATTGAACTCTAAGATTTATCTAACACAAGTGTCTTACTCTCCTTGTCTTCTTCTTTTCTTTTCTTTTCTTTTTCTTTCCTTTCTTTCTCTTTTCTTTTTTTTTTTTTTAAAAAAAGGAGAGTCAGACCATATAATAATACTAGAGTCAATCAATAAGAGATCAAAAATAATAAGTTAATTCGGACCTCATTTTCTTTTTGATGCATCTCCTGGCACTGTGCCTTGCATAGTGTGAATCAGTACTTTTCATTCTTTCACGTATTTATGTTTCATTCCAACCATGTTCCCCCTTAACTGATGCATCTTTTTCTTCCATCAAATTATCAAGATGTTCTTTCCCCATAAATTATCATGAATCAAGATTAAAAACACTTGTTGAACTTTGGAGCAATGGGTAAGTAAAAGAAGGATATAATAGGGAAATGACGATAAGGAGAGACATATGTAAGAAAGAAATAATGAGGCACAAATGTCAAACTCATAAACGGAAAATCAGAATATCGGGCTAAAGATCAAGCTTGCCATAGGAGAAAGAATTAACATTTCATAGCTTAATAATTCGGCAACTTAGGATTATAAAAGCTCATTAGTTCGGCAACTTAGGATCATGACATTAGGACAGCATCATTAGATCATTACGAGTTCTTTTTATATCAAGTAGACTTTTTCTCACAGTGTTTCACAAAGACATGCACTCCTACTCCAATTAACATATTTAAAGGAGGACAACATGCATAATACTCAACTAATTTCCAGATATTAATCCCAAAGCCACGAATTATCTTGTAAAACACTCATGCATGAAATTCAACAAAATTACCTTGATCACACAATTGGGATACGCTTAACAAAAAAATTTCGAACCACTTACCAACATCACATTCTCTATGGAGTGTGTTAGGGATTTGCCGACGTTTGTCAATACCAAATATTTCTCCCTTTTTGTTGTCACCAAATGTAACACACCCTCCATGGTGGGCTACTAGTGAGAGGAATTGCGTTTTATCACCAGTCATGTGTCTTGAGCAGCCACTGTCGAGATACCATAGGCTGATTCCTCTCACGTTTGCCTGCAAAAAGATCACTTGTTAGTTTTAGGAACCCAAATCTGTTTGGGTCCCTTTTTCTTTCGTTGAGCTTCTAACAAGTCTTTTCTAACCCATATTTGAGTTACATACTTTACATTTTTCGCAACACTCTTTTTCTTAACATTACAGTCATCCATAAGGTGTTTATTCTTTCCACAGAAGTTGCAAATCAAATATTCAGGTAGATCGACATATTTTCTTTTACGAAAGTCTCTTTTAAAATATTTGTTGCCTTACACTGTGTCTCTGGTCTGTATATCCTAAACCAATTCTATTTCGATTGCTAGTTGTACTGGACATATAGTCTAGGGCTTTTTGACTAGCTGACCATTTTTCATACATTTTTCGAGCAATAGCCAATTGTGATTCCAAGAATTCAACAAAAGTGTTTAGATCGCTATTTCTTTTTCTCGAAATTTCCAAATCTCTTTTAACTTCATCAAGTTCATCACTTAACTTAGCATCATGAGATAGCATAAGTGGCACAATTCTGGATCTTTGTCTTGATTCTTTCAACTCAGTTAACTCATGTTTTAACGATTCAATATGACTTTCAAGATCCGAATTTTTAGCCTCTAGCACAGTGTATGACACAGTGTTATTAACAACTTCTTTTGCGAGAGACTTTTCGCACCTTAAAGCATTTAACTCAACATTTTTCTCTTCAATAGTTTTTTCAAGTTCATCATTCTTTTTTATCAGTTCTTTACAATCCTTTAATAAATCCTTATATTCCAATTCCAAACCAATCTTTTGCTTAGTTAAATTTTTCACTTCTTTTCTCATGTTTGAAAAACCATCATTCATTTTTTGACAATCATCAATGATATTTTCCAGCAAAGTAACAAGTTGGTTTTTTGAAAGAAGATGTATTGAAGGTTTTAGAGAAAGAAGACTTACCTCACTATCTTCAGTTTCATTTTGAGAGTTCGAACTTTTCGCCATTAGACACAAGTGAGAATCGTCCAGGCACTGTGCCCTTCTCTGTGATGTCTGTACAACATTCAGACATAATTTTTCTTCATGGCACTGTGCCTCTGACTGTTCTTCATCCGAATCTTCCCAAACGACAGCTATCATAGTTTTTTTGAATTCTTTCTTGGATTGCTCCCTTCTTTCTTTGGGCTTCTCATCATCCCATAAGGGACATTCCTTAATCATGTGATTGAACTCTCCACACTTGAAACAACCGGAGTTAGTAGCACTTTTCTTAAAGTTAGAGGTAATGCTCTTACCTTTGAAATTTCCATCTTTTTTATGATTGTTGTTTTTGTTCTTTTTGAGAAAAATTTTAAATCTCCTAATAAGAAGATCAATATCATCATCACTATCACTACCTTCACTTTCCAATTCAGTTCTTAAGGCTATACCCTTAATTTTTGGTTCATTAGTCTTAGAATCTAAAACAAGTTCATGAGTCATTAATGATCCAATAAGTTGTTCTAGTGAGAGTTTTTTCAAATCTTTAGCTTCTTGAATAGCTGTTATTTTAGGGAGCCAACGATTTGTTAAACTTCTTAACACCTTTCTAACTAAATCTTCAGAAGTATATGTTTTGCCTAGAGAACGCAATTCATTAGTGATTAGTGTGAATCGAGTAAACATCTCTTTAATAGATTCTTCCTTATTCATAGTAAATAGTTCATGTTGTTGCACAAGTAAATCAATTCGAGATTGTTTTACCTCATTCGTACCTTCGTGAGCCAATTCTAGAGTATCCCATATCTCCTTTGCTGTAGAGCATGCCGAGATCCTTGAGTATTCATCAGGTTCGATTCCATATTGGAGAATACTCATAGCTTTGAAGTTCTTTTCGGCTTTTGCATGGTCGACTGAATTGTAGTCGTCTTCATCTTTGTCGACCATATTTCCTTCAGCATCTTTGGTTTGGATAAGGATTGGTCATTTTCTTATGACTTTCCAGCATTCATAATCCGATCCTTGGATGTAGATCCTCATCCTAGCCTTCCACCATCCGTAGTCTTTTCCGTTAAAAATCAGGCACTTTGTGTGTCTATCTCGAGAGTCATCTTGCATGTTCATGACTTCTATTATCTAGGGATGAGCCTTTCGAGAATAGCCTACTCTGATACCACTTGTTGGAACACAAGGTGACACTCAAGAAGGGGGAGTTGAATTGAGTGACAAAACCTAATCGATTTTCGCAAAAAACACTCTTCTGCACAGTGCCATGCACTGTGTTATTCACTCGTAAACTCTCCGATTGATGTTTTTGCTCGAACGAAATTGTATCAAACAATAAAACAATGAAATCAAATAATAAGACACAGGAATTTAACGTGGTTCAATCTTACCTCTGAGATCTACGTCCACACAAACTACTCTTTTATTATTTGAATCGTAAAATACCAAACCCTTGATACAATTCGATTCCCCCACTACTAATTCTAGTAGTGCTCCCCAATACTTAACCCTAAGTGTTGCTACTCTCTATAACATGAAAGATTACAGAAAAGAATGATTCCTCAAAAACGTGCTTCTTATTCAAGCAAATAGAGGATCGTTACAAACTTTGTTTAGAGACCTTAACTTACTAGCTAGAACTCTGTGCCGTACACTGTGCTCTGGGAGATCGTTTTCAGCTCTCAAAATCTTAATCTCACAAATCTGAAAACGTGGTTTGCTTCAATGAATTCTATCCCTTATATAATTCAATCAGCTGAAAAATCCTTCTCCAAGATGTATTATCTTTTTGAACAATTTTTATTCCTAAAATAAAGGGATATAATTCGTTTCCTATTCAAAAACCAATTTTATCTTTTATAAAACTGATTTCCTTCTTTTCTTATAGGATAAGGATTTCTTCATATCTTATATCAACTCTAAATCATATCTTAAATCGCTTTTATCAAACAAACTTTATCACAACTTAAAAATCAGTTTTCGCCTTTTTTATTAAAAAATCTTTAAAACCGTTTTTTTATGATGTTTTTCGAAAATAAAAAACTTTTATCTTTTATCAAAAACTGATTTTCGAAAATGAAAACTCTTTTTCTCTTTAATACTGTTTTTCGAAAATAAACATCTTTTTCCTTTTAAACTTGATTTTCGAAAATAAAATTCTTTTTCTTATTAAAACTGTTTTTCGAAAATCTTGTTTTATCAAAACCCTCCCTTTCTAATTTTAGCACAAAGTTCTAATATGTTAATTACATTGCATACACATGAATTAATATAACTAGACCTAAGCTTCCTTGTCTTCACATCATCCAATCTTGATAGCTCGATCACTGTTACAAATATTCACGTTATTGCATAGGGTGTTTATCATCATCAAAATATTCAAAGTTCAAATACAACAATATATATATATATATATATATATATATATGATCGACATATAATTGTAATTATTCAGAACTTGTTAAAAATATATGTTAACTTAATCAACTAAAAAGGAAATCCTTTTAAGTACTATATAAATACTAAATAGTATAATAGAATTTTTAATAAATTTCAAAATGTAGCAATAACCAAAAATCAAAAATTATGAAAATTTGAATGACAGAAGTATAATTTTCTAAAATCAACATATGTCTTTTTAAAATTAAATATTTTTTGTTTTTCCATATCGAGAATATTCTATCAATATATGATAGTAAGATCAAATATATATTCAAAAAATATATAACTAAATGATCGACTAACAACTGTAAGGTTTTTTTAAAAAAAATCTAGAATATCTGTTAACTTAAGAAACTAAAAATGAAAATATTTGAATATATACATAAGTAGTTTAATAATTTTTTTAGAAAAGCATCCTTTATATTATAGCAATAACTACAAATCAAATATTATAGAATTATGAATATAAGTATAATTATTTCGAAGATAAATTTCTTCAAAGTACGACATTATTACATCTTCAAACTATACATCATATATATAAATATATTTCTACTACCTTATCTTTCACAAGATTCAAGGTTGGCCTAGTTGGTTGGAGTCCCTCCTTCCACCCCTGTGGCAGGAGGAGTGATAAAACGCTCATTGTGAGCGGGTTACCAAAACCACTCACAGGGGTGTATTGGTACTTTAAGAATTATATATAGAGGGGGTAAACTGGTAACTTAACACTTTAAATGAAGTCAAGATGGTTTGAGGGAATTGACTAGGGGAATGGAAGGGATTCCCCCACTTCACTTCGATCTTCCTTTTGTTTGAAAACAAATTTCTCTCTCCTAATTTATTTCTCTCTCTCTTTCTCTCTCCTAGTTTATTTCTCTCTCCTAAGTAGTTTCTCTCTCCTAAGTTTCCTCAGCTATAACGGTTTTGTTGTCCGAAGGTTGAGAGGACAACAAACTGATAACTTCTTCCCATCTGCTGTAACGGTATGTGAAATTTCTTCCTTACTTGCACATTATGAAAGGCTGAATTTTGTTAACGAAATTTACAGTTTTTGGGGAAAATGGAAATGGGTTGCATATGTAAACCCACTTTTGAAGGGTTGTGAATTTTGTTTGGAATTAGTTAAATAGCATAGGTATTCGGAGGTATGTAATAATAAACTGATATTTAATGTATTTTGGTAGTTGGAATTTTGGTTGAAGTTGATGAAATAACGATGTTTGTGTGGAAAATAGGATTTAGGAAAGTAAATTGGAAGTTATAATGTGTTTTAATTGAAATGGTTTTGGAAAATGTGATCTATCTAAAATTTATGATGCCCTAATTTGATGTGTTAAACCGAACATTTTATTATTTGTGTATGAAGTAGAGTAATTATTAAAGCAGAGCATAAATTAAAAGGGTATGATTAAGTGTAATTTAAGTTGTATTCATGAAAGTTGAATAGAATTGTTAAGGGTAATTAGAGTTGAATTCATGAAAATTGAATAGAATTGTTATGGGTAATTAGAGTTGAATTCCTGAAAATTGAATATAATGGTTATGGGTAATTTGAGTTGAATCCGTGAAAATAGATTGGAATTGTAAAATTAGCAGTGGAAAGTTGAAAGGTTTCCACTCATGATTTTTCGAATCAATTCATACATATAGGCACGTCATCTCTAATTTTGGTGATCTAATGGCGATTAATTGCTTTCCGATGCATATTGATGTTTCACGCAATTAAGTGACATGGCAAATTGGAACATTATCATTCAATTTAAACTATATGAAAGGGTAGTAGAGGAGCCAAAGCTATAGATTGGAAAGGATGTTTCATTCAATTAAAACTATATGCAGGTTCAGTTTAGCTGATTCGAGAGTGCAGATGCTGGTAGCTATTAAGGGATGTGCAGATCGGTTTGTGGAGATGTTATTTATGGTAATGTTATTTGTATATTACATCTCGCATAGTTATTGTAAAAGTTAAGAGGTCGAATAATATGTCATAATCATGTAATTACAGGATTCGATGGTGGAGGAGAGAAAAAGGGTTTTGTGCGAGGACATTATGTGTTCTGAAAATGATGCAAGGGAGGAAGTTATTAGTGCCATCAATGGGCCTAAGAGGAATAAACTTTCAGACCTATAAAAAATGTCAGCATGAGAACAAAGTGTCGTGAATATGACGACGGAACAATATTTTGATATGATGCGTAATTTTTTGTGGTGTACATATACTAACTAACTAACATGGTTAGTTGATATAATGTACTCAAGCAGCAAATAGGTGATTTATATTGTTGAAATACTTCAGCCCCATTCGATTCACACTTATTCAGGATTGAGGATTGTTGGGCACCTACATTTGAACATAAATATCACAGCGCATTGAGAATTTTTTGTAATGTACATAATTACTCAATTTTTGTAATGTGCATTGAAGATTGTTGGGCACCATATTTATTTTCCAATTGACAAGGGAGGAGTGGATAATTGGATAAATTTTCCCAATAAAGAAATGAACTTCAAATTTCAAGAAATGAAGTTCGCCATATTTCAAATGTTATTTTAAACTAAAATAAAATAAGTTCAACATATGGGGGGGGTATGTGGATAATTATATATATTTGTTTCTATCTTTTTATAAATGAATCAGTACAAATTAATTCCCCCGTCTAGTTCACCATTTGCGAGAAATAAGTGGTTGAAATATAAGGGTTTCCCATACATAAACAAGTGTTCCAACTAATATAAGAGCATGGCCACTCATGTCCCAAAAAACATGTCAACCCTCTCTCTCATCAACTTTATCTCTCATCTTACAAAAGTTGATCATGCCTTATGACCCATTTTGACAAATGCACCCCACTCATGACCCAAAAAAAAAAGTTCATCGTTATCTCTCCTACTTTTCACTATACCTCATCCCATTTTCTCTCTCGTACATCAATACATTATTTATACCTTTTGATATTTATAATATCATACAAGATTAAAAATAAATTAGTATGGAGTATTTTTCAAGAACCATGAGCTACATTGGGAAACAACCTGAGTTTAGCTTTCACCCTAGATGCAAATCCTTAGCTATTAACCACTTATGTTTTGCTGATGATGTCATTTTGTTCTGCAAAGGAGACTTTCAGTCAATACACTTGATGTTGCAGGAGATTCAGCTCTTTGCTGCTACCTCAGGGCTCAAAGTTAATCCTAACAAATCAAACTTTTATAGCTGTGGTTTGTCTGATCAGGAGAATGAGAGAATCAAGAATAGCTCTGGGTTTAAGCAAGGGCAGTTACCATTCAGATATTTGGGAGTGCCAATTAGCACTAAAAAGTTGTCTACTGTTGATTGTGAGAAGTTAATTGAAAAAATGGTTATGAAAATTAGAACTTGGAGTACTAGGAATATATCCTTTGCTGGGAGGAGGCAGTTAGTCAACTCACTGTTAATGAACATTAATGTGTATTGGTCTCAGATTTTTCTCCTTCCCAAGGCTGTGCTCAAGCAGGTGAACATGATTTGTAGAGCTTTTTTGTGGACAGGCACTTATAACAGTCCTAAGCCTGGCTATGTGAGTTGGAATGAGGTTTGTAAACCCAAGATGCAGGGTGGTTTGGGTTTCAGGAGCTTAGTCAACTGAAATGTAGCTATTGTGGGGAAGTTGGTTTGGGATATCACTATGAAAGCAGATAACCTATGGGTTAAGTGGATCCATGATAGATATATCAAGGAACAAGACTGACTTACTTTTACTGCCTCTAGCACTGCCAGCTGGGTAGTAAAATACATTTGTAAGGCAAAGATGGTAATCCTTAGTATGTGTGGGCATGACTGGATTAATAAGCCCAAGTATAGTGCAACAGAGACTGATAAGAAGATGCAGGACTCAGGGGAGAAAATTCATTGGTGCTAGGCTATTTGGAATAGTCATAATGTCCCAAAGCATAACTTTGTTGGCTGGTTGGTTATGAGAAACAGACTTCAAACAAGGAGTAAATTGGCAACGCTTGGTATATGTGTAAGGAATACTTGCTTATTTTGTGAAACTGCAGTAGAAGATCACATTCACCTGTTCTTTAACTGTGTTTTTAGTAAATAGTGCCTAATCAACATAAAAAACTGGTTAGGAATTCAGGCGAGGACCTACAACTTACCTCAATTCATAAGCTGGGTGCAAAGAAGATGCAAATGCAGCAAATTCAGGAAGCAGGTTATTATTGCCAGTATCCTAGCTACTGTGTATAAGGTGTGGGAGGAAAGGAACAATGCCTTGTGGAATTCTAGCATACATACTATAGGAAAAATTGTACAGGATATACAATATGTTGTAAAGTGTAGAGTGAAGTCCAGGCTTCCTAGGCGAATGAAGGAGGAGGATACTCAATGGTTGTATAACCTATAAGTGTTAATCTGTTCATGTTTGGCTAGATGATGTTGAAAGCTTTAGGTTGTATTTTGTTGTTTGTGCTTAATGATAATTACTTACTTACCAAAAAATATATATATATATTTTTGCGTATTTACGATTCTAAATAAATTCATTTAGTAGTAATTAATTTTGATTAAAAGAATTCATTAAGAATAAAAGCTTCCAAAAATAATTATTCATGTGTGTATAAAATGTAGAGAGAAAATAATTAATTTCAGAAGTGTGTCAAAATACAGCAAAATGGATGTCTATTTATAGATCTCAACAATATAGGACCATTGGTGAATTTTTTTTTTTTTAATTTGTATTTTAAAAGTTATTCAGATTACAAAATTTGAATAACAAAAAATAACCTTTCTGACGCACGGCCACATGTCCACAAATGGTTGGCTTGGGTCATAGAATGACCAACCATGGTTTGGGTCATAAAATGACCAACCATCGATTGAGTCATAGCATGACCCAAATACAAACATAAAAAACCATGGATGCAACCCCATTTTTTTTAGCAAGGTTAGTTCATGACTCAATTTTATGCCTAAAAAAACCATGAGTGGGCATGCTCTAAGGATTCAAACACATAAGTTACATAAACAAGGGTTCCCCCATTTATAAACAAGTGTTCCCCGTGCATACACGTACAGGTGTTCAACTTACACAAACAAGTTCAAATATAAGGGTTCCCCATACATACTAACTAATTGAATTGAATGACTCATTATCTAATTGAATTAAAAGAAGGAGTTAATCAAAGAACTAAACAACTTAAATAAGGTATTATCTATTTGGATTGAGTAATATAACTGAATTGAACGAAGGAGTTAATCTAATTACATAAAACACTTGAGTAAGTTATAATGTAATTGAATTGAACGAAGGAGTTAATCAAATAACTAAAAAAAACACTTAAGTAAGTTATTATGTAATTGAATTGAACGAATGAGTTAACCAAATAACTAAATAAAACACTTGAGTAAGTTATTATGTAATTGAATTGAACGAACACTAGTACAGAAACGAGGATTTACGTCGGCTTATTTGCATCGCACCCTCGAAGAACTGACGCAAATTGCCAATTTGCGTCGGATACCATTAAAAGTCCGATGCAAATAATCTCAGCAGATGAACAGGAGCCGCACATATGCGTCGGACCCTCAGGCCAAACGACGCAAAACCTACGATCTGCGTCGGACCCGAGGCCCATCCGACGCATATACTTCAACCCATGTCCAACTTGCATCAGCTATATGCGTCGCATCAAGCAAACATGCGACGCAAAACGTTGACAGTCCACTCGCATATGATGGTTAGGCCCATAAGTCATGTGCGTCGGGTGGCCCATGACACGCGATGCAGATGATCCCATTAAGTCATGTGCATCGGATGGCCCATGACATGCGACGCAGATGGCCCATGACTTTTTAAAACCTCCCACTCCCCGCATTTCCCCAACCCTAACTCACCTCATTTCCATTCGCCACTCTCCCACCAACTCTCACTCACTCACTCAAACACTTCATCTCTCTCTCACCTACCTTCATCTCTTTCGAATCTCAACAACGAAATTTGAAGAAATGAATTCAAACGACGGGCATACAAATTTCGTGTTCGCGGTGTTCATCTTCTGAATTTCGTGTTCGCGGTGTTTTCGGATCTCCGACATACAAATTTCGACTTCATCATCAACCATTTTCGGATGCACACCAACAGTTAGATCTTCGACTTTAATTTCGGTAAGATCTTCGACTTTAATTCTATTTCTCTTCCCTCTTTTTGTTAATTTTGATTTTCGTAGTATTTTCAGCATCGTTTGGAAACCCTAATTCGTTGATTTTTGTCTTTGATTTTTTTACAGAAATTGTAGTTGGTTAAGTTTTTTGAATTTGATCATCATGTCGATGAGTTCTTTGAAGCTCCAACATCCTCTCGGTAACACTCGGATTCTTCCCTTCGAATTTCAAGGAAATTTGTATCAGATTTTCAAGAAGTCTACAACAGTGCAAAGTTGAAGAATGAGATTTTCAAGCAAGGTTCCAGAATTTAGGTTTATTTTTCATTTTTAGGAAGTTTCTTGTGTTGTAAGTTACTTTCATTTTTTTTAGATCTGGTAAAATAGTAAGTTTCTAGTGTTGTAAGCCATATGTGTAAATTACATTCTTTTTAATGAAATTAAGTTCCTTTTTTATCTTTTTTTTTCTCGATTTTCCTGGTGTAAATTGTGGTTGATAAGCTTCGCCATATGTGTAAATTACAAAAGAGTGAAAATCATGGGTTGATAAGCTGTCAGTACAAAAAAAACCTCATGTGCGTCGCACATAGCACTAGATGCGACGCAGATGAAGTTCATTTGAGTCGCATGTAATGCTATGTGCAAAGCACATGAGTGGGGCTGGGCTGCTGGCTTGGCCATCTGCCTCGCACTTTGCTCCTCATGCGACGCAGATGAGTCTTTTGACTGCTGTGACAGACAGGGGCGAGGAGTCATCTACGTCGCATGGTAGGCAGGGTCCGACGCATATAGCTAATCAATTGCCTCGCGTCGTTGTCCAACGCAGATCCTGTATCCTGATCTGCGTCGAGGCCTGTGCCGTCGGACTCATGTCCGACGCAAATGGGCGTCTCGCATCCGACGCAAATCGTCTATTCTGTACTAGTGGAAGGAGTTAATCAAATAACTAAATAAAACACTTGAGTAATTTATAATGTAATTGAATTGAACGAATGAGTTAATTAAATAACTAAATAAAACACTTGAGTAAGTTATAATGTAATAATGTTCAGTTACTAAGAAAGAGGGTGGGAATTTTCTCTCTCTAGTTTTTCTCTCGGTGCATTCTCTTGAATGTAGTGAGCTGCCATGGCAAGAAAGACTAGAGCTCCAGCAAATTCGAAAACCTCTGGCCAGAAATCTTCGATGTCGAAGGCGAATATTCCGTCGTCTTCTCAAGCGAAGAAGACACGAACTATGGATGAGATACTAGGTGTTCAAGCAATGGAGTACAGTTTGGGAGTTCAGATGATGATCCGTTGGAGGAATTAGGGGAGAATTTGTCTCCGCGTGCTTCTCTTCAGCTGCTACAGCAACAATCGCTAGTGCGACATCAATTTTCGAAGTGGATGTCGGCGATTAAGAGTCCGATGGATCCTTCTACTCCGGTGATGCAAGTGTAATCTCTAGGCAATTTTGTTTCTGGTAATGCTGGTAGTGCTGGTAGAGGAAATATGAATTTTGGAATTAGGAATTCTGGAGATAATCGAATTGATAGAAATGTTGCTCCACCTCCTGATTTTATGGCGGCAATTGAGAATGAATTGTCCGATTCACATAATAATTTTGGTGATATTGAGGTTAATCATAATTTGAATATAGAAAATGATGCGCTGAAAATTGATCTTTAGGATATACAACCGAAAATTGATTTTTGGAATTCAGCTGTTATTTGCTATGTTCTAGGAGCAAATCCTCCAATTTATGTCATGGAAGGTTTTATCCGTAGAATTTGGAGGAATTTGGGAGTGGATAAGGTGGCTAGTGTGAATAAGTGAGTGTTTATTGTTCGTTTCACTTCTATGGAGAATAGAGATAAGGTTTTGAAAGCTGGATATCAATTTTTTGATAAGAAACCTATAATGATTAAGGCATGGACTCCTGATATTGATATCACGAAGGAGGTGGTTGGTAAGGTTCCAATGTGGATACAATTACATAACCTGGATATCAAATATTGGGGGGAGATAAGCCTTTTTAAGCTTGCTAGGAAGATTGGGAAGCCTCTGAGAACTGATCAAGCTACTTACAAGCGTGAGAGACTACAGTTTGCTAGGATTTTGGTTGAAGCAATTGTGAATCAACACTTTCCTGAGAGTATTAAATTTGTCAATGAAAATGATGTTACTATAGAGGTGAGAGTGGGGTATGAATGGAAGCCTGTTATTTGCAAGAATTGTAATCAGCTTGGGCATGATGTTGAGCAGTGCAAGCACCAGGTAAGGAGATAAGTCTGGAGGAGGAAGGAAGCACAACAGGCTCCTGTACCTGTTGTGTCTGATCAATAACAGATTGTGCCACCTAGTACCATTGATGCTGAAGGTTTTTAGGTGGTTCAGACTCACTCTAGAAGAAATGCTAATGTTGTTCCTACTGTTCAAATTAACAACTCTTTTCAAGCATTTGCTAAGGAGGAAATTACAGTGGGGAATGTGGTGTGTGAAATAGGAGGGGCTGATGTAGGGAGGGGTGACAACCCTCCATTCCATGATGAATAAGGTAATTTGTTGGAATGTGAGAGGCCTTAATAGCCTTGCCAAGCAGAAGGTTGTAAGGAGTTTTCTTCAGGCTTCTTCTGCTGGTTTGGTGAGCCTCTTGGAAACTAGAGTAAAAGCGTGTAATATGGGTGCTATGTATCTGAATGTGTGCCCGGGATGGTGTTTTACTGCAAATTCCCAGTACCATAAAGGTGGGAGGATTGTCTTATTTTGGAATCCTAATTTATTTGCTGTGAGTATAATAAAATGTACGAGTCAATTGATCCATTGTTTGGTTCAGCCAAAGAGTGGGCAGACTGCCTTTCATATTTCTTTTGTCTATGCCTTTAATGATGCTGCTAGTAGGAAGTTATTGTGGGAAGATCTTTGTCACATGAAGGTGCAAAATGAAGCTAGTGTTTGGATGGGGGATTTTAATTGTGTATTAAATATGGAAGATAGAGTAGGTGCTTCTGTTAGAATGAGTGAGTTCACTGATTTCAGGGGGTGTGTTGGTGATTGTGGCATGGTTGATATGGTGGCAACTGGATGCTTCTATACTTGGAACAACAAGCAGAATGATGAGGCTAGAGTCTTTTCAAAAATTGACAGGGGCATGAACAATGATATGTGGATGGAGAAATATCCTAGCACAGTAGCTCATTTCCTTCCTGAAGGAGATTTTAACCATAGTCCAATGGTCTTGGTCACCCCTGCTTTAAACCCAGGCAGGAAGCCTTTCAAATACTTTAGGATGTGGAAACAAGCTGGATCCTTTGAAGAGTTGGTGGGGAATAGTTGGAGTATTGATGTGCAGGGCACCCCTATGTTTCGGGTTACTCAGAAACTTAAGAGATTGAAAAGTGTTCTGAAACAGCTTAACAGTGATGGCTTTTCTGATTTACAAGCAACTGAAGTCAGGAAAAGTCAAGAACTTAGAGAAGTTCAAGTTCTACTTCATCAACACCCTGAAGACTTGAACTTAAGAAGGCAGGAAAAAGTTGCAGCTGAAGAGTATAAGATTGCACACGAGTCTTATGTTTCTTTCCTTCAACCGAAAGCCAATCAGTCATGGTTAAGAGATGGGGATGATAACACTAAGCTGTTTCATAGGAGTATCAAGAAGAGACAGCTGCAGAATAGTGTGTTTGGTATTCATAATGGTGAAGGGGTTTGGGTTGATGATCATGATGGAATTAATTAAGCCTTTTTGCAGTATTATAAGATGTTGTTGGGCACAAGCATTGAGAATAGAAGAGCTGTAAAAAGGAGTATAATTGCAGGGGGTCCCCTGGTTACTGACCAACATTGTACTAGGTTGTTGGTTACTGTTTCTGTGGATGAAGTCAAGCAAGCTATGTGGGCTATTCATGGAGATAAGGCCCCTGGGCCAGATGGCTATGGGAGTCATTTTTATAAAGACTGTTGGCATATTGTGGGCAATGATGTCACAAGTGATGTGATTGATTTTTTTCAGAGTGGGAGATTACTTAATGAGGTAAACTCTACTACCATTACCTTAGTTCCTAAAACTTTATGCCCTAGTAATGTCGAAGATTATAGACCCATTTCTTGCTGCAATGTGATTTATAAAAGCATCACTAAAGTCATTTGTAATAGACTTAGAGATGTGTTACCTAACATAATTGTGGAAAACCAGGGGGCTTTTATTCATAGTAGATATATAATGCACAATATAATGATTTGTCAGGATCTTGTAAAGCATTATTGGAGGGGTAATTGTAGTCCTGGTTGCATGATGAAAATTGATATGAGAAAAGCCTATGACACAATTGAGTTGGGTTTTTTGAGAGAAATGCTTACTCATCTAGGCTTTCCTACTAGGTTTGTGGAGTTAGTTATGATTTGTGTGAGCACTCCTAAGTTTTCTTTGATGGTGAATGGGTTCCTTCAAGGTTATTTTCCTTCCAAAAGGGGTTTGAGACAAGGGGATCCCTTGTCCCCCCTTTTATTTGTCATTTGCATGAAGTACTTATCTAGAGTTTTGAAGAAGGTTAGTGAGACAAATGGGTTTAAGTTCCATCCCAAATGTGCTTCTATGGGGTTAACTCACTTATGTTTTGCGGATGATATTTTGTTGTGTTGTAAGGGGGAGTTCCAATCTGTTCATATGATGCTTAGAGGGTTCAAATTATTTTCTGAAACTTCTGGTTTGCAAACAAACATACAAAAATCTGCTGTGTATTGTTGTGGTATGGATGACTTTGAAGTTTAGAGGATTATTAGTAGCCCTGGGTTTGTTAGGGAATCATTACCCTTCAAGTACTTAGGGGTCCCTATATGCTCAAGGAGAATTTCAATTGTAGAATGTGAAAGTCTAGTTGAGAAAATGGTGGCTAGAATTCGTGTTTGGAGTACTAGGCATATCTCTTTTGCAGGGAGATTGCAACTTATAAACTCTATGCTCATTAGTATACATTCTAATTGGGCACAAGTTTTTGTTCTCCCTAAGCAAGTGCTGCATGAGATTGAGCAAGTGTGCAGGGCTTTCTTGTGGTCTGGTGAATATTACAGCAGGAAAGGAGGGTATGTTAAGTGGAGTACTGTGTGCAGTGCTAAGAGTGCAGGGGGCTTGGGAATCAGGGACAAAAAGTTATGGAATATTGCAGCCCTAGGTAAGTATGTTTGGGCAGTTGAGAAAAAAATCGATAACCTATGGGTTAAATGGGTACATGATGTCTATGTAAAGCAGGAGGAGTGGTGGGATTATATACCTAAAAGTACAGGTAGCTGGTATTGGAGACAAATTTGTGCCATCAAAGAAAAATTGAAGATGCATTTCACTGCCACCCATTTTCGGCAAATGTCTTGTTACTCTATTCAACAAGTTTACAAGAAATTAGTGGGAGACCGGAGAAATTACCATGGTGTAATGTGATTTGGGGCAGGCTAGGGGTTCCAAAGCACAAGTTTTGTAGCTAGGTTGCAATGCAAGGCAGACTCCAGACGAAAGATAGATTATTCAAACTTGGAATTTGTGAGGATGAGTTATGTCCTCTGTGTGGTGTTCTAGGAGAAAGCCACAGTCACCTGTTCTTTGCTTGTCACTTCAGTAGGTGTTGTCTGGAGATGATAAAACAATGGTGTCAATTAAAAATCAAGTCCATTGAGCTACATCATATCATCATTTGGATGCACAGTAGAAGGCAAGGTTCGAGAATTACCAGAGCAGTTCAAGCTGCAGCTTTTGAAACCCTGGTGTATATTGTTTGGTAGACCAGGAATGAGGCTCATTGGAGAGGAAAAGTCCATAGCATTGATTACACTGTAAAGCATATTAAACATATTGTAAAGCATAGAGTTTTAAGTTGTTTACCTAAGAAAACTAGCAGTAGAGACAAGGAGTGGATTGAAGCTTTGTAAGTAGCTAGTGTCTTGTTCAGTCCTCTTTCCTTGGAGTCCATCCTAGATGGTTTGCTTGGGAAGAGGAGTTAAGTTGTAAATTGTTTGGCGTTTGAAATAGACACTCTTACTTACTTATCAAAAAAAAAAGTTATAATGTAATTGAATTGAACGAATGAGTTAATCAAATAACTAAATAAAATACTTGAGTAAGTTATAATGTAATTGAATTGAACGAAGGAGTTAATCAAATAACTAAATAAAACACTTGAGTAAGTTATAATGTAATTGAATTTATCGAACAAGTTAATCAAATAACTAAATAAAATAATTGACTCAGTTATTATATAGAAAACAATTGTATAAGTTACATAAACAAGGGTTCCCCCATGCATAAACAACGTTTCAACTTATACAAACAAGTTGAAATATAAGGGTTCCCCATACATACCAATTAATTGAATTGAATGAGTTATAATCTAATTGAATTAAAAGAAGGAGTTAATCAAATAACTAAAAAACTTAAGTACGTTATTATCTATTTGGATTAAGTACATTATTATCTAATTGATTGAACGAACGAGTTAATGACCTAATTGAATTGAACTTGAGTAGGTTGTTATGTAATTGAATTGAATTGAATAAGTTGTTTTCCATCGTAATGTATATAATTAGTCATTTACTACTCCATATGTGATGACCTCAAAATAATTTAAACTTACTCGTAATAATCTTAAGCAGGCGAAAAAACATGTTTACACTATAACTAGTCCTGTATTAATTTAACCCTTTTCTGAACTTTTTTTTAATTTATTATTTATGTTATTTTTTAAAAAACATTGTTGTCCTTTCCCTTGCAAACAATCCAACCTAAGGGATTATATATTAATGAGATTAGGAGATACGTAGGAGATATTAATGATATGTAAGTTAGTTCGTAATTCATTTAACGACGATCCCGACGGAGTTAATTTTACAAAGATCATGGCATGGAGGATCAATTGTTTAACTTAAAGTTGTACCCTTTATTAAAGAACAACTTTAATGTTGCACCAAGTATTTGTTTATGCAACAACAATATTTATTAATCGAATTATGAACGTAACAACGTTTCAGATACACGAACAAAGATGCATGCATATTAACAATGTTAATTATATTTTTTAAAATAAGTGTTTGTATAAATTAAATATGGGTTTGTGTAACCCTAACATGGATTTGTGTTTCACTAACATGGGTTTGTATTACACTAACATGTCTCTTTATTCTGGCGTAAGTAATTAATATGTTAGGATGTAATTCCATTCTTCTGTAATTGTAACCTTCTAAATATATTAAGTCAATTTCCTTTGCCTAAACCCCCTTCCTTTTGTTGCTTGCTTAACTTGAACCCTTGCTTATATGGGATTTAGGTAAGATGAACTATAAGCAAAAGTTCAACATCATAAACAATAGTTCGGAGTCCGAAAACAGGTGTTTTCATAACAAAACAAGTTTTCCGAAGACATTTAAACACAAGTCCACACACCCCTTCTAAACAGGGTTTCATCAAGAAAAGGATAACGACTTTGAATTCATGTATATAATGGAGTCCCAATACAAAATTAATTAAGGAAAAAAATGTACCATAAATAATTAGGGAAAAGATTAAGTTCTCACAAGTGTGCTTCTTAGATAAGCAAATCGAGGAACGTTACAATTATTATATAGAACTTTTAACTCACCGTAACTCTGTGTTATACACTGTGCTATGAGGATCCGTCTTCAGCTTTTAAAAAAAATTATTAAAACCAAATCTGAAAACGTTAGGCTTTCTTTTGATTTCTATCCCTTATATAATCGGTCTCTTGAATATATAATTATTCTCCAAGATATGATTATCTTCTTGAATAATTTTTATTCCTAAAATCAAGGGATAAAATCTTTTCCTTTCCGTAATCAAATTTTATCTTTTATAAAAACCGATTTCTTTCTTTCCTTATAAGATAAGGATTCCTCCATATCTTATGCCAACTATTAATTAATTGGATTTTAAATCAATTTTTATCTAAAAATCTTTATCAAAATCGTTTTCATTAAAAATCAGTTTTTCTCTTTTTACAAACATTCTTTTTCGAAAATCATTTAAAGAAACGTTTTCTTTGAAATCATTTTTTTTTCATAAAACTTTTTATCCGAAAATCTTTACAAAAAAAAACTTTTCCTTTCAAAACTAATTTTCGAAATTAAAAACTCCCCTTTTTATATTCTTTAAACGTAGACATATGAAATTAATATAATTACCTATTTTCTTAACTCTAAGAAAATAGTTAACCATCCTAATTTCATATTTCTAATTTAGCACAAAGTTCCAATATGTTAATTACATGGCATACACATGAAATGAATAAAACTAGACCTAATGCTTCCATATCTTCAAGTCATCCAATCTTGATAGCATGATCACTGTTACACACATTCATGTTATAGCATAAAGTGTTTATCATCATCATCAAAATATTCAAAGTTCAAAACACAACAAACACTACCAAATCCTAGTAAAAATGCTACGCTATTGTATAAATGACATTAGGGGTAACTTAGACACTCAATAATGTCACATATGTAATATTTTAAAGGTAATGTGTTGTAACACCCCGGGATATTACATGTGTTGATAACATCGGAGGTAATTTTATTCACCTTATTGGTTCCCACTTCCCAAAGATAGCAAAAATACAAGTATACACTATTTTTTTATCGATTTATCATCGTTAAGGGATAAGGTAACCATTCATTGTTAGGATTATGGAGTAACTTATAACATGCCTCTCTTTTACCTATTTGTTTAGGCCCTACCTATAAGAAGCCATATTTTCTAGGAAAGTAGTGGTCAATTTTGGTGTAAAATAAAAAGCCGTGTTTCCAACTAAATTACTTTCTCTTATAGTTCCATACTTCCATTTCTTAGATAGTGCAAAAATAAGTTATGTTAATAATGAGAATATTTATACTTCAAGAGAAGTTGTACTTTCCTAGGAGAACAAGGTATGTAACTTACTCTATTTCGTGGAAGATAAGACTTCCTAAGATGTACAATTTCCTATTTGTTTTGTCAACCAAACAATTTCACTAATGAAAATAGATATGATCTGATTTGAACTAATGACCTCTTGATAATAACAATTTGATTTGTAACACCTATCTTACACTAGAATCGAAATGACACATACGTACATATTAAAAATTGCAATCGTGTAAACAAATAACAATTCAAAGCTCAAAAAGTTCCTCTTTCGTGCATAAATTCACTTTAAGCTACTATTATTTGATGGTCCATATTCCATATTTCAATACTCTTTGAATTTGATGATTCATATCCCATCATTTAATTATCTTTTTGTATATTTTCTTACTTCATTTTTTAAATATATACTTAGTACAAGACTACATGTTTCATCTTTGATATAGTTCTTTTTGATACTTTATATTTGTCAAAACTTTTTATTAGAAGTCATGCACCAACTTTTTATTAGAAGTTTACTATCTTGCGCTATATTTATATTTCTTATCCTAAGAAGTTGAAAAAACAGAGTAGAAAGGGGAAAGAAATAAAGTAGCATCAAACATTTTCTCATCGCGCTCCATTATCTTCTGGGCGAAACCACCATGGCAGAGGACCCCTTTTTTAAATTCAAATTCGTAAGTTTTTTTTTTCTATTTATTTTCGATTGACGCTTCAATTTCATATCTATTTATTTATTTTCATTTATCCTTATTGTTTTCCTGAAAATTGTCTACTAGCAAAACACCTCTGAATCATTCCTTCAATTGAGGAGAGAGATTGACAACTAGAGAGAGAGAGGGGGAGAGAGAAAGACTCACAACTTTATGTACGTTAACCCATTTTAAAATTATATCCCCCATATGTTTATCTTTTGTTTCCTGAGGAGTATTTCCATTACCAGTTTCCTTTCCCAACGTCACTATCACTTCATTGGGACATACACCAAGCTTTTCATTATTTTAATCTGTTTAATACTAGAACCCCACCTTTATATTTTTTTATATTTATTAGTGGGCAGTGATACCGCTCACAATGAGCGTTTTATCACTACTCCAAAAAAAATACTTCCTCCTTTCTAACATAAATGAATTACTTTATTATTTGGTAGTTTTAAAATAAATAAAATGTTCTTTATTTGTATTTACTTCTCTCTATCTTTCCTCATCACACGGGCCCCTCTTTTTTTCTCTCTATCTCTCTCGCCTCCTAAATCCCGTACTGTCTGCGCACGTTTACATTTAAAAAGCAACGAAGGAAGTACATAAACTGAGAGATGAACCTTATTGTTCTAGAAAAAACAGGAAAAAAGTGGGAGGTTATCATTGAAGAAAAATCATAATCATTGCGTACAAGATTGTTAGTTGATGGAGAAAATATACCACCTCTTTTTTTTAAATAAAATATTTAATTATTTTAATTCACCCACAAAAGATATACTACCTCCATTAGTTAATCATAATCCTGGCTATATAAATTGTTATATACTACTAGCTTTATATGTGACGCTATGCGTCTAAGAAGATTGTTGTTAAATTTAATTAATTGCATAATTTAAGGTTTGATGCATAATTTAGAATTTCTTTTTTTTACATAATTTAAGGTTTGATGTATTTCTAATGCAATTTATTAAGATCACATATCTTATACTTTTACTTACGTCTAATCCTTTATGATAATTTTGTATTTTTATAACGCATTTTATTATTATTTTTGAATATATTATAATCATTTTACAACTATTTAAAATAATATACCTATCTATTTTTAACTCGTAATCTTTCTAGTATTATCTATTCTAGCATAATTATTATAACACATTAAGATGTTTTTTGATGCAATTTA